>OZ024742.1:204203189-204205689 GCA_964016885.1 Eledone cirrhosa | reverse complement strand
GCGGTATGCCAGTTGAGCACTCGATGCTCGCGCAGAGCAGAGTATAATATATATATATATCAATAATATTAATAAATGGAAACTATCTTTATAAAACCATATTTATTTTATTATATATATTTCAAGGGTACCAAGATTTTGGTACGCTCTCATCAGATAAAATACAAAAGTTGGTTTACAGATATTGACATAGTCAGACAAGAACTTAATGTTGTGAGTTCTATTTGAATAGTGAAGATAAACTTCAAATCACAAGATGAATATGCTAATGAGGACAACGTTAAAACTGAAAAAGCTCGTTATGTTTAGACGCTAGGTAAATTTAAATAATTATTAGGATTATTTTTTTAATAAGAAAAGGAAATAGAGGTTATTATTAGGGTGGAAAAAAATTTAAGGAAAGATTTTAAGAAAATATATATATTAAAGTTACTAACATAATTTTTATAGAAATGTACGTATATAATTGTCTGGAACATATTTGTGAGGGTGTAGAGAGAATGAAATAACTATATTTATTTTTATTTATTTTATTATTAATTATATATTTTGGAAGTATTTACAATATAATGAGTGAATTATAAATAAATGTGTTAAAGTGAGAGGATATTAATTTAAAATGTGAGAGATATATTGTATTCATATATACGATTGGGTCTATTCTATTGGTGTGTTTTAATATTATGGAGATTGCATTATAAGTATATTTTATTATATTATAAGAGGTTAGTTATATATATATAAATAGTTTTGGTGAATATATATGTTATTTATTTAATAGATAAAACTAATATTTCATGATAAAACATATTCATCTTGTGATTTGAAGTTTTTCTTCACTATTCAAATATAACTCACAACATTAAGTTCTTGTCTAAATATGTCACTATCTGTAAACCAACTTTTGTATTTTATCTGATGAGAGCGTACCAAAATTTTGGTACCCTTGAAATATATATAATAAAATAAATATGGTTTTATAAAGATAGCTTCCATTTATTAATATTATTGATATTATACTCCAGAAGAATTTTGTTGAGTGCTTCTAATCTGTTATAAATTAAATTTGTTGAATAATCATCAAATTAAATAACTCATTGCTTATATATATATATATATATATATATATATATATATATATATTTGTTTCATTCTATTCCATTTATCGTTTTCGGTGTGCCCGGCCGACTGAACTCACTCGATATGCAAATTAGGCTGCTCAGCCGTTAATATGCATAAGGAAAGTATATACTTTCAGACGTTCAACCATCTGGCAGGAAGGTATACGATGCTGATGATAGCTAATAAGCTTGAAACTAGTACATCGTTCCTGTATCAGTGTTGAACAAAAAGGTGACGTGGTTGCCTAAACACTGTACGGCGTAATTCGGGCTGTTTGTTTGTTTGTTTACAAACAAACAAACCAAGTATTATAATAAATGTTCGGTAAACCGATACGTGCATATATATATGTGTGCATGTGTGTATATATATACATACTACTGTACGTCTGTATACATATATGTATGTACGTGTACATACATACATACTTACATTTAAGTAAATGCCGTACTAAGAGTGAGAAATGAAATTTCGTTTCATTCTATTCCATATATATATATATATATATATATATATATATATAATATAAGATCAAAAGATGGTTAAATGAGTTCCATGTATTTTATTATGCGCATTATCTGATGAAAACACAAATGTTATTGCATGATGATATTTGTTTTTGAAATGCGCATAATAAAATACATGGAACTCATTTAACCATCTTTTGATCTTATATATTATGTATACTCCAGTCCTACAAACTGTAGAGTGCTTCTTATCCGATATCGGTATTGCTTTATTGTACTACAATAAAACTCACCTCCTACATATATATATATATATATATATATATATATAGCGGCGATGAATTAGTTTAGCGAAAACCAACCAAACAGTGAGTGTGTTCTGTTATTAATTCTGGCAATATTACAAAAATATGACCCTCCCCAAGTATAACAATATATATATATATATATATATATATATATATATATATATATATATATATATATATATATATATATATATACATATATATATATATATATATATATATATAGTAACTTCACGTTACACTCCCTGGATACGTATATACATATATATATGAGTATTTGTTTATAAATTTCATTCTTTTGTATGTATGAATATTTCTATAAGTAATTTATGAACGATCAGGTTTCCATAAGTAGACATTAACTTTAAGCAATGATATGTTATTAAAGAGTGGTTTACATTAACGACATTCAGTAGAATTTATATAATAATACGTTAATTCTCCTCACAGTAAAACATATCTCATCTTCACTCCCTCTCATCTTTCGGTTCCAACTAAACAAAACTATTTCGAAGCATCTTTGTGTTCTTCTGATGATGGTATTTAAAAATGTCTACTTGACCTCACTGGTCACATCCAGATTGATGTGGTCCCGTGGCCAGG
>OZ024742.1:204188189-204198189 GCA_964016885.1 Eledone cirrhosa | reverse complement strand
ACACACACATACGCACGCATATACTCTCAACCACACGTATAGGTACATATACACAAATGTTATATATATATATATATATATAAATATTAAAGCCAGTTACTACAACGGAGCCATTCCGGGTACACACGTTTCGTTGGTCCTGAAGATCAACTTGTTCAAACTGTGCCAATCAGAATAAACCGGATAAATATATACATTTTTTTCCAATTCCAACCCGCCCGTCCCCTCAATCTATCTTATTTCTCATTCTTTATTCTGACGAAGGACTCCGAAACGTTAAGACCCTCTTCCTGCTATATCAACCGTTAACCTAATATATCCCTTCCATGTATAGTACCGATTGCTTACATGTCCCGTTCGCTTCACCCTATTTTATGTGTCCCAATAACTCGCACCAACCAGAGGTATATGATCTTTAAAGTGAAGAAATACCAATGAAGGTTTGAAGATCACTGATGAAGGACTAATTATATTCATATGTAACCCATGTGCAACCACGCAGTACGCCATCATTTTTCATATATATATATATATATATATATATATATATATATATATATATATATATATATATATACTGTATATATATATATACTGTATATATATATATACTGTATATATATATATACTGTATATATATATATATTTATATATATATATATATATATAAATATATATATATATATATATATACAGTATATATATATATACAGTATATATATATATACAGTATATATATATATACAGTATATGTAAAACATTTTTTATGCTAAAGGTAACCGATACGTTTATATACAGCCATCCTTGCACCTATAGCGAACTTCCTAACCTCATAACAATAACAGTACATATAGCGAACTCCATAACCACACAACCATACCAGAAGCTATAGCGAATAAATTAGCCACACAATAACAGTACTTATAGCGAACTCCCAAACCACATATCCATGCATGCACTTATAGCGCACTAGTTAACCACACAATCATACCAGTAGCACCTATAGTGAACTCCTTAACCTCATATCCACGCCTGTACCTATACCGAACTCCTCAACCACACAGCCTTCCATGCACCACCACACACCTACTCCTGCACTAATTTAATTAAACTCTTAGAAATACGATTCTTTGTTTATTTCTTCTGATTTTATATTTTTAAATATATTTTTTCTATCCTTTTTTGTCTCTAATAGGAATGGATTGATGAAAATCTGAAATGGGAACCTGATGTCTACCAGGGTTTAAATATGATTGTGGTTCCTTCAGAGCTATTATGGGTGCCAGACATATTCATTTTTAACACGTAAGTACCATCTTATACTATTGTGGGAGTTGTTATCATCGAACGGTGAGAGTGTCAAGGCTGGATCACCTTCAATCACAAGTCAGGTTGAAACAGGACTAACAACCACAACCTCCATTTCTCAGTCATAAACTTGGAACAGGTTTCAGTGATTACCTTATTAAAGGCTGATATTTGTAGCAAGTCGAGCGATCACATATATTGCAGTTGTTTAGCTCCAAATTTGCTTTGATCAAATAGATGTATACAACATCTTTCCATCAGTGACTATCTCATTTTTTATTTAAATGTCATAATATATCTAGAATTATGTTATCTAAAATGTCCTTGATGAAGACGTTAAGGGTGGGATTTGGGGTATATTTGGCTGTTCTATCACTGATATAGCGCAGAGGACCGTTCGCTGGCTTAAATCATATAATGCTTTTCTTCTTGTTTTCCCCCTCATTTTACTCTCATTTATGGCTTTTATAGTCCTTTCCTCTACTTTCCCCATACATCCATATCTGCCCTTCTTTACCCCTTCCCCACATTAAAAATACATGACAACTCATATATTTTCCTAGTATATTTTCGATCGAGCAGAAATATATGATCAGCGACGTTTGTTTATAACCTGGACACTATGTTTACATTGTGATTATATTTTGCAGTAAGGGATTTGTATTTCTAAGTTTCCGCAAATTTTTTACAATTTGTACTAGAGTGTGGCTACACCTTTTTATAGACCAGACAGATATTGCCTCATGGTATCAGATGATAGAGTAGTGAATGTGGTAATCCGAAGGATAGTGAGGGGAATGCGCTGAAAGAACATGTGTAATTCCTGGACTAGTTTTTGTTGATGGTCATCTTCGTCCCGATCGTACCGAGTAGTTAGGTGGTTCGAGAAACCAGGATATCAGATGTTTTCTATTTTGTTATGGGTTCGATAATAAATTTATCGGAGAGTGGCTGGTACTTTGACAGGTTTTGATCTTCAGCATATTGGGCAAGGAAGCCTGAGTCGGCTAAAATCATTGTTTAACTATCCGTGAAGTTTACTGAATACATAAAAGAAAGTTACTAAAGGAGTGAAGCTTCCACATCGTATAAGCCTCTGAAATTACCACCATAAACACACACAGACTCAGGAAGGCACACACATTTAAACACATTCACTTAGGCACTCTCATACACACATACGCACATTAAAATTACACACACATTCATTCACACGTAGGCACTCACTCACACAGCACACACACGTAAATACACAATCACGTAGGTACTCACACATTCAAATACACAAATCACACGCACATACATATACACACACACGAAAGCACAGACACATAAACACACTCACGTAGGCACTCACTCACACACAGTTATATAAATGGATAATCGTCAGTTTCGACGATGAGTATTCCAATTGTTCTATCAACGAAATTACTTATATTATAAGTGGGTGAATATTCACACCGTTGTATGTATGGTCCCGTACACTCCTGATAGTGTCGTAGGGGCGCCGTATTGACATCCGGCGTTTCTTGGGTATCTTAAGCCTGGTGGAACCCATTCCTTTCCAGGTCCGAGTACAGCAGATTTCTTTCACAGAAAGAGAGAGAGAGAGAGAGAGAGAGAGAGAGAGAGAGAGAGAGAGAGAGAGAGAATGAGAAAGAGATATAGAGGAAGAGTACTTTTTTATCGACCTCGAAAGGATGAAAGGCAAAGTTGACATCGGTTGGATTTTAACTCCGAGAGCAGAGAGCCGGAACGAATACCGTAAAACATTCTATCCGACGTTCTAACGACCCTGCCAATTCGCTGCCTACGCACACCCTTAACTTATATAAATTACTAATACACACTCAGCATGACACAATCTGACGGGCTTCCACATTGTTTCAGTCTACACAATTCCACTTCACCCACAACTTTTCAGTCCACTTGAGCCTGCCACTGCACAATGTAACCGAGCCCGGAAACACTTGAGTGCGAAGTGAATTTCGGTAACTAAACAAAAGTTTTAAAAATGTAGAGTTGGCAGCGTTGTCTCTATCGAAATACAAGAATCTTTTTGCCTGCAGCTGAAGACAATCCAAAGATAATTTTAAACTATTCTTTACCAATTTCTGTTATTGATTCTGATGGCCGCCGCTCAGAAAATGAAGTTTGTTTTTAGCCGTGGGCGGCTCAGTGCAATTTGAGATGATGGAATGACAAAGAAAGAATTAGAATTTCTTAGAATATATTTTACATAACACTTTCAGGATACAACTCTCTCTCTCCCCCTCTCTCTCTCTTTCTCTGCCTCTATAGTTTCAGACACATACATTGAATTCTCTCTCTCTCTATCTCTCTCTCACACACACACACACACACACACACACACACACACACACACACACACACACACACACATAAATGTGTGCGTGTCTGTATACATACATATATATATATATATGCGTATATATCTAGCTATCTATATAGTTATATACATAAAATAAAATAAATAAGTCAAATGTTTAAAATTTGGCTTCGTTTATTACTGCTATATATATTTCAGTGACAGCCATCTTTGGGTGTGACCTCTTCAGGCAGTCCGAATTAGTGGGGTATAGACGAGTACACATGTTGTTGAAGTGTATAACTGCCAATACTCTGATATACATATGATTCCAGTTCCTCAGTGAAATAACAACCCAACCAGGAACTAGGCATATCAGAGTATTGACAAAGTTAAACACCTCAACAACATGTGTAATCGTCTCTACCACACTAATTCGGACTGCCTGAAGAGGTCACAGCCGAAGATGGCTGTAACCGAAATATATATAGCAGTAATAAACGAAGCCAAATTTTAAACATTTGACTTATTTATTTTATTTTATTTTACATTACTCCGGAGTAACCAAACCAACCTGCGCACTTCGTCGAGTGCTCCAATCTGTATACTGAGGTGTTGGTATACAACCAACATATACTCAAAATTTATAGTTATATACATACATATTTACCTCTCTTTCTCCCCCCCTCTCTCTCTATACATATATATATACACATATACCTATACATACACACACAAACATATGTATATATATATATATATATATATATATATATATATATATATATATATATATATATATATATATATATATATATATATATATATATATACAAGCAAATTATAAATGTAAACATGTATGTTTTTGAAACGGTGCGCGAGTTTGAAAATTAGAAATTACAAATTATAAGCTTCCACCGTATTTTAGACTAAAGAAATTTCTAGCCTGATAGTGGGGTTTATAACCCTCGGAGAAATGGAAAAAGATGAGTGTTGCCGTACATGGGAGTCGAACCCACATCTTAGCGTAGATTTCTTAGACATAAATTTAGACCTTCGCACACATACCTTCAGACCCTTCCATAAACTAAACGAAAAATTTAATTACATACATAAGGACTCATGCCATCCTACTGCTCTTTTTCGAAATTTCGGTAATAATATCGGTACTAGAATCTCTAACCTCTCCTCTAATAAAGCAATATTTGGCAGAGCGGCCCTACTTCAACACGGCGTTAGCTAACAGCAACTAATTACTTACTTCCCCGTTAACACCAACTGTAATAAGAAAAGAAATCGTACCAATAGACAAACTATCTGGTTCTCTCCCCCCTTCTCACTCAGATAGACACTTTCACATAGGTCACAAATACAGCTCCATCTTTAACAGGCACAGGGTAAAACCAGGATACTCCTAGTATATGAAGGCCCACATTACCAACAGCCCTAAGTGCGGCACCCCCGCCAGGATGCTCTTGCCGAAAATCTGAAGCTTATCCCCTACAACAGCAACAGACCCGCTGTAGTTTCTGAAGCTGTGGTCACTTCCAACCGACCAAATCAACAACAGGAGGTCAAATCTTATGTGGCTATGGTGGAGAGCTTCTTGAACCATCAGTCCAGAGAGCTCGCGAGCCACGTATGGTCCCTCAAAGACTCAGGTGTAGACTACACCATTCAATGGAAAGCTATCACTAGGTCCAAGCCATACGCAAGGGGTACTCCGTCTTGTGGACTGTGTATTGAAGAAAGGATCAAAATTCTAAGGAGATTACGCAATCGCGATTGCCTAAATTACAGGTTGAACTTTTCTCACGTTGTCCACATATCTGGAAACATCTCTTGCATAACTACAAAGCTCCGGATTGAATAACATCAACATTCTAATATTCTAATCAAATTGAACAATTTATTCCGGACACTCGCAATTATCTCCCTTACACCTTTCGACCATGGATTTTTATCGCTTGGGAGCAGTGACCGTTTCTGCGCATGCGCGTTCATACGGTTGTTTTCTCCTTTTCCTGTTCCGTATAACCATTATCAGTCCGAGCTGAGGATCCGCATAAGGTGAAACAATTGTTCTCGGTATGGTGAACTAACTGTTGTGTTACTACCTCTCTCTCTTTCTCTCTCTCTCCCCCTCTCTCTCTCTCTCCCTCTCTCTCTCTCTCTCTCTCTCTCTCTCTCTATATATATATATATATATATATATATATATATATATATAACAAAGAAAGTTTGGTGAGATACCAGGCGAACCATAACACACCATATACTCGATACTTAGGGTAGTAGAGTTGGTAATAGGAAAATTGTCAGGACCCCGACGGTAGAAGTAATCGACGGTAGGACCGTTTCTCACTTGTAAGTGATTGTCAAGACTACATACCCCATTCGCTTCTGCCGAGAGTTATAGAAGTTGGATTCTTATAGAATTCCAGTTATGTTTACGAGCTGTTTAAACTCATTAACATACAGAGCGGTTGCCGGTTCAGCAAAAATTAAAAATTAGTATTGGATACAGTATATCATCAAATATACTATACGTACATTGATATATACATCGCTATTTGCTGGACCGGCAATCGCTCTGTATGTTAATGGGTTTAAACAGCTCGGAAACATAACTAGAATTCTATAAGAATCCAGATGCTATAATTCTCAGCAGAAGCGAAGGGGTATGCAGTTATGACAACCACTTACAAGTGAGAAATAGTACTACCATCGATTATTCCCCTTTGCTCTTGCCGAGACACTAAGTATGTGACATAGTCACTACTTTAAAATTCGTAGCGAATGGTCTTCAAAATGTTTTTAAATAAACATACAGTATATTATCAAATATACTATACCTACACTCATATATACATCGCTATTGCAGAGCACCTACAATAATATATATATATATATATATATATATATATATATATGTGTGTGTGTGTGTGTGATTGACGGCTGAGAGAAAAGAGTTCTCAGTACTGAAGTAGACTTTAAATATTCATTTTCTCAAGGCAAAATTGTGAGTCTTGTTATTCAAGAATTTCACCAGTTTATCATAGGGTCATCTTGTCCGGTTACCCTATGATAAACAGACGAACTCCAGAGTAACAAGACTCACTATTTACCCTTGAGAAAATGAATATATATATAATTTATATATTATGTGCGTATGTGTTGTGTGTGTGTGTGTGTGTGTGTGTGTGTGTGTGTGTGTGTGTGTGTGTGTGTGTGTGTGTGTGTGTGTGTGTGTGTGTGTGTGTGTGTGTGTGTGTGTGTGTGTGTGAACGTTAAGATAGTGTTGTGTTATTACACAATTAAATATATTTAGTTATGCGCATTTCCGCAAAGCCACCGCGTGGTCGTAACTCTGGCTGGTATGGCTTCATCGATAGTATTTTGCATTTAAACATAGGTTACACTAGAAAAATTATAAAGTTGTTAATATGGTTAAACGAGAGACACACGATCAATGTGGCGTGTGTTTGTTTATGAACATATATCTATATGCATATATACACATATTTGTTGAGTCACTGTATCATAATTTGATCTTTTTCTCAGAGCCAGATGAAGAAAATAAAAATGATAATGATAATAATAGATACACAATACAAATAAAACAAGCAAAAGGAGAGAACGTGTCGCCACTCCCCCATCCCCCGACACACATCACTATTCACTCTTACCATTTATCTCTTCTACAAAATATCACCATCAAATGATAAAAGAGGGATCTTGACTTATATATTATATATTACATTACATGTACAGATATATTTATCTATCTCTCTATCTATTTAATTCGCTATTTCTGTTTGTGTGTGTGATATATATATATATATATATATATATATATATATATATATATATATATATATATATATATATATATATATATATATATATATATATATATAGAGAGAGAGAGAGAGAGAGAGAGAGAGAGAAAGAAAAGGAGAGAGAGAGAGTAAGCAAAGTTAAGGAATCACACATACATATATATATATATATATATATATATATATATATACACACACACACGCACACATATATATACATATATATATGTGAGTGTATGTGTATCTATATATATGCCTATATAAGTGTGTGTATGTGTAATATATATATATATATCTAGGGCGGGTAAAATTCCCGAGATCCATGGACGAGTTCTCTCCAGCGGTCACTGTCCCTCATTATCGATGCCATGTCCTGCGTCTCCAATAGTACAGTGTCTGTCCTTAGGGCATCAACATACGTTAACCTTGGTATTCCTCTTCCAGTGTGTCCATTACACCTGAGTGTAATGTCAACTCTGGATGTCGGTGAGCATGTCAAGCTAACCTCAATCTCCTCTGTGTCACTTTTGAGCTGACTTTTGGGAGGCTCCCATACATCTCTGAGTTTTTCATTCTCAGTGAATACTGATTAATGTTCAGAGCCATCCTCAGCATTCTCGTGTAGCACCCATCCACCTTCTGAGTGAGTTTCTTGGTGAGTGTCCAAGTCTCAGACCCGTACAGCAATACAGACTCCACTACAGCAATGAAGAGGCGGATTTTCAGGTCTTTACGAAGGTCCGAATTCCACACCGCCCGGGCTTTGCTCTTCCTCTCAACCACATCATCTTCCGTATTCCCAATCTTTGCTCCCAAATACAGGAAGCCCTCAACCAATTCTAGCGGCTTCACGCCTACATTAGTGATCCCCTCTGGCTTCTCAACATTCTCTACCCGATATTATGTTTTAGTCTCATTCATTCTCAGCCCCACACTCATCGACACAGCCTCAACCTCCCGCATCAAATCCTCTGCCTCCTTCAATGTATTTGTCACCAAAACTATGTCGTCGGCAAATTCAGCATCTGATACCTTTTTCGCCTTAACTCTGAGCCGGTGCTACAGTAAAGCCAGAGTCCTTGGCGCATACAATAGTCCACTACGATGATAAAAAGGTAGGGAGCCAATGTATATCCCTGGAGCACTCCAGCCAGTATCTCAAAGAACTCTGTCATCCCATCAGGTGTAATGACTTGGGCTTTGGTGTTGGTGTAGAGCAGTGATATCAGGTCCACTATCTTCTTGGAGAAGATATATATATATATATATATATATATGTATATATACAATATATTAATAAATGGAAACTATATTTATAAAACCATATTTATTTTATTATATATATTTCAAGGGTAACCAACGCAAATTATGGTGCGCTTTCATCAGATAAAATACAGATTTGTTTTATAAATAAATATTGACATACCCGGAAAAAAAGACACCCTTAAGGGTTGGAGCTTCCTGGATATATTGTGTATTTACTCCACTAACTTGTTGAGTGCTTTAAAACAGTTATAAAAATGTTTAAGCTTGTTGAATCCCAACAAATTAAATATAACCTCTGCATATATATATATATATATATATATATATATATATATATATATATATATATATATATATATATATATATATATATATAAAGGAAAATGTTTGACCCCGACGCCAGAGCTCTGGACGTCCAGAAATAGCCGTCGAAACGGCTTGAGTTCTGCCGTCGGGGTCAAATATTTTCCTATTACCCACTCTACTACCCTAAGTATTGAGTCCATCTGGTTTCTTACCTTCGTTATATATATATATATATATATATATATATATATATATATATATATATATATATATATATATATATATATATATATATATAGTATTTACGTATCGAGAAAGAGAGAAAAAGGAGGGATAGGTGATACATATAGTTATTTGCCAAGTAGCGTATGCCAAAGGTGCTCGATACTAGTGCCGGCAGTATTAAATATTCGAAGTGTTAATATTTAGTGGGCTAGAGAGTTAGCAGAGCGTAAGCACGTGGGAATATCCTTCTCTACTACTCCTAACCTAGCAGACATCATAGGAACAACGAACCACAGTAAGATCACCAAGATACAGCACCTCGACACAGACGCACCTACACCTGACAATAACTATATCGGCCTTAACAACTCCCTGGCAGCATCCAATAGTGTTGGCAACGGCATCCGCAGACACAACCGGAATGACCGCGAAGTGACTGGGGAACATGCAGAACATGCCGTGCTGAATAACAATCGCACCATCCCGCGTGCTGTGGGTTGTAATTGTGCTAACGACAGCTGCGGTAGCGTAGGTAACAACGTAGGCAGCAACAATGATAGCCTTACCGTGGGAAATAGACGAACCGCGACAGAAATTGCAACTGCCGCGACAGAGGACGCTGCCCCCTTAGAGGATACTGCTTGACTGATAGGGTTATATATAGATGCACTATTACTAGCCACAATAGCGTTAAACATTATATAGGGGCCACCTCCGGCCCGTT
>OZ024742.1:204155689-204183189 GCA_964016885.1 Eledone cirrhosa | reverse complement strand
TATATATATATATATATATATATATATATATATATATATATATATATAACTCAAATTAATGCTTCTTATACACTATATGTATATAATATTCGATTAGTTTGAAATAAAAAAAAGACCTGGAAAGTATCGAAGCTCCATCTATAGGCAGTGGTTCCCACACCGTGCGCCGCGAGGTGTATCCCGATGCGCAACAAAAGACTAAGATTAACTTTTAAGATGTGAAAAATACAAACTGAAATTGGTATGAAATTTCATCATATGTCAAAGTGGCAAACAAAGTTTAGTAACAAGATTTGGCCTAGAACCTTTTAACTCATGTTATGCTAATGCATGGAAAACTCTTTTGAATAACTTTTTGAATTTATGGTACAAATTGCGCCAGCGTATATTTACTTTTTCAAAAACGCGCCGTAAGTAAAAAAGAGTGTAGGAACCACTGATCTATCGATTCATTTAAATATGTTATTTTTGAAAATAAAAAAAAAAACCCACAATAACTAAATGAATTTATTTTATTTGTTACACACAAATAAAAAATATCTAATGATGGTTTCGAATCTCCGCCTGGACTTAACTAGTCTTCAAATGAATGATCTCATTTTGCTTATATATTTTCAATTAAGTAATGACGTAGTGGTAAGGGTGTTAGATTTATAATAATTAAATCGTGGGTTCGACTCCGTGACTCGATTGCGTGTTGTGTATTTGAGCAAAACACTTCATTTTACTTTACTCCGTTATACTCATCTCAAAATGAGCACCAGCAATAACTGAGGGTTTAACCCTACGATGGACTAGCGTCATGTCCAGGGGAGAGTCTTGTATTCTCAGTCGCTTCACGCCACGGAAACTGGGATAAGCACTGGACTTATGTCAAACACGGTATAGAATTATATTTATTTCAATTAAGTAAAGAATGATATACAATCAATTTTATTTTATTTTAAAGCGAGTCAATACATATAGAGATATGTGTACATACTCTTTTACATGTCCATTCTGGGACCTTGCCATTAATGTCGTTACCCCTTTCATGGCCTGTCTTTTTGGTTGCCCTTTGATGAATACATAGTTGTAGTGTCTATGTTGACATATAACGCTACTACATATTACTAGTGTCTAGGCTGACATTTAATATTATTACATATTACTAGAGTTTATGTTGACATATAATGTTACTGCATATTATTAGTGCTTATGTTAACGTATAATTTTAATACTATTACTAGTGAGTATGTTGGCATTCAATGTCGATACGTATTAAATTTTGCACTAATATATATTAAAATTAGCTACTAATAGAGGTATTAGATGTAAGCAAATCAGGCGGCAAATTGGCAGAACCGTTTGAACGTCGGATAGAATGCTTTGTGGTATTTGTTCTCGCCTCTGCTTCCTGGGTTCAAATGCCACCAAAATTAACTTTGCCTTTCGTCCTTTCGAGGTCGATAAAAAAGTACCAGACCAATACTGGATCGTTTCGTCCTCCGTATCTCTTTCTCAGTTTCTCACTAGTTCACCTACTCTGGACGAAATGGGCTTTGTTCAGACCTGAAGAGGAGATGGGCTCTACCAATTTTAAAACTTGTCCTAGAAGCTCTGTATGCCGCTACAGTACTTTCACGACTCAATTAGGAACTATGGGTCAAAGAGAGAGAATAAGTAAATTAGCACGTCCATTTTAGTGGCGCTACTATATTTCATGGGGGCTTATAAAACCATGTTATGTAGTCCCTTTTAATTATTTAATGTACATATTCCCTGATGAGCCCCTAATTAGAGTAAACAACAAGTGGATTGGCAGTATCGGTAGAGGGCCAGACGCCATGCAGCGTAGACTTACGGCCCTTTATGATCCGAGTTCAAATCCCGCCGAGGTTAACTTTGCCTTTCATCCTTACGGGGTCGATAAAATAAAGTACCAGTCACGCACTGGGGTCGATTTAATCGACTTTCCCCTCCCCCAAATTGCTGGCCTTGTGCCTATATAAGAAACCATTATTTTTTTAAATTCACATGGAAATAATTAAATTTGATATGTTTACATTGCAGGTGCCTGCGATTAATCGAACCCCGCATCTCTCAGATGCTGGGTAAGTGCTCAGGGGAATCAGACCAACATGCGAGAAATGTGGGGTTCGATTCCTCTGTTACACTGTTACAATCGTTATGAATATATGATTGTGTGTATATATATATATATATATATATATAAATATATATATAGGGAGTGTAACGTGCAGTTACTGTAGGTTCACCCAGGTCAGCTCTCGATGCGTAGATTCACATCTGTTACAAGATGTAGAGCTAAACAGAGTGTCGATATAATTATAAAAGAACGATTTGTTATGTCTTCATTACGTTTATTGAGTGGTGACGCGCGTTTCGCTATTGATCAGATCAAGGTTCGATCTGTATCGATCTGGCCCGACTCTGGAATCAAAAGCTCGTCGGATCTCTGCTGTTTCATACACTTAACATAGGTGCCACCATTGGTTCCGGGGGTCCAGTTGTATATTGAAGGAAGCACTTTTAAACTGTTACTTCATTCGGGCAGATGGACTGACATATGAAATTATATATATATATATATATATATATATATATATATATATATATATATATATATAGTGGTGGAACACTGGAAGGTAATATCCGTAGTGGTAGAGCACTCAGTCCAAGGGACGAGTTAGGTAGAAGTGGTGGTAACACAAGAGTTAGTTCACCATACCGAGAACAATTGTTTCACCTTCGCGGATCTTCAGCTCGGGATGTGTATGGTTATAGGAACAGGAAGGACAACTGTATGAACGCGCATGCGCAGAAACTCGGTCACTTCACACAGGCAATAGTAGACTGCGTGCGAGAGGTGTAAGGGAGATAACTGAGAAAGTCCGGAAAGTTTTTAGGTTGAAAATTAAATAAAAAAAATAAAAAATAAAATTACAAAGAATCAATATATATATATATATATATATATATATTTCGGAAAAAAATGAAACGAAATTTCATTTCCCACTCTTAGTACGGCTGTTACTTAAATATAAGTATGTATACGTACATACATATGTAGTAAGACGCCTTACACCCCCTGTCGGATAATGGACCAGGCCTAGTTGTCTCCCCCTGGTTGAGAACACTATTTAAGTAAGCAGCAGTATTACTTTCTCAGACAAGCCACGGAGACAGCAAACAGCAGACAGCCTTTGGACCACGAGATCACACAGATGTCAATACACTGAACTCCTATGCCGAAGCCACAAGGATAGTGTTGGCCGAGCACTGGCTCATCACTGATTTCACTTTACTGGTCCCGTCACATTGGTGATCCAGACGTGGGCGTTACATTGGTGACCCACAACAATTGCTAACACCGGCGATACTTACCATGCGTTGTTGAACTCGTTCCCGCAACTGACTCAGGGAAATTTTCGAATTGATGAGCCAACTCATACCACGGAGCACTTCATAACTACAACTGGTGCTCCCGTTTTTTCTCGTCCTCGTTGCTTGCCTCCGGACAAACTCAAAGCAGCACGATCAGAGTTTGATCATATGCTGCAGTTGGGGATTATTCGTCCGTCCACGAGCCTGTGGGCGTCCCCATTACACATGGTACCGAAAGCGAGTGGTGATTGGAGACCTACTGGAGATTATCGACGCTTAAATTCAATAACAGAACCGGACCGTTATCCTATCCCTCATCTGCAAGACTTTGCGTCTTCGTTGCAGGGATGCAAGGTATTCTCCAAACTAGATTTAATTCGTGCGTACCATCAAATTCCTGTCCATAAAAATGACATTCCAAAAACGGCTATAGTTACGCCATTTGGGTCATTTGAGTTTTTGACCATGCCGTTCGGATTAAGGAATGCCGCTAGTACGTTTCAACGGTTTATGGATGAGGTTACTCGTGGCCTCGATTTCGTCTCTACATATATTGACAACCTGCTCATTGTTAGTTCTTCTCAAGAACAACATACGCACCATTTAAATCTTCTTTTCCGCCGATTGAAGGCGTATAACGTGCAGATTAATGCACCCAAATGTGTTTTTGGTGCTGAGTCACTGACTTTCTTGGGTCACGTCATCGATGCTGACGGTATTCAACCCCGGCCTGAGCGAGTTAAGGTCATAGAGGATTTGCCTCCACCGACCTCACTACGTCAGTTACGCCAGTACTTAGGCCTGATCAATTTTTATAGGCGTTTCGTGCCAAATTGTGCAAGATTGCTTTTCTCCCTGACGGAAATTTTTAAAAATTGTCGGAAGAAGAATACAGACATTTCTTTAACCGAGACTCAACTTGCTGATTTTCAGCACGTCAAAACTGCTTTGGCTAATGCTTTTTTACTGGCTCACCCGGTACCCGGTGCAAAGCTAACGCTTTGTGTTGATGCATCGGATATCGCTGTGGGAGCAGTGCTACAACAAAACATCAATGGTTACCAGCAACCGCTGAGACGCGCTACAGCACCTTTGGAAGGGAGCTTTTAGCCATCTATTTAGCCGTGAAACATTTTTCACATATACTAGAGGGTAGAATATTTACTATCCTCACTGACCATAAACCATTAACTTTTGCGTTGAGAGCGAAGGCTGATAAATACTCGCCCAGAGAGACGAGGCACCTTGATTTCATCTCGCAATATACGAACGATATCCAACACATTCCGGGTTCACTGAATACAGCGGCCGATGCTTTGTCCCGCTTACCCGTGACAGCGATCTCGTCACCCTCTTACATAGATCTGACTCGTTTGGCTGCGGATCAGCCTCTCCTTGAGTTATTGGATGTTACATCGCCTGAGTTTGCGAATTGCGAGATGAAATACTTGCCTCTGTCGACTGCAGTTGGCCAAATTCTCTGCGACGTCTCTTTGGACGTGCCTAGGCCCTTCGTTCCAGAGAATCATCGTCGGACCGTGTTTCTGGCATTACATAGTTTCTCACGTCCAGGATCTTCTGCCACAGTAAAGCTCATATCAGCTAGATTTTTGTGGCCAAATATAAGGCGTGAAATTGCTGCTTGGTGCCGTTCCTGCGTCGCTTGCCAGATATCAAAGGTCCATCGACACGTCAAGGCTCCCCTGGGTATCTTTACTAACCCAGATGCGCGTTTTTCGCACATTCACATTGATATAGTGGGACCTTGGCCTGTCAGCGACGGTTATTCTTATCTGCTGACTATAGTTGAC
The DNA here is from genome assembly GCA_964016885.1 of Eledone cirrhosa. NCBI lineage: Eukaryota > Metazoa > Mollusca > Cephalopoda > Octopoda > Eledonidae > Eledone > Eledone cirrhosa. The sequence goes on along the minus strand of OZ024742.1, from coordinate 204,177,991 downwards.
CGTTTTTCGAGATGGCCTGAAGCCATCCCCTTGAAAAACATCACCGCTGAGACAACAGCGCGTGCTCTTGTGTCTGGATCGATCTCTCGTTATGGAGTTCCATCCACAGTAACTACCGACCGTGGACGACAGTTCGAGTCGAGCCTTTTCCTCGAACTGTCAAAATTAATTGGTGCTAAACGCATCTGAACTACGGCGTACCATCCCGCTTCGAATGGTGTGGTGGAGCGTTTTCACCGACAACTGAAGGCCTCCTTAATGGCCTCAATGGACTCGGCGCGTTGGAGCGAGTACCTCCCTATTGTGCTATTAGGGATTCGGTCAACGGTGAAGGTCGACTTTGGATTTTCACCGGCCCAAGTACTGTACGGTGCCCCTCTGACGTTTCCTGGGCAAATGCTTGCCCCTATCGATCTTGATGCCCAAGATCACGCTTCCTACGTGTCCCGTTTGCGCTCCTATTTCCAGGATTTGCCGCCAATGGACACTAGGAAACAAACTGTCAAGACTGCTGTCCCGAGGGATGTTGCCTCGTGGACGCATGTCTTTGTAAGGAAAGATTCTGTGAAGCCCCTGCTCACACAGCCTTACACTGGACCTTACCGTGTCTTAGCGCACTCGGCTAAGCATTTTACTTTCATATTAAAGGGTCCGGGGAGACAGTTACAATAGACAGGCTTAAGCAGGCACATCTGGACACGGACGCTGTGGTTCCTGATCCACGAACCCCTTTGTATTTGCCTGTTGAGCGAACGCCTGTTCCTGAACCACCATCATCGCCTGTCCCTACACCACCACCATCGCCACGTTACAAGACCACGACCCGTTCAGGTCGTAGGGTCCACTGGCCCAAAACATTTGCAGCACCGTCTATATTTAGACTGTGTTAGCTGCACCTTTTTTTTGCTTCTGTGTTTCTGCTTTTTTTTTTTGCCATTTTTTTTATGCATGCATGTTTTTTAACATTTTTCAAATCCTTATTCTGGATTTAACGATTGGTAGAGCGAATAGCTCCCCCTTGTTGCATTGTTCACCATCTTACTCCACGTGTGAGTAATAACATCAATTTTCGATGATTTGAAAATCTGGCAGGGGATACTGTAGTAAGACGCCTTACGTCCCCCTGTCGGATAATGGACCAGGCCTAGTTGTCTCTCCCTGGTTGAGAACACTATTTAAGTAAGCAGCAGTATTACTTTCTCAGACAAGCCACGGAGACAGCAAACAGTAGACGGCCTTTGTACCACGAAACAGCAGACAGCCTTTGGACCACGAGATCACACAGATGTCAATACACTGAACTCCTATGCCGAAGTCACAAGGATAGTGTTGGCCGAGCACTGGCTCATAACTGATTTCACTTTACTGGTCCCGTCACATTGGTGACCCAGACGTGGGCGTTACATTGGTGACCCACGACAATTGTAATACGTTGCCTTCATTTCAACTGATCACGTCTATATTGGTATGTTGTTTCATTTGTAATATAAAAAGCACATAATAGACAAAATAAACATCATCCTTATTTACATTGTTGAATAGAACTCTCGTTGTGGTTATTATCTTGTCTACACACACACACCCACTCACTTGTTATAATTCTATGGAGTACCTATCCTCTCACTTACGAAAATGGTAAATAGACGAGGGACTTTCCCTCACGTCTATATTGATAAACTATCCAACAAGGATTCTTCATTACCATACATATATGTATACGGACGTACAGTAGTATGTATATATATATACATACATGCACACATATATATATATATATATATAAATACGTATGGATTCACCAAACATTTATTATAATGCTCGGTGTGTTTGTAAACAAACATCCCGTATTAAGCCGTAGTGTCTAGCAACCACCGTTGCTCGTTTGTTCAACACTGACAAAGGAACGCTGTACTAGTTTCAAGCTTGTTAGCTATCGTCAGCAACGTATACCTTCCTGCCAGATAGTTGAAAGAGTGGGAAATAAAATTTCGTTTCATTTTTTCCGTTAATCGTTTTCGGTGCACCCGGCCGATTAACCCACTCCAAATGCAAATTGGGCTACTCAGCCGTTAATATGCATAAGGAAAGTATATACTTTCGGACGTTCAACTATCTGGCAGGAAGGTATATGTTGCTGACGATAGCTAACAAGCTTGAAACTAGTACAGCGTTCCTTTGTCAGTGTTGAACAAACGAGCAACGGTGATTGCTAGATACTACGGCTTAATACGGGATGTTTGTTTACAAACACACCGAGCATTATAATAAATGTTTGGTGAATCCATACGTACATATATATATGTGTGTATGTATATATATATACATACTACTGTACGTCTGTATACATATATGTATGTACGTATACATACTTATATTTAAGTAACAGCCGTACTAAGCGTGGGAAATGAAATTTCGTTTCATTTTTCCCGTTATCGTTTTCGGTGCACCCGGCCGATTAACCCACTCGATATGCAAATTGGGCTACTCAGCCGTTAATATGCATAAGGTAAGTATATACGTTCAACAATCTGGCAGGAAGGTATACGTTGCTGACGATAGCTAACAAGCTTGAAACTAGTACAGCATTCCTTTGTCAGTGTTGAACAAACGAGCAACGATGGTTGCTAGACACTACGGCTTAATACGGGATGTTTGTTTACAAACACACCGAGCATTATAATAAATATTCGGTGAATCCATACGTACATATATATATGTGTGCATGTATGTATATATATATACATACTACTGTACGTCTGTATACATATATGTATGTACGTATACATACTTATATATATATATTTCTCTTCGCCAAAACCCGGCACTCCAGCCACATATAAACTTTTGTTTGTACTGCCTCTCTGTTTTGTTCCCGTTCCATTTTTCACTATATATACACTCACACACACACGCGCACACAATATATATATATATATATGAATGTGTGTGTATACATGTTTGTGACTGTAGGTAGAGGTGTGTTATACATGTACAGATGACATGTATTGATTAACAAGCATTATCTAACACACTCCCACCCATACAGTTAAACGCACACACACACCCACGCACTCACCCTTACATATGCACACAGGTGCACATACATACATCGACCAACGATGAACCACTATTAAATTATTCATAAAACTATTCATTTATACATTCAATCATTCATTTCTTTCTTTCTTTCTTTATTTATTTATATATTTCTTTTTTCATTTATTCATTTATTTATTTATATTGTCTCTCTTCCTTCCCGTCAGTGTGTATATACAAACATCATTAGATGTCTTTTTCTTTGGTGTCATAGAGACGGTGTGTAAGTACATATGTGTGTGTGTGTGTGTGTGTGTATGTATGTGTGTGTGTGTGGCTATGTGTATCTGCATATGTGTGTATATGTGTGTTTGCCCTTACTTGTGCTTATGTGTATCGATGTACATATGTCTGTATGAGTACATATATGTACAAATGTGTGCCTATGTGTACATGTTTGTGTATGTGTGTCCATGTGTGTGTATGTGTGCCCATGTGTGTGTGTGTATGTGTGCTCATGTGTGTGTGTATGTGTTCCCATGTGTGTGTGTAGGTGTGCCCATGTGTGTGTGTATGTGTGTCCATGTATGTGTGTAGGTGTGCCCATGTGTGTCTATGTGTGCTCATGTGTACCTATCTATATGTGTATATGTGTACATATATATACAAATGTGGCCTATGTGTACCTATGTGCGCCTATGTGCGTCTATGTACATATGTGTATGTGTGTGTCTATGTGTTTTTATCTCTATGTGTGTGTATGTATGTGTACAAATGTGTACCTCTATGTTCCTATGTACATGTGTGTGCGTATGTGTATATATGTATGCCTGTGTGTACCTATGTGAGCATATGTAGATATGTGTCGCTATATGTATACTTATGTATATAAGTGTACGTATGTATACATATTTTTACATGTGTCTATGTATGTGCCTATGTGTGTCTGTGTACGTGTACATATGTCCTTATATGTGCCTATATAAATGTGTGTATATATATTTTAGTGCCTATGTGTACATATGTGTGTATTCATGTGTGTGTGTGTGTGTGTGTGTGTGTGTGTGTGTGTGTGTATATGAGCGCATATGAGTGTATTGATGTGTGTGAATGAATGCGTATGTGTGTATTCATGTGTGTGTTTCTGTCTGAATGAGCGCGTATGTGTGTATGAACGCGTATGTATGTATTCATGTTTGGTTATGTATGAGCGCATATGTATGTATTCGTGTGTGTGTGTACTAGCGCGTATGTGTGTATTAATGTGCATATATGTGTGTGTATGTGTGTGTTACTTGATGTTCAAAGGCTCTCTTCCTCTTTCTATCCACCCCGCTCTCTCTAAATAAGTGAAATATTTATGTTAGTTCGTACTGCAGCCGAAGACATCAATGCAGGAAAACAACAACAGCAACAACAAAAACACACACAAACAACAACATTAACAGTAACAATAGTAACAGCAAAAACAACAACAATAAAAACAAGAACAACAATAACAGTGCAATATATATTCTTCATATATACCCTGTCAATCTACACATGTGAATATGTCTGTGTAGGTTTGTACTGCAATATTTAGACATCAATGGAAGAGAGCAAAAAAACATCAAAAACAACCGCAACAACGACAACAAGAACAACAACAACGACAGTAACATTAAAACATTAAATCAGTTTTCAAAGAAGAGCTGATAAAGTTGCAAGAACAAAGAACAAGGAAGATAAATTTGACGGCTGTATTTTTATTGTAATACAGCGGCCATCTTAAAACATTGAGCTAACATCTAGTGGTTGAGCTAACATCTAGGCTAACATCTAACAGATAGCGTAATACTCTGAGTTAACATCTTGTGGTTGTCCATGTAGCAGACAGCGTAAAACCCCGAGTTTATATCTGGTGATTAACTATATAGCAAACATCTTAAATCATTGTCACATCTTGTGGTTAAAACATTGAGCTAACATCTAGTGGCTGTTTATATAGCAGCCATCTGGTGGGTCTCTATATAACAGATATTTTAAAACTATGTTACATCTGGTAGTTGTCTATAATTCAGACATTTTCAAACAATGTTACATCTGGTGGTTGTTTATATAACAGACATCGTGGGACATTGCTACATCTGGTGGTTGTATATATATAGAAGATATCTTAAAACATTGATACATTTGGTGGTTAAAACATTCAGCTAACATCTAGTAGCTGTTTATGTAGCAGATAGCGTAAACCTCTGAGCTACATCTGCTGGTTGTCTATATTGTAGACATCTGGTTGTTCTCTATATGCCAGACATTTAAAAACTATGTTACATCAGGTGGTTGTCTATAATTCAGACATTTTGAAACAATGTTACACCTGGTAGTTGTCAATATAGCCGTTATTTTCAAACAATATTACATCTGGTAGTTGTTTATATAACAGACATCTTGCAACATTGCTACATCTGGTGGTTGTATATATATATATAGCAGACATCTCAAAACATTGTTACATCTGGTAGTTGTTTATATAGCAAACATCTTAAAACACTGGCCTGGTGGTTTTATATATAACAGACATAATAAAATACTGCTACATCTGGTGGTTGCCTATATAACATACATCTTAAAACAGTGTTACATCTAATGATAACCAATTTAGTAGACATCTTAATCCACTGAAGTCTGGCGGTTGTATATATAGCAGACATCTTAAAACATTGTTATATCTGGTGGTTGTCTGAATAACAAGCATCTTAAAACGCTGGGGTCTGGCAGAGATCTTAAAACACTGAGGAGTGGTGGTTGTCTCTATAACAGATATCTTGAAACACTGAGGTCTTGTGGTTGTTTATATAACAGGCACCTTGAAATACTGAGGTCTTGTGGTTGTCTATATAACAGGGATCTTAAAATACTGAGGTCTTGTCGTTGTCTATATATCAGGGATCTTAAGATACTGAAGTCTTGTGGTTGTCTATATAACAGGGATCTTAAAGTACTGAAGCCTTGTGGTTGTCTATATAACAGAGATCTTAAAATACTGAAGTCTTGTGGTTGTCTATATAACAGGCATATTAAAACACATGTCTGGTGCTTATCTATATAGCAGGCATCTTAAAACTATGCACTGATTTGTTCGCCATTTCAGGATAGTTCTTGTAAACACCATCACACTAATATTGTTTGTCGTTCGTAAATGTATAAAGAGACTGACGTCGTCCTCTGTTTACACAGCGTATATATACTAATAACTTAAACACATTTTCTTCCATTACTGTCGCATTACTTCCCTTACCTTCACATTACCTTTGACTAGATGTATACACCCCTCCCAAATATATAAACAGTGGCTGATACATGTATATTCATATACACCTAAATACATACATGTCTGCATGTATGAATGCATGAATGCATACACAGATACATACATACATACATACATACATACATACATACATACATACATACATACATACATACATATTAAACGCACACAGATACATACAACACATAAGTGCAATATACATACATGGTCATATATATATATATATATATAAATATATATATATAGGAACGAGTAGGACACCTACGGGTGAGCTCAAGCCGTTTCGACGGCTAATTCTGGACTAAATTTAGACCAGAATTAGCCGTCGAAACGGCTTGAGCTCAGCCGTCGGGGTCCTACTCGTTCCTATTACCCACTCTACTACCCTAAGTATTGAGTACTTTGGTGCGTTATGGTCCATCTGGTTCCTTACCACATTTCCTTCGTTATATATATATATATATATATATATATATATATATATATATATATATATATATAACATGCATATATACGTATCTCTCTCCCCATATGCATACACTCACACAGACAGAAACAGACACACACACATGCAAATGTGTATATATATATATTGTTGGAGATGCAGGACATGGCAGCGATAATGAGGGACAGAGACCGCTGGAGAGAACTCGTCCATGGATCTCGGGAATTTTACCCGCCTTAGATATATATATAGATATATATATATATATATGGTAATAATAATAAAATTGAAGACTAAAATCCAAAGAGGGCTCGATAAGGAAAATATATATCAAATATATAAGAACCGTAGAGCAAATATTTATTAAAATAACAGATTAATGTTTAAGCAAAGAATCGCTGCTTTCACCCTTAACGGGATCTTCTGAAACTAACAAAGTCAATCTGTAAACGCAGAACTGGATATTTCAAAAAACGTTGCAACCGGAGGAAGACAGGAAGACGATACTTTGGTTCGTGGTAACGTTCGCTGGCAAAGAACGGGAAAAAACGAATAATACGTATTATTCGTTTTTTCCCGTTTTTTGCCAGCGAACGTTTTCACCTGTTTTTCCTATCTATCTTTCACTTCCTACCTCGAGATTTCCCTCTGCAATGTTGTGGCTTTCTTAAATACGTATTTTACACATTTCACAATGCTTCAAGCAAACTTTAACACCCTCTTTTATATATATATATATATATATATATATATATATATATATATATATATATATATAAGAGGGTGTTAAAGTTTGCTTGAAGCATTGTGAAATGTGTAAAATACGTATTTAAGAAAGCCACAACAATGCAGAGGGAAATCTCGAGGTAGGAAGTGAAAGATAGATAGGAAAAACAGGTGAAAGTGAAAATTGAGAGAGACAAAGATGAAAACAAAACAAAGGTAGAAGGGTTACCGTAGTAGAGATTTAATCCTAATATTTCGGGCTCACGCCCATCAACGGGGGAAAGTTCCAAAAGGGGGGGAAAATATATATATATATATTAAACAAAAAAATATATATATATATATATTAAATATTAAATATTAAATATATATATATATATTAAATATTAAATATTAAAAATATATATATATATTATATTAAATATATATCTATATATATATTAATATTATATATATATATATTATATTAAATATATATATATATATATATTAAATATTAAATATTAAATATATATATATATATTAAATATTAAATATATATATATATATTAAATATTAAACAAAAAAAAAAATATATATATATATATTAAAATAACAGATTAAAGTTTAAGCAAAGAATCGCTGCTTTCACCCTTAACGGGATCTTCTGAAACTAACAAAGTCAATTTGTAAACGCAGAAGTGGATATTTCAAAAAACGTTGCAACCGGAGGAAGACAGGAAGAAGATACTTTGGTTCGTGGAAACGTTCCCTGGCAAAGAACGGGAAAAAACGAATAAGATACATCATTAACTAGACATGAAAAATGCGCAAGCTCAAAAGTGCCACAGAATGTTATAATAAACCTTCAAAAGTGTGGGACTAGAGTTGTTGCTAAAAAATATTGTAATCATTATATATCGTACATTCTGTGGCATCCTTTATAAAAATAGCTTAAACCAACGAAGCCTTTATTTTTACGCTATTTCACTTAGTTAATTCTTAGAGTGTAACATATAAAAATATGATTTACAACTATAAAATAAATTAATTAATATAATAACAGAGCTGCGGAGCTGAAATTTAGGAAATAATGGAGTATCGGATCCTGAGTTGGAGCCAGTCAATTTTTGACCGACTCCGCAGCCCTGTATAATACATTTCATATTAAAGTTATTAATAAACCTATTTTACACTTCATGCAAATTACCACGAGATATTGATATTAGATATAAGATACAGCGCAATATCTACAGCTGTAAAAGTACGAAAGCGAAGTAATAATAAGTGGCTTAAGGTAATTCCAATATGAAAGTTTGTAGTGATAAAAATTTGATAATGCAATACGATTGTTAATATTATAGTTCTATGAAAATGTAACAATAGATAACTAAATTATTTTACTATTAGTATATTTAAGAAATTATCATTATAGATTTGATCGTTCATATAAGCATCATATTAAGTTTCAACACAATTATTTTGTTACTATGAGTATATGATAATAATATTACGTAATTATTTATAGCTGTTATTACATTAAACATAGATGTATTTATTTTTATATGTTACACTCTAAGAATTAACTAAGTGAAATAGCGTAAAAATAAAGGCTTCGTTGGTTTAAGCTATTTTTATAAAGGATGCCACAGAATGTACGATATATAATGATTACAATATTTTTTAGCAACAACTCTAGTCCCACACTTTTGAAGGTTTATTATAACATTCTGTGGCACTTTTGAGCTTGCGCATTTTTCATGTCTAGTTTAATATTTTTTTAAGGCAACGCTTGTAATAACTCTAGTTAAACAGGATATATATTAATAATAAATTATCGTTGTAATGTAATTAGATTATGTAATTGTTATTATAAATTATCTTATAAATATTAGTGTAAGATGTATAAAAATATTTTCAGACTTTTAATATAAACAACTACAAAAAACAATCAATATTAAATCAATATATTATACATAATAGAAAACATAAAATATACAATACAAAAACAAAATATTTACATACATTTGCAATTATCAGTGTATATACATTTTCTTTATATTCCCTGAGCAAATTAATAAGATTTGTTTTTATTGTACATAATTTGATGACTTGTTGGAGTGTATTAAAAGATAGCAACAATTTGTGATTAAATTGTTATCTTAAGCAACTCACTTTTTAATAGTTGTTGGCTGAGCGAAATTGTAAAAGCCTATGAGCAAATATAAAAAGAAATACACAAACAACATTTCCTTGTGTTATTACAACATTAGATAAAATAATTGAGCAATGTCGTTATATTTTGCTCTTATTGCACATTAATAGTGTTTCTATTTTTCGGCACAAATCCATTACGGCAGTCCATTACTGGTACTTTATTTTATCGAATTAGTAAGTATGAAAGTCGAAGTTAACCTCGGCAGGATTTGAACTTAGAATGCAAAGGACCATAACAATACTGCAAAGCATGGTGTCTGACGCTCTACCAATACTTGTGTTGAGCTGGTCATTAATTTATGGTGGTCGTGCGTGAAGTAGAGCAATCGCTAGTTGAAATATTATGAACAAAACATTTTTATTTGCCGAAGAACATATTTTCAATACTGTTTGTGAATGTGACGAAGGAAATACATTCTGATATGGAACAGTGTACAAAGTGTGTCTGTGAATAACATAATGTTACCTCATGTTGTTGTCAAGACATAATGGATTTCGTTTATCCAGTTAGAAGATGAAACCTAGCCATCTCGGATTAGTTATATTTCATGCCATGTGTAAACGTGTTTGAGGATAGCAAAATATGCGCGTTAATTATAATAATTAGTTAATAATATTACAAAATATACCTAATTAAACTCTTTGCTTGAAATTTTATCATTCTTCGTTTATATATATATATATATATATATATATATATATATATATATATAGAGAGAGAGAGAGAGAGAGAGAGAGATTTATCTAGTCCTTCGCTCAAGATTAATCTATAAGTTTAGATGTTTGCCTTCGTTTAAGTAAATATTACAATAAGATTTTTAATATAAACAACTACAAAAAACAATTAATATTAAAACGAAAAAATTATCAATGATAAAAGAAGCGGATGCAACTTTTTTTTTTATAAAGTTATATTCCTGTTTCTTTAAAGAACATTTCATTTTTGTTCTATTGTAGGCGAAATAATGCAATGGTTTAATAGGGAAGATATAACTTACGAATTATGTCTCTAACCGTGTAACGCTTTTTAAGTAGATAACTACAATTGAAAATACTAAAGAAATGGAACCAACAATTCAATTTGAAAGTCGTCTAGTGACAGTGTATTACTGGTACTTTATTTTATCGACCCCGTAACGATGAAAGGCAAAAATGCAAATGCTTAAAATTTAAATTGCCTTAATTCTATCGTCTGCTGTTTCATTAAAGGGAGATTACCGTCTGTATTTAATTCTATCGTCTACTGTTCCACTAAACAGATATACCTCCACTATCGTCTCTATTTATACATTTTAACTTATAACTTATACACATTTGATTTGAAATATTTTATCTAGTCCCCCCTCTCAATATTATGATGATTTCTTTCGAATGAAACAGTTCTAGTCCTGTAGAAGCCATTTATATATATAATTGAACTGAGTTAAAAATTCACAATATTTATAATTAAATAAGCTCATATATATATGTGTGTATTTATCTGTTTATTGTATTATATATAATGTGTGTATATACAGGATGTCCCCCAAAAATATATACACACTTCAACAGCATTCTAATAACTATTGCCTGTACAGGTAATCAAAGTGTCAATCGAATGTTAGTTTCGTGTTTTAACAGTACAAATTTACAATACACACATAAAACCAGTGTATATACATACATGAATGTGTATACACATACATGAATGTGTATATACAATATATATGTATATATATATAGACACATATATTCACGGTGCAACGGTACATTAAAATATAGATGCGGGAGAGGGGGGTGTATATATAGGGGCGCTGGGGATAAAGGAGTGTAAAGCGTGTGTAATTGATATATTGAAGGAGAGGAGCGTGCAGCGATAGAGTAACAAATATATAGAGAGGGGGAGAGATGGTATTGAAGGGGAGGAGTGCAAAGCGAAAGAGTAAGAGATATATATAGAGACGGAACAGATAGAGAGAAACAGGCGTAAGTAACAGTGGAAGAGATATAGAGAGAGGTACTCTGATTGGTTGAAAATTAGCCAATGACATACGATCACCACCACCACGGCTATCCCCGAAAAATTTTTTAAGAAGCTAGGCATATATGTTAGAACACGAAAAGTGAACATTCTGTGTTTCACACTTTTCGTGTTCTAACAGATAGGAGCGGTGAAAAACAATTACGCGCAAAGACAAAACCACGTTTATGGTATAAAAGAGGTCGTAGACTAATGTTCTCTTACGTGGTTCATAGAGACGTTCTCTGGCAATGAACGAAAAAAACGAAGATAATACGTCATATGTGGAGCGTAGAGAACAATAGCACGCAAAGACAAAACCACGTAAATGGTATAGCAGAAGTCGTAGACTAAAATTCTAACTAGGAGACCGAATGAATCTCCGCTACAGAGTTAAGAACAAAGTAAATAAATACAATACAGAAGTAATAGAAATAAATAAATACATACACGCAAACAAATACGTACATACACAAGCATAAGCAAAACAATTACTATAGGTATACAAAACCACGCACATATAAATATGTGTGTGTGTGTGTATGCGTGTATACAAATAAATAAATAATTATATAAACGTATATAAATAAATAAATACGTATATAACAAGTGCACACACATACCTACATGTAAATGCACGAATGTTCGGAGACTTAAGTCAACCAAAACATGAAGTACACATATACACACACCCTACATACATACGAACCTGCATAATCACACAGACGCAAAACTCCCGTATACACATAGCCAAACCATATGTACCAGAATAAAAAAAAAAAAATAAAAAAAAAATAAATTATACGCCATAACATATACAAACAAATATACGTACGAGAAGGTATACGTACCTTCACGAAACATACGGGTAATATATACTTACCTATGCAAATAAGTAATGGTATAAACAAAACATATACTTAGCTCCCACATCAAGACGTAAAATATCCACGTATAGATCGTACTATCCGTTAGGGTATAACGTGGGGCTGTAATACAGGAAAGTTTAGTGCAATTTATGTTTACAAGCCGAAATTGCCTCAGATTTTTTGTTTAAGATGTGGTCTGTGGCGTAGAGTATTTCCAGGGCCTCAGCGGCGCAGAGGTCAAATGGTCTTTTATTTCCGTTATACGATCTAGCGCTAGTTAGGATCTCCCAGTGTAACTTATATTGGGTGTGGTTGTCTTTTAGACTCCAGATATAAGCTGAAAGTGACGTTATATTCCTTCTTAGAGGGTAACGAAAAGAATGGGTATGCGTGTAAAGACGCTGCTTGAATCTATTGGCGGTTAACCCTATGTAGGCCCTACGGGACGTGGGTGTTACAACCTTACATTTGTAGACAATGTTACTAGAGAGGCATTTCCCGGATAGGGGGCAATCAACCCGATTCCTACAATTACAGTTAGTACTAACTACAGGGTTGCACGTGTTCCTACGGCTAGGTAGTTTAGCTAAATTTGAAGCTGTGATGTTATGTGCAAGGTTAGGAGTCGTAGAGTAAGAAATTTTAATAGTATTTCTATTAAAAATGTTACTATATTTATGTGTAGGGGGAAAATGCTTCGTAATAAGGGAAAGAAAGATCTTAGCTAATGGTGTGGCCACCTCCATATTATCTGGTGGGTTATACCATATAATGCGACGGGATCTATTTCTTCTAGGTCTATTTTCGTACTCAGTATATGCTACCTTATCGATAAATCCACTTCGAGCAAGAGCTTCATTGTAATAAGTGGAATGGTCGTTAAAAATACGCTCGTTGGTAGAAAGACGGGAAAGCCTCAACGAAACGTTTCTGACCAGGTTCTTGGTTATGCTGGCAGGATGGTTGGAATGCTTACTTATGTAATTAAGCGTATCATTCGGCTTTCTATACGGGTAATACAACCCATTCAATAAATTGAGGGTAACGTCAAGGTAATTAACGACCGAGAGATTGGCCTCAACCTGTATAGAGAGGTTGAAGCCTTTAAAGAAGGCTGTGAGTTCTTTTCTGAACCTGTCGCAAGCACGAGGTCCGCACTTAGTCATGGTCAAAAGACAATCGTCACGGTACAAACCACCGCCCGCGTTGGGGAATTCGTCCTTGATAGAGAAAAGAAGGAAAAGGCCGATAAGATCAGTAACCTCCGCAGAATCGCTGGCGCCCATACTCACGTCGAATGGGGTACTATTGGATTTTTTAATCCAAATAGAGTCGTCGAAATTAATCACCGTCTTTCGGGCATTGAGGATGACATCAACTTCGAAATCCTTAACCACTGTGAGTGTTTTAGCGAAATTGATAGCTCTAAGGAAAAGTAGTAAAGTGATGGAGGAGTAGTAATTGTTGATGTCGAATTGGATAAAACGGCAATGTTCCTTGTTACATATGCCGTTGAACCAATCAATCACCGCGAAAGAATTGTTCCACAGGGCAAGATGGGCCAAACTTCTAATTTCAGGTATAATTCTATCAAGAATCGTTTTACTAAGTCTACCTAAATCGGACTTCGTAGGGTTAATAAACCGAATAGAGGGGTTGTTCTGAAAATTGGATTTGTGATCCTTCAGGGTAAAGTGGGGAGAAATAGGGTCCAGAGGTTCGGTCCTGTCCAGAGGTTCGGTCCGGTCCAGGATGTTGAGATCAGATGTGATTTTAAACCCAGCATCGTTGATTTCATTGATGACGCACCGATTAGTTTTACGGTAATCCTTAGTTACAGCATTATGTAGTAGTTGATGGTAACTACTGCGCTCCACTTGATATAGGTTGCCAGTTTTGTCGGAATGGACGTGCACGGCATTAGAATCCTTAATAGAACGAATTCTATTATTCAGGTCTTGCTGGAAGGAATTGCTCCTATTCCGAAATTTGATACTCCGAATGAGTTCCAAGACATCATTTTCGAAGGGTAGCAATGCTGGGTTACACGGGGGTTTATTATAGGTTTTAATTCCAAATTTATCCTGTTTGTTATCTGCTTTTCGCGGGTTATCGAAATAAAAGGCACGCCAACGCAACCATTTAATGAACGCGTCTGTTTTCTGTATCAGGAGTTTTAGGTATGTTTTCCTGCTTGGTACGGGTATGTTCTTTGTAGAAATATTCAGATGTTGTTTCTGCATGATGAATATAAGACAGTAGAGTGCTCTACGGTTCTTATATATTTGATATATATTTATCCTTATCGAGCCCTCTTTGGATTTTAGTCTTGAAATTTATTATTATTACTATATATATATATGTATATATATATATGTATGTATATATATATATATATATGTATATATATACATATATATATATATACATATACATATATATACATATATATATATATATACATATATATATATACATATACATATATACATATACATATACATATATACATATATACATATATACATATATATATATATATATATATATATATATATATATATATATATATATATATATATATATATATATATATATATATTAGAAAGATCGAGTATCGAAAAATCGGCGCACGAGTTCACGATAAACAATATTCGAAATGAGCGGCAGAGGGCTCAATAATTCAGATGAATCAGAGCTATAACTATCGTTAAAATACCGTCACACATAGAACAAGTCTAAAATCAACCATACGATAAAAAATCGATAATATATATATATATATATATATATATATATATATATATATATATATATATATATATATATATATATATATATACATATATATATTATGGAATACTGTTGGCTTCTTGCTACAATACTTTCTATACCTTTCATTTATATATATATATATATATATATATATATATATATATATATATATATATATATATATATATATATATATATATATATATATATATATATATATATATTATGTATGTATATATTTATATATACATATTTATATAAATATAAATAATATATATATATATATATATATATATATATATATATATATATATATATATACTAGACCACCCATGACCCGTTGGGTCATGTTCACTTAAAAATAATTTTTAAATAATTAAAATATACACAAAATGTATATAATGTAAAATGACATTGGAAAGCCAATATATATATATATACGTGTATGTGGGTGTGTATATGTACGTGTATATATATATATATATATGTTTGTGTGTGTGGGTGTCTGTGGCCTATATACACTGGTTACACATACACAAGTTATAAGATACATATAACTTAATATTCAGTCACCAAATTCAAGGTAGATACAGTAATGCTGTATTCAATTCTTTGAAGTCACCTGTCATAATTTCATTCAACAACACCATCAGCTCTCTCCCCCTCTCTCTCTCTCTCTCTCACAACCAATATCTGCGTTTGTATTCACATTTCAATGGTACCTTACTTTGAAAGAATTTTCCCATTATGCGCTGATTTGGTTATTTATAAAGGTACCCGAAAAAACCCGCGTAACTCGGGAAACCGTGGTCCGATTTACGCGAAACTTGTCTTTTCACTGTATTATTCACAAGTATTTGCACAAAGAAAATATAAAATCATTTTTCACTAATAGCTATCCAATCACTCCACTTCAAAATTCTTTTTTCTATATCTTTATGGATGCTTGACTGTTTGTTCTGAAAGATTTTTCTGCTTAAAAAGTTGCAATGTTAATGAAAAGCTGGTTTTATTTACAAAAATTTGAAAGAAATTAATTTTACTTGTCTTAGTTTTTCCTTTTCCTTTCATTTTCTGACGTCGAAATCAACATTTTCTCAGATTTACGCTGTTACAGTTTGTTTAAAGAATGCTTTTGATGACAACATTCTTAGTTGACTGGGTATCCTTCAGAAACACTCTGACATTTTCTTTTCGTTTTCCGCGGCTAAAGGCTACATATAGTTGACCGTGTTGGAATACAGGTCGTTCCAGATAAACCAAGACGTTTTCCATAGTTTGTCCTTGTGCTTTATGAATAGTCATAGCGAAGCACGATTGAACTGGGAATTGGCTTCGCTGCAAAGTGATATCCTCACCTTCGGATAGATTAATTCTTATTCTAGGTATCATAACTATCTCATTTCTGAAAGCAGCAGTGTTGATTCTTGCTACTATAAGATTGTCGTGCAGTTCTCCCACGATCATGCGCGTTCCATTACAAAGCCTTGGAGGATTCAAGTTTCTCATAAGAATTATTGGCGATCCTTTTTTCAATTCCAGGTTATGTGGTGGCAGTCCTGATAGTTCAATCGAATCAAGGAATTCAGTCGGGAAATGAGTGGAATTGGCACATCACTCACAGAATTATAGGATCAATACCCTTTTATGGTTCCAGGGAAGCATCTGATAGAGGTGGAATTGATGCTTCTCATCATTTCATTGAGAAGTACTAAGATGCAATTGTTCGAAAACACTTCAGCTGGATTGTCGAATGAGAGGTAGATGAAATCAATACATTCTTCCATAGTTGTTGCTTGGAGAACCATTTCTTTTGACAAAATAATTTCCTCATTTTCAGTTTTTTTTTTATCTTCTCCAATATCCAATAGGAACTGTGAATAGTCTCCTGTTCCCCCACCCGATCGCATGTTTGTCTTCAACTGAAATCTTTTGAAGCTTCACCATAAGTAGGATTTTTTAATGCAGGCGTTTTCCACGTCCGCTTCATTTCTCCTTTTCACTACCGGGAAGAAGCTGACGAAAATTGCCACAGCAAATTGTCAAAATTCCACCGAATGCCTCATTGTTGTCGCATATGTCACGCAGAGTGAGGTCAACTGCTTCGAAGCTTTCCCTCCGAATCATAGGACACTCATCCCAAACAATCAGCCTTGTATGCTAGAAGACGTTTGCCGTCTTTGAGTTTTTATCAATGTTGCACAGGCCATTTTCTTTCACTACTATCGGTATTTTGAACCTAGAATGCGCTGTTCTTCCACCGGGCATAAGTGCCGCGGCAATGCCAGATGATGCAACAGCAATAGCCACGTCACCGTTTTCCCTGACTTTTGAAAGAATTAAGTTAATCAGGAATGTCTTTCCTGTTCCACCTGGAGCGTCAATGAAAATCAATGCAGATGTGTTCGTCTCTAAACTGTTACAAACGAAGTCATACACGTGTTTTTGTTCACTATTCAATAGAGACTCCGTCTCTTCTACAAATCGTCGCTGCTCTTCTCTGCTGTATTGCAATTCATGCAATAACTCCAAATTGCCAATATCCTGATTAGCAACAATATTATTTGGCCTTGGCAAGTTAAAGTCACTAAGACTTTTGCCCAGGTCGTTAAGTTTGTCTTCAAAATACAGAAGACATTGATCATAATGTCTCTCGCTAATCAAAAGGTTAGAGTTTCTGGAAGCCCTTTTTTTATATTTGAAGGTAATCCTCAGACAGCGAATGCTTAAATCGAACCCATAAAGCACTGGAATTGTCAATTTCCGTATTTGTGAGGAGCACGATGAATAGATCTCTCGTGGCTTTGGGAAGCCTTGTTCGCTCAGCATCTTCCAGAGTCTGCTGCCAATGATCATCCGATTGAAGCAAACCTTTCTCTCTGCAGACGTCTTTGAATAATGGCAGGAGTTCTCCATCACACATTTTCAAAGAGTTGAAGGATACTGGCCCTTTGACGTGATGCAGAAGGAGTCTTAAATAATACAGGTCACCACTTCGTGGAGAAACAGTGTATACTCGTCCGAAAACGTTCGCCTCAAAAATCCTTGGATACTGCTCAACTGTTTTCCCCCACCTTTCTCCTTTCCCATCTCTTATTACTCCAAGTGTAAAACTTTGGGACATCGGCATAATACAATGTTTTTGCAAACGGATCGCAATCGCAAAGATACATGAACTCAGTCAGAGTCGTCTTAGCCATGTTATTGTTTACTTTAGCAGCAGCATTGACCCGAAAGAAGATTTGATTTTCCTCAGGTAGATGAACTTGAAGGCGAAATACGGCCGGCTCTCACTCATGAATTGGAAATCCAAGTACCAAGGCAACAGCTTCTGAAGGACCGATATATCTTCCTGTTAAATACTGTATTATCTCATCTTCCCTGTTCACTCCAAACATTGCCTGATCATTGCCCTTCATGGTATATTTGATAACGTATTTGATCGATTTCACGGAAGAGCACATCTCTACGTTTAGGTGGCAGTTGAACAGTTTTAATAGTTTCATATTGTAGGGAACCACCCATTTCGAAGTTATATTTCAGCTTCCCCTTCCTTCTTGGTGGCCCTCAAATCCTCCCATTCCTGGAGACCGTCTTCTGTACACAGGATAAGCGTCCTCTCCACACAATGTATATTCTTTGAAAGGCTTAGGAGACCGCTTACTGCACGTTCCATCTTTGCAACACGGCGAATTGTTAGAGCTATTCGGACCGTGGATCATGTGCTTCAGCACCAATTCATGACCCTCTGGACCTTTGTTTGGATCTGGTATTTCGGCTTGAACAAATTTATCATATTCCTGCGGTCTGGGCTTGGAGGCTTCATTGAGCCATAGCAAACAGTGCACATGAGGAAGACCTCGCTTTTGATATTCGACTGTCAGCATGTAAGCAATGCACTAGCCAAATAGGCCATCTACTCCAGTAAAATACTTTCTTAACAGTTTCCGCTTCAGGTCAAATACTCTGGCAATTAAATCTGGCCTGTCGTGTGGCTTCTGATTCAGGAATAGGTTTTGCCGGATTTCAGGCCAGTTTGGATTGCATGTCATTGTGATGAAGAACGAAGGATTGCCGTACTTCCGTATGTACATCATGGCATCCTGGCATCGCTCCATCATATATCTCGGTCCACCGACAAATGTGGAAGAGAGTATGATTCGCCTACCAATATTGCGAAAATCGTCATCATCATTCAAACGTCATCATCATCAATGCATCAGTAATGCCCTTGTATGTTGTAGATCGCAATGATGTTTGATTCATTCGGATGTATTGCAGTCTATCTCCTTCAATCTTCGCAGCCATGTCAACCAAATATTGCTGAAATAAACGACCGCCTCTGAGAAGTTGGTTGAATTCATTCTCATGGTTCATTATTCGATAGGCATAGTAGCGCATTGGCGTCAACTTCTTGTTGTTGCTCATTAACAGCTCATGATGCCATCCGTCATCGCCAAAAGGAAAAAATAGAACATACTGCAAACTGTCATAGGACCGATGGGACTCTGAGATTATTTGCAATTGTCCGCCTTTTTCTTTCATCACAACGTGCCGTGCTTTTGCTTGAAGTTCGGTGCTGTTTTGTATAGTAACGGCAACTTCGTTTGCAGTTTGTGCATTGAATCTTCTCTCATGTTCCATTGCTGGAATAATAATCGAAGCTTCGTGAATATTTTTAATTTGTTCTTCTGCCATTCGAAATGAAGCAACGTAAGGGTTATATTGTCTGAGTATTATTTCCAATAATTCAACTATGTCGCGCTGAATACCATCGTTATGGAGTATCCTGATCCTCAAATCATCAGTATCCTGAGGATCCAAGAAGTAAATTTGAAGAAATTGGGGTTGTTCGCTGGGATTAGGGGTTAAGGAACCGATGTAATGGTGAATTTGACCTTTGAATAACGATAGAAGGATTCCATCCACTCCTTGAGAAACGAACTTCTTCGGCCCCAAAAGATGTCATTTGGAACAGGCAGTTGTATTGTCTGAGGTTCTTCATGAACTCGTTTGCCCTAGGTTGATCAGTACTAAATAAACTGTGAAGTTCCTGGGGTAAAGGCTGCAGATTCCCAAACCTGACTTTTCCATTCATACAGCAAAAATAAGCAGTTTCCCCATGAAAAAGCATTGCATGATAACAGACACAGATCTTATTCATCTGTCCAAGATCAGCACGTCTTTGAACTGTCCTTGCTCTATCCCTAATTGTTTGTTGGCAAAGACGTTCAGTTCTCCGAGCGTCCGATTCATGATCTCTCCTTCTTCTGTCTCTTTCCCTCTGTTCCGCCTGACGCTCAACTCTCCGACCATCCGATTCATGATCTCTCCTGCTTCTGTCTCTTTCCCTCTCTTCCGCCAGACTCGCAGCCCTTGCTTTATCAGTCTCATCGATCCTTCTATTCGCATGCCTGTCCCGATCTTGTTGGCGTTGACTACTATCTTGCTCACCTTCTTCGGCTCTCCTTAGCGTTCTTTCTTAGCTCTCCGTGCTTTCTTTCCACTATCGATAGACCAACCAGATGTTTTCTTTCTTCCTCGTCGAGACATTATTTAAGAATAGAAAATCGTATTCACCTTAGAAAAAATTTCTATTACCTCAACAAATATTCTTTTAAATCATCATTTAGAAATATTTCTAAATAATGAAAATATTGTCTGTTTAAACAACTCGTATTTTTCAAATCATATTCACTTAAAAAATACTTATTAATAATTAAAATATTCTGTTTAAAGAAAGCTGAAATATATATACTTAGTGTACAAATAATTTGTATTTTTTAAAGTCATTTTCACTTAAGAATATTTTTTAAATATGCCAAGAAATATTTTTTCCATCGTATTCACCTGAAAATAATTTTAAAAACATGAATAAAGCTATTTGTGAAATCAAATTCACTTTAAAATATTTCTAAATAATTGAAATATTCTTTTTAACAAAAGCAAAAATATAAACACCTACTGTTTAACACTACTGGTATTTTTCAGTGATATTCACTTAATGCTTTTCTGATAATTAAAATATCGTCTGTTTAGAGAAAGCTCGAATATAGATACTTGAAGTACAAACAACTTTTAGTTTTGAAATCATATTCCCTGAGAAATCACTGAAAAAATTTTTTTTAATAATTATTTAACTATTTTCATCAATCGAGAAATATTTTTATGTCGATTTACGTAAAACCTGTTTTATCC
Organism: Eledone cirrhosa; assembly: GCA_964016885.1. NCBI lineage: Eukaryota > Metazoa > Mollusca > Cephalopoda > Octopoda > Eledonidae > Eledone > Eledone cirrhosa. The sequence continues at coordinate 204,156,434 of OZ024742.1, read as the reverse complement.
CCATTTCAGGGTTATATCACTTACATGGCTATTTTTACATTATGCACCGTTTTGGCTATTTACGAAGGTATTCTACATACACACACACAAATATATATAAATATATATGTCTCTAACTTAAGTACTGTTACACGCACATACACACACACACACACATGTCTCTAAGTACATAAATACATGAAATGGCACACATACACATACAGATACACACGGTGGCAGTATAACAGTGAAAGAGAGAGAAAGAAATAACGTTATGGATAGGCGGAGAGTTAAAATAAATAAAAGTTAAGGACGCTGTCTCTTTCCCTATCTGTCACACCCTCTCTCTCTCTCTCATCCCCTCACTCCCTCTCTTTCTCTCTATCACCCCTCTCTCTTTCCTTCTCTCTCTCACCCCCTCTCTGTCTCTCTTACCTACACAATGGACAACCAAAAAACAAACGGATTATTTCTTTCGATATTCATTATAAAATAAGATAAATTGAATTTAAATGAATTCCTTGCTATTTTTGGAAAATTGAAAATATTGTCCATGTGCGATTTACACCAAACTTGTTTTATTCAGAGTATTTTCTCATTATGCAATATTTTGGCTATTTACGAAGTTTGCGGGTTATGTTAATTTCGAGGTATTTTCCCAGTATGCACAGTTGTGGCTATTTTTCGAAGGTACCCCCAAAACCCGCGAATCTCGGGAACCCGGGGTCAGATTTTCGCGAAACTTCTTTTATTCAATTTGTATTTC
>OZ024742.1:204125689-204153189 GCA_964016885.1 Eledone cirrhosa | reverse complement strand
AGATAGATTTTGAGTTTATGTTGATTGTATACCAACACCTCAATATGCAGGCTGGAGCACTCGACGAAGTGCGCAGGTTGGTTTCGTTACTCCGGAGTAGTGTAGATTAAATTTAAATAAAAAGTCAAATGATTCCATAGTGTCTTAGGTCCGCTACTGTTTGAAGCGCTCAACCCGTGTGGGGTATACATATATATATATATGTATATATATATATATATATATATATATATATATATATATATATATATATATATATATATATATATATACATATATATATATATATATATATATATATATATATATATATATATATATATATATATATATATTGTTATACTTTGGGAGGGTCATGTTGCCAATAAGAAACACACGCACCATTGCTTTCACTCCAATTTATTATAAACTAAATTTATAATTTTAAGAATTTATAAATTTACGGTTAGTTGGTTGGTTCCATAACCGGACGGTTGTTCATATATTGTCAAAGTTATTTCGTCATACATTCTGTGACCTCTTCAGTGACTGGGGATTCTTTTCTTTGTTTTGTGCCTCTCCTTTGTTCTGTCCTACGCCATCTTGTTTTTGTGTGTTGTGTGCTTAGTTTGCGCATGTGTTACATCCGGGTGTCTGTGTGTGTTTTTATTTGTTTATTTATTTGTTTATTTACATGTTACTGGTTGGTTGGTTGTTTGTTCTATGTGTGTGTGTGTGTTTTCATTTTGTCCTTAATTGTAAGTTGTGATGTTGCTATTCCATTCATGTTTTCTATTTAATTTTGGTTGGAGTTCATTTATGTTTATTGCCTCTGATTTGTCTAAACATTGCGTCTTTTCTGTGTGCAGATTCTATTTTTATTTTTATGTTCTCTAATTTGCCCTTATGTTCTATTTTAGCATGTTGGTGGAGTATTGATGATTCTTTTTTATCTTGAAGTTCTCGCCAGTGTTCATTTAACCGTTCCTATACTACGAGCTGTCTCACCTATGTACACTATATTCTTATCTCTACATTGTCCTTCAGTACTTCTTATGCTATATACTACATTTCTAGTTTTACAGTTAATATTGGGGCTTAGTTTACAGATTATGCATTTCTTATCTATACAGGGAGGTCTTTGAAAAGGGTATGTATTGCTAATAAGTGTTTTTATGGAGGTACCTGGTCTTTCTACTCTCTTAATATTAAGTTTAAGTTTATCGAGGGCCCTTCTAAATTTGTAAGCTAATTCACCTCTAGGGGTTGTATTAATGAATATTACACTCTGATATTTATTGCTATCATACCATGAGTTTATTCTATTCACCTTATTCCTAGTTATTTCTATTCTATTCCAAAATTTGATCCTATACTTGGGGAAGGTCCCATTTGTATCATTATTTACCATTTTTTCCCATTTGGTTCTGGCTCCTCTATATACTCTGATTTTATGTCTCTGATTGTAACCAGAGAACTGCATACGGTGGATGAAGTGTTGTATATGTCTCTCTAGTTCTTTGGGGTTGCACATGCAGGACACGTTTCTCATCACCCGTACCAAATCCGCAATCAATATGTTGATTTTGGTGTGATCCGAAACAGCTGAGTTTCTGTGGATCAGATATTTGGAAGTCATGGGTTTGGCATAATTGGCATGGAGGATTTGTTATTTGTTATTAATGGTTTCTAACCAGAGCTCTGTATCTAGTGCAGGTAATCAATGGCTGGGGTGTTTGCTTGGGTAGTCTATAGTAACTCTAATACTCTGGTGGATGGAGTTAGCTATTTGCTGGATGCTTTCCATGGTGTTTTTCTGTAATTCCTGACTGTTCTCTAGTGGGGGTGTTTTACTACGATGTTTATATCATCAACGTAGCGGGAGTACATTATCAGGGTTAAGAGGTTGCTGTCTTCTAATTGTTCTTTAAGTTTAAGTTTAAGTTTACTGTCCCACCATACCATGAATAGGTTAGCTATGTCACCTGCAATGCTAACACCAATGGCTGCTCCCTCCTCTTGGGCATATGTTTTTCCATTAAATTTGAACATATGTTCCTTAAGGGTTAGTTTTATACTGGCCCCCACCGCATGTGCAATAATTTTCTTTAGTTCATCGTGGTTTTCGGGGGTCCGTATGGCTCTGGTCCACCCGTTCCATCTTTCTGTGTGGTTTTCTTGGCCATTGAGGTAATGGTGGGTGGTCAGCTTCTTGCTGGCCTTGTAGGGCACAGGTTGCTAAGGTCATATGTATCTAGATAATCTTTACTATAGGTAAGTTTAAGTAGGAGTCCCAGCTCACTGGTATCAATCCCACGGAATTCAACATTGCTCTCACTGATCATTTCTACGCATTTCTCCACAGCAAAATCCACGTCAATGGATGGATATAGGGACACAACATCCATACTACCTATTATGCAGTCTGTTAGGTCCCTAGATTGGTTATTTTCGTTGATTCCGCTGAGGAGGCCCTCCGTGCTGTCACATATATCTGGGGACATTTCAATGATGGGGCGTATGATCAGGGAGAGGAAGTAGGAAAGTCTGTAGTTACTAGCAATGTTAGCTCCATAGACTGGCCGTGTTGGTGGTCCTGTGACAGGGTCCCTGCTTGTCTTATGGTCTTTTCGAAGCCCATACAACGCTAGCACGTCATTGTTCCAGGCCTGGAAGTTGTTGGCAGTCCTTTTATTGGGCTGCATTATGTTTGTCCACATCATCTTATGGGCATTGTGGGTTTTCTCCCTATCATCATGCTCTTGTGGTGTTACATCTCTTGTGTTAGTGATGTGGGGTTGCATTGCCTGGATGTAGCTTGACAGACTGTGAACCGACATTTTGCCAGACTTGTCTGTTGGAAAGCATGCAATCTCTCCATTACGCGAGCGCTGCATGAGCTTACGCAAGCCATTTGCAGATTTTTCTCCCAGTTGCTGGGCCTCCATTCTATTTTTCTTCTTGCTATACTGTTCTATAATATTTCTAAATCTAGATCTAGCTATACTAAATTGTGCTTCTGTTTGTTCATCGACCTGCGACGGCAATTGCGTGCGTTTGTTAAAAGCTAAAGTCGTGGCATGGACTCGTCGTGGGTAGAAGGACATATCGGAAGGATTATAAAAAGTAGAATTCCAGGCTGCTCCTTTATGTGTACTATTGCTATTGTTATTGTTAGTTGTGTTGTTTCTATTTCTAATTCCACCAACAGCCTCATGGTTGTTTCTATGTCTCTCATTATTACTCCTGTCTCTTTCCTCTAGCTCATTGTTATTATCTACTCTATTTTCTAAATTTGTTCGTCCTGGTTATTTTCTCTGTCAGTATCGATAGTCTCCCTTCTCCTTTCAATCCCATTACCTTCCCTTACTTCTGTGTTACTGTCATTACCTGTTTTCTGTGTCTGTGTGTTTGTTAAGATCGTGGTGGTGGTGAGAGGCATAGAATGTGTGTGTGTTGTTGTTGTTGTTGATGTGTGCTGTTGATGTGTGTTGTTGATGTGTGTTGTTGTTGATGTGTGTTGTTGTTGTTGTTGCTGTCTCCGTGTATGTTATTGTTGTGTGTGTTGTTGTTATCGTTGTTTGTGTCTGTGTGTCTGTTGTTGTTGGGATGTGTGTTGTATGTGTGTGTGTGTGTGCGTATGTTGTTACTTTTGTTTTTGTTTTTGTTTTTGAGGCTCCAACGTAATTTTGTAAATTATTTTTCTATTTCTGACAAGCATTTTATCATATTTACCTTATTATATGTGGCATATTTAGGTGGTAGCTGTAATATCGATAATTCATCAGAGCCGACTGTAGTGTTGCCGTATATATTTGTGTTGTTGTTGTTGAATTCATCCGTTAATGAGATGTCGGCCATATTTATACCATCAATCTTGTCTGGATATTTATCTCTATTCTCTGAAGTTTTTTAGTTTAGTTTCATCTGTTTGAGCCACTTTAATTTCTTATTAAAGTGTTTTTCGCACTCCTGAACGATGTACTTTTCTTCGTGACATATAAGGTTTATATATATTAATTTTTCTCTTGGTGTGGTGATCTTAATTATTTCTTGTATTAGGTTACGCTTATGTTTTTCTTGATGACTTAATTCTCTGTAGATCTTTTCTATGTTTAGAATTAGTGTTCGTTTTAGCCTATCTGCTTGCTTTTTGGTAAGTTGTAATCTTCTTACATCGGGGTTGATGGTGTTGATGTAAACTCGGGATGAGGCACATTCTTTTATGAAATGTAGTTGTCGAGATGTTATTGTTTTTCGTAGACAACAGAACATGGTGGTTTTCACTATCTTGTTAGCTTGGCTAAGGCTTACGATATTTCGTTTCTGAATTTGTTTAGCAGCAAGATTCTTTATCTGAAAACGTGTGTTGAAAACGATATTGTTATATTTTGGGAGGGTTATGTTGCCAATAAGAAACACACGCACCAGTTGCTTTCACTCCAATTTATTATAAATTAAATTAATAAATATCCGGTTAGTTGGTTGGTTCCATAACCGGACGGTTGTTCATATATTGTCAAAGTTATTTCGTCACACATTCTGTGACCTCTTCAGTGACTGGGGATTCTTTTCTTTGTTTTGTGCCTCTCCTTTGTTCTGTCCTACGCCATCTTGTTTTTGTGTGTGTTGTGTGCTTAGTTTGCGCATGTGTTACATCCGGGTGTCTGTGTGTGTTATTATTTGTTTATTTATTTGTTTATTTACATGTTACTGGTTGCTTGTTTGTTCTATGTGTGTGCGTGTGTGTTTTCATTTTGTCCTTAATTGTAATTGTGATGTTGCTATTCCATTCATGTTTTCTATTTAATTTTGGTTGGAGTTCATTTATGTTTATTGTCTCTGTGATTTGTCTAAACATTGCGTCTTTTCTGTGTGTAGATTCTATTTTTATTTCTATGTTCTCTAATTTGCCCTTATGTTCTATTTTAGCATGTTGGTGGAGTATTGATGATTCTTTTTTTATCTTGAAGTTCTTGCCAGTGTTCATTTAACCGTTCTCCTATACTACGAGCTGTCTCACCTATATACAATATATTCTTATCTTTACATTGTCCTTCAGTACATCTTATGCTATATACTACATTTCTAGTTTTACAGTTAATATGGGGGCTTAGTTTACAGATTATGCATTTTTTATCTATACAGGTAGGTCTTTGAAAAGGGTATGTATTGCTAATAAGTGTTTTTATGGAGGTACCTGGTCTTTCTACTATCTTAATATTAAGTTTCAGTTTACCTAGGGCCCTTCTAAATTTGTAAGCTAATTCACCTCTAGGGTTTGTATTGATGAACATTACACTCTGGTATTTATTGCTATGATACCATGAGTTTATTCTATTAACCTTATTCCTAGTTATTTCTATTCTATTCCAAAATTTGCTCATATACAAGGGGCAGGTCCCATTTGTATCATTATTTACCATTTTTTCCCATTTGGTTCTGGCTCGTCTATATACTCTGATTTTACCTCTCTGATTGTAACCAGAAAACTCAATGGCCAAGAAAACCCACACAGAAAGATGGAACGGATGGACCAGAGACATACGGACCCCGAAAACCATGATGAACTAAAGAAAATGATTGCACATGCGGTGGGGGCCAATATAAAATTAACCCTTAAGGAACATATGTTCAAATTTAATGGAAAAACATTTGCCCAAGAGGAGGGAGCAGCCATTGGTGTTAGCATTGCAGGTGACATAGCTAACTTATTCATGGTATGGTGGGACAGTAGACTTAAACTTAAACTTAAAGAACAATTAGAAGACCCCTTAACCCTGATAATGTACTCCCGCTACGTTGATGATATAAACATCGTAGTAAAACACCCCCAGTAGACAACAGTCAGGAATTGGAGAAAAACACCATGGAAAGCATCCAGCAAATAGCTAACTCTATCCACCAGAGTATTAGAGTTACTATAGACTACCCAAGCAAACGCCCCAGCCATCGATTACCTGCACTAGACACAGAGCTCTGGTTAGAAACCATTAATAACAAAAAACAAATCCTCCATTCCCATTATGCCAAACCCATGCTTCCAAATATCTGATCCACCGAAACTCAGCTGTTTCGGATCACACCAAAATCAAAATACTGATTGCGGATTTGGTACGGGTGATGAGAAACGTGACCCGCATGTGCAATCCCAAAGAACTAGAGAGACACATACAACACTTCATCCACCGTATGCAGTTCTCTGGTTACAACAAGAGAGATAAATCACAGTATATAGAGTAGCTGTAAACTAAGCCCTCCATATTAACTGTAAAACTAGAAATGTAGTATATAGCATAAGATGTTCTGAAGGATAAGAATACTGTGTAACGATAAGATTATAGTGTACATATGTCAGACAGTTTAGGAGAACGGTTAAATGACCACAGGTGAGAACTTCAAGATAAAAAAGAATCATCTGTCCTCTACCAACATGCTAAAATAGAACATAAGGGCAAATTAGAGAACATAGAAATAAAAATAGAATCTACACACAGAAAAGATGCAATGTTTAGGCAAATCACAGAGGCAATAAACATAAATGAATTCAAACCAAAATTAAATAGAAAACATGAATGGAATAGCAACACCACAACTTACAATTAAGGACAAAATGAAAACACACACACACATAGAACAAACAATCAACCAGTAACATGTATATAAACAAATAAATAAACAAATAAAAACACACACAGACACCCGGATGTAACACATGCGCAAACTAAGCACACAACACACAACAAAAACAAGATGGCGTAGGACAGAACAAAGGAGAGGCACAAAACAAAGAAAAGAATCCCCAGTCACTGAAGAGGTCACAGAATATGTGACGAAAGAACATTGACAATATATGAACAACCGTCCGGTTATGGAACCAACCAACCAACCGGAAATTTATAAATTTAATTTATAATAAATTGGAGTGAAAGCAACTGGTGCGTGTGTTTCTTATTGACAACATGACCCTCCCAAAGTATAACAATATCGGTTTCAACACACGTTTTCAGATAAAGAATCTTTCTAAACAAATTCAGAAACGAAATAAATATATATATATAAATATATATATGTGAAGTAATTCCGTCGGAAAAGTCCAGGAAAAAAGAGTGCTCTATGTAGGTTACAGAGCTTAATAGTTATGTAATAAACAACATAAGGCAATTTTTCATTTACCAGTGGTTTCTTAAAAGCAAAAAAATTTGCTTTCAATCATCAGAATGAAAAAATCCTGGCGTATTTATTGACATTGGATTTTAAAAACAAAAATGTAATCTATATGAAAGTGAGGCTGGAGAAGGAAGAAAGAAAGGAAAAATAAAATAAAAACACACATGCAAACACACACACACACAATTATATACATACACGCATATATATAAATATATTTACATACACACATACATACACACACCCATATACACACACACACACATATATATGTGTATATATATATATACACATACATATACACATACATACATACACACATAAATATCAACATATCCATACATACACACACATATATATACATATATATATAAAATATAAATATATATATATATATATATATATGCATACACATACACATACATAGCCATACACACATACATATACATACAAACATACATACACACAATCATACGCATATACACACGTACATACATACACATACATACACACATATATATACATATATACATGCATACATACGCATGCTCAAATATAGAAAAATATACACACACCTCTACCTTCTCACACACGCAAATAAATATAAGAAAAAATATATATAATAATAAAAGACATAAAAAAGAAAATAAAGACTATTATAAAGTTGACAGCGATACAGGCAACAAATAAATGAACAAACACACGTGGTAAGCAATACACACAAATGCAAATACACATACATACGTAAAAATAAATACATACACACACACACTCTTACACATAAATATACATATACAAATACATAGACCCATAAATACGCATACACAAATACATAACACACACACACATACACATACATACATATATATATATATATATACACATACATACATAGCCATACAATTATACAGATACATATACATACATATCACAAAAACACACAACCAAATACAAACACACACATATATATGTGTGTAAAACTCATTCTTAGATAAATATATATATATATAAATCAGGAAAGAAGATTGACATGGTTTGCTATACAAAAAAGGTTTTTAATCTCATTGCTGACAATTGTTTCTCTGAACTGGTAGGTCTAGGGATCGCTATTCGCTTGTTTTCACGTTACTCGATCGCCAATACAAAATTATAACCAATCAGTTCTTCGGAGCATGCGAGAATGAAAGGAATATACAGGCTACTATACAGGCATGAAAGGAATATACAGGCTACTATATTAAGTAGTAATGGCATTCAGTTAGAACAATAACAACAATTACAACAATGCTATTAATAAATTATTTGAGGAGACTCTGACATTACTTAGGTGAGGGGTATAGTGTATCTAAGATTTCGGCGTGTAAAACTAGCTGACATGAAGCAGAAGTAAAAGTTTGGCATGTACAGAGTATCGTAGGGTGTATTGTATCAATTTTAAATTTTAAAGATAAGCCGGTGTTTACAGTCTTTCTTTTCATCTTCAATAACATACACGAATGGGACAACACTGTCAAAGCTAAATAGTGGTTGAGTTAATACAGAGGTTAAGGAGGTAATATACACATATATTTATACACACACACACACATATACACACACATATATATATATATATATATACACATGCATGTGTACATAGACACATACATACACATCAATATACACTCGTACAAAAATATACATACATGCAAAGAGATAAGCGTGCTGATTGTAATTATGGCAACAGGAGGGTAAAGTTACATTGTAGTAGTGATTTGAGAAATACTTGGATTTAGGATCAAATGATGGCAGCAGCTGAGAAGGAATAAGTTTGTGGGTTGATGAGGTACTTACAGACATTTGTGTGGTATAGACTTGTGAAGGCTAGAGTGTACTTAATGAGTATATTTCTGTGGTGATTTATGCAGGGTAGTGGGTATCCTAATTTAAAGCTATGTTGTGTTGGTTCGATTCACGGAGGTTTGAATCTTATGAATTTAGTGGCAATTCTATGTCTGCAGAAGATAGATCTTTCTAACTTATTGTTAAGTAGCCTTTTTACATTTTTGAGGATATACATTAGTTCTAGATCACATAGCCCGCAGTGGGACATACCTGTACTATAGGTTTTAGCAGCCGACAACTTCGACCAGTTAATACTGTAGTTAGTGCTGCTGTTCTTCAGTTCCCATATTTTTGGGGCGAAGGTTGTGGAAGCCATAAGTGCACGGTTTTTCATTGAGTGCCTGTGCACATACCATCTTTTTTTAAAAGAACCCGCGGTGGATCCTATGTAATTCCATGTGGAGTTATCCGAGATGACCGTGCACATGTATACTAGGCTCGAATCGAGACATCTGTTCGCCTCTCTAGACCTACCAGTTCAGAGAAACAATTGTCAGCAATGAGATTAAAAACCTTTTTTGTATAGCAAACCATGTCAATCTTCTTTCCTGATTTATTATTACTCCAAGCGTTTACAACATAGGAATTACAGCATACCCGCAGCATCACTATGAAAACGCCTTGTTGAGTCAAACCAAGCCAAGCGTTGATATCATCCACTACCCGGCATACCATAACTTGACTACACCTAAGTGGACTGCATTTAACTATTATTTGTTATATATATATATATATAGAATACTATTAGCTTCTCGCTAAAACAATTTCTATACCTTTCATTTATATATATATACATACACACATACATACACATACATACATACTCACATACACATATATACCTACACACTCATATATACATACACATACGTATGCATACGTACACACATACACACACACACATATACATATATAACTCTCTCTCTCTCTCTATATATATATATATATGAGAAAGAACATAAATATTATAAAATAAATATTGTATATATAAAAATAAAACTGAAAATAAAAAGTTGGGAATTTGACAAATAATAAATTAAAAAATATATATTTAGAAAAGGGTATAAATGCCCATAACAGACCTAGAGCACTCAACAAGTTCCGGGAGCAAAAGATCAATGAAAATAATCATCAAATCACTATATGTAATGATGCACAAACATACACCCTTATACATATATACATATATACACACACACAGACACACATATATATACATACACACACACACACAAAAAACACAACCACAGAAATACACACACACATACAATTACGTATATATATATATATATATATATATATATATATATATATATATATATATATATATATATATATATATATATATATATGTATATATATATATATACACACACACACATAGGAAAAAGTCTGACTCTACGGCAGAGCTCAAGCCTTTTCTGAGGCTATTATATAAAAACACACAAAACCATTATATAACAAAATACACATACACGCACAAATATACACACGCCCATATACACACATTAAAGTTATATATGATGATGGCTGCCCCCTCGTTATCGAGTATGGCCATTGCACGAGGAGAAAGAAAAAAAAAAAATAATAATAATAATAAATAAATAAAAAATAAAAATAAAAAAAAGAAATATATATACATATATATATATATATATATATATATATATATATATATATATATATATATATACATACACATATACACAGACACACACACTCACACACATATACACACACACATACATTAATAACAATAATAATAATAATAATCATAACAACAATAATAATAACGTCAACAACAATAATAATATACATATACATATATATATACGCACACACATAAGCATATCTACACACACACACACACACACACACACACACACACACATACATACACACACACACACACGATAGCAACTAACAGCGCTGCGATCGAATGTGGCTTTTTAGCCCAGCCAATGATCTAAAATGTCTTGCACAGAGTCGGCAACCAAAACATTCACTGGGAATAGTCGGCTGTGGTTGGAGTTCGTGTACGTTTGCATGTTGCTTGAGCCCTCCTGCTGATTTACATTCTCTACCACATGTTTGGCAAGCATGATGAATAGCATCTCCAACAGCAGCCTGGTAGTCAACCACTGGTCTTACTTTATGACTGCAAAGATGACTTTCGAGTCCAGCTTTGCTTAGGCAGAGTCTTGCACATACGCTGCATGTCAGCACCATTGGAGGACCCTCGCCGTCTGGAAGTGCAACAGCAATGCCCTTCCTCACATCCCGCTTTACTTTCTCGTATGCGATTCGAGATGCCTCAAAGGCAACTTTTCCCTCATATACAGTCTTTCTCCATTTATTACGATCAGCAGCAATATTCTCTCATGTATCAGCAGAGATGTTAGCGTCTTTCAGAGAGACTTTCAAGGAATCCTTATACCTCTTTTTTGGTTTATGTGGCGGTCGTTTTCCTTTAACCAACTCTCCATAAAAGAGTTGTTTTGGTATTCTAGAATCCTTCATCCTGGCAAGGTGACCACTCCAACGGAATCGTTGCTTAAGCACAAGAGCTTCTATACTGTCACACATAGAGCTTTCCAAAATCTCGACATCACTGATGTGGTCCCTCCAGTGAACGCCATGGATCCGTCTGAGACACATCTGATGGAAACGCTCCAATTGCTTAAGGTGGTGTCGATATGTGACCCAGGTCTCGCAGGCACAAAGAAGACAAGAGAGCACACATGCCCTGTACACCTTTACCTTTGTCCTCCTGCATATATCTCGCCGACCCCAGAGTCGCCTTTCTAGCTTTCCGAAAGCATCACTTGCTTTCCTAATCCTAAGTGAGATTTCACTGTCAAGGTTGCTGTATCGATTGACAGTGCTTCCCAGGTAGACAAACTGATCAACCACTCCAAGTCGTTTGCCATACACATAGATGTTTGGTTCAGTGTACTGCTTACCAGGGGCAGGTTGGTACATGACGACGGTTTTCTTGAGACTGACAGTCAGACCTAGGGCAGTGCAAGCGTCAGAAAATGTATTCAAAATGTGCTGCATATCACTCTCTGTGTGCGCTACAAGATCGCAATCATCTGCATACAAGAGGTCTCTTATGATTGATGTAAATACTTTTGTCTTCGCAGCAAAGCGCCTGATGTTAAATATGCTGCCTGAGGTTCGATATCGGATGTAAACACCATGCTCGCAATTCCTGAATGCAATACAGAAAACCATTGCAAAGTATATGGCAAACAGGGTCGGTGCTGGAATATCCCCCTGTTTCACTCCATTTTTTACTGAGATATGCTCCGACATGTTACCCCCGACATTAACCCAAGCCTTCATGTCGTCATGGAAAGACCTAACTAAAGCAAGGAACTTATGAGGGCAACCAAGTTTCTGGAGAACCTTCCATAATGCATCTCTGTTAACAGTATCGAAAGCTTTTGTAAGATCGACAAAAACCTGATACAGATCCAAGCCTTGTTCCATGCACTTCTCCTGGAGCTGTCTAGCTGAGAAGATCATATTAGTAGTGCCGCGTCCAGCACGAAAACCAGATTGACTTTCAGGAAGAACACAATCTGCAATGTGTGTCAGCAGACGGTCCAGAAGCACCCTACATAAAACTTTCCCTACGACAGAAAGCAATGATATACCTCTGTAGTTCCCACAATCGTTCCTGTTACCCTTTCCCTTGTACAATACCACCATTACTGCATCTCTCCAGTCCTCAGGTACGGATTCATTAGCCCATATCCTGCCAAACAAAGAGTGAAGATGTTGCAGGAGTCTCTCACCACCATATTGTAGGAGCTCAGCATGTATGCTATCCATAACTGGAGATCTTCCACTGTTCAGCTTCGAAATAGCCACTGCAACCTCCACAAGCGTCGGAGGTTCTGCGAGAGCTACTTTCACAGGACTTTCTGGAATGAGATTGAGCAAATCTTCACTGACGACAGACGGCTGATTCAAAAGATCGTCAAAGTGCTCTCGCCACCTTCGTAGAATTCCTTGTGAGTCACGAAGAAGTTCTTTGCCATCCTTGCTGCGAAGCGGTGTCACCAGAGAAGAAGACGGTCCATAAACCTCACGCAAGAGACTGTACAACAGCTTTGTGTTATTGGAATCAGACGCAGTTTGTATCTCACCAGCCTTCTCACTCCACCACTGATCCTTCATCTGAGAAAGACTCTGCCTAACACGTGATTTTACATCCCTGAGTTCCTCATGCAACGTATTCCTCTCCTGTGGTTTTGCCGTCAAGTAGCGTGACAGAGCACGCCTCTTGTCAGCCAACAAGTCTTCTATATATACATCATTCTCATCAAACCAGTCCTGATGTTTCCTCTGCGCCAATCCCAAAACACGCCTGCCTACATCATAAACCGACTTTTTAAGGGTCGGCCAATCCTCACCAAGATCTGCAGCCTGCATCTCTTCTTCCAATGTCCTCTTCACATTTTTATCCTTAAGACGAGCAGCATTCAATCTTTTGGGCAGGGCAACACCAGGAGCCCGGATTTCACGTTTAGTGATTAGTTTCACTTTTGCGCGTACCAGGCGGTGGTCCGTCCAGCACTCAGCTCCACGAAGAACACGAACACACTGCACATCCTGTCTGTCACGCATCCTGACTAGGACGTAGTCCAAAAGATGCCATTCCTTAGATGCAGGATGCATCCATGTGGTCTTGAATTTGTTCTTTTGTTGGAACATGGTGTTGGTAACACACAGATCCAGCTCCTCACACATCTGCAGCAGGAGCATACCATTGCTGTTACACTTTCCCACCCCATGCCTTCCGATTACATTCCATGTGTTAAAATCCCTACCCACTCTAGCATTAAAGTCACCAAGCACGATGACTTTGTCTGCCTGAGGGATATTTCTTAAAACACCTTTCAAGTCATGGTAAAAGGACACCTTTTCCTCATCGACAGAACTCATAGCTGGAGCATACACACTCACCAGGGTAGCATATCTTCCCTTGTCCAGCGGAACTCTCATGGACATAAGACGCTCACTAATCCCTACTGGGAATTCTTTTAATTTGTTCACAAGCACAGTCTTAACAGCAAATCCTACCCCAGCCTCTCTTCTGGTTCCTTCATCTCTTCCTTTCCAGAAGAATGTATATTCTCCACAAAATTCCGTAAGATGACCATCTCCAGCTAGCCTCGTCTCAGATAAAGCCACGATGTCAAGATCGTAACGTTGAATCTCCTTTGCAACAAGAGCGGTCCTTCGTTCAGGACGCCCCAATGAATCCCTGTCAAGCAGCATCCGTACGTTCCAGCAGCCAAGACTAAATGCCTTGTTTGGCTCTATTACAATGGCACGATGACGAGCGGGCCCAGGCTGTGATAACCTGGGGTCCCTGCCCTTATTGCCAATGATCTTTTTTGTTCCAGAACCTAAATTGCCAATTATCTCTTTTATATTGTTCTGGAACATCATTGAATTGGAAAA
The DNA here is from genome assembly GCA_964016885.1 of Eledone cirrhosa. Lineage (NCBI taxonomy): Eukaryota > Metazoa > Mollusca > Cephalopoda > Octopoda > Eledonidae > Eledone > Eledone cirrhosa. Next base: position 204,138,678 of record OZ024742.1, on the reverse strand, counting down.
AAAAAAAAAAAAAAAAAGTAATAATAATAGTAATAATAATAATAATAATAGTACACTATTAATAATTATTAATGCACTCGTGCAATGCCTGTGCGTGACGAATATTTTTAAAGTGAGGAAAGACTGTGCACTGAGCCAATCCCACTCTCTGAGCGACAGTAGCTATAACCCGAAAAGAAGAAAAGATCAACATCATCGGTAACTACTGACCCGCAGGTTTTATGTCGGAGTTAACCCAGTTTCCTGAGATGCCTTCTCCTAGAAGAATGCCCTGACAAGGGCTAGGGGTTCTTCACTCCCAGTGGTTTAACTGCGCGATCGGGCATCCAGCCCGATTATTTCTATGTCCCCGCGCAATAAAAAAAAAAAAAAAAATCACTTATTGACACTTATACGTACGACACACACATGCGCATACATATGCGCGCACACAGCAACACTCATACATACAAACAAACACACACACGCTACTCTACTCACTTATACACACACGCACACACATATATATATATATTACCGTCATTACTGATACAAGATTACAAGATTATGTCAACTGTTGACTTTCAAGAGTTTGTATAGTTGAAGCCGATCGTACTACAGTCCAGTATTATTATAATTGCTTTACAGCATAGAGTCACGGCCCTCCACGCTCTGAGCTCAAATCCCGCCGAGGTCAACCTTGCCTTTCATCCCCATGGGGTCAACAAAAGAGAGTACCAGTGATGCGCTGGTCCAATCGCTGGATCCGTGCCAAAAGCAGAAAAAATTATTATTAAAGTTGTTTTCTTAAGGCCCGGTCGCTGGTGATGATGATGGCGGCGGCGGTAGTGGTGGTGGTGGCAGTTGATGTTGTTGTTGTGTTGTGTGCGTGTGTGTGTGTGTGTGTTTTGTTATTTTGAGTTTTTTTTTCTTTTTTTTCCCTCCCTTTCTTTTTTTTTATCTTTTGATGCCGCTGTTGTTGTTGTTGTTGTTGTTGTAAATGTTCATTTCAGTTCATTCTGAAGCTGTTGTTATATATACACACATACATATATACATACATATGTATATATATATATAAAATATATATATATATACACACATATATACACACATACATACATAGATATAAATATAATTGTTTCTACTTTTGGCACAAGGCCATCTATAACCCAGTACATTACTGGTACTTTATTTTATCGACCCCGTAAGGATGAAAGGCAAAGTGAACCTCGGCGGGATTTGAACTCAGACCGTAAAGGGACGTAACTATGCTGGAAAACATAGCGTCCGACTCTCTACCGATACTGCCAATCCACCATGTGTGTTTTTATATAATTGTTTCTACTTTTGGCACAAGGCCAGCAATTTCCCAGTGTATTACTGGTACTTTATTTTATCGACCCCGTAAGGATGAAAGGCAAAGTTAACCTCGGCGGGATTTGAACTCAGAATGGCAAGGGCCGTAACTCTATGCGTCAAAGCATGGCGTCCGACCCTCTACCGATACTGCCAATTCACCGCCATTGTTTTTATATAATAGCCATTGTTTATATAATAGCCATTGTTTTTATATAATAGCCTCAGAAAAGGCTTGTGCTCTGCCGTAGTCAGACTTTTTCCTATGTGTGTGTGTATATATATATATATATATATATATATATATATATATATGTATATATATATATATATATATATATATGTATATATATATATATATATATATATACGTAATTGTATGTATGTGTGTATTTCTGTGGTTGTGTTTTTTTGTATGTGTGTGTGTGTATGTATATATATATGTGTGTGTGTGTGTGTGTGTATATGTATATATGTATAAGGGTGTATGTATGTGCATCATTAGATATGTGCATCGTATTCCCAACTTTTTATTTTCATTTTTATTTTTATTTTTATTTTTATTTTTATTTTTATTTTTATTTTTATTTTTATTTTTATTTTTATATATACAGTATTTATTTTATAATATTTATGTTCTTTCTCATATATATATATATATATATATTTATATATATATATAAAGAAAAAGAGATGAAATCGAAAATGCAACTGAAGTCTTATTTTTTTAAAAAATATATATATTTATTTGGTTCCTTTACCGGTTTCGCAGTTCTTCTGCTTTTCAAAAGGTGAGTTGAGATGGAGGGTCTGTGGTTTTTCTCACAGAAAAACCACAGACCCTCCATCTCAACTCACCTTTTGAAAAGCAGAAGAACTGCGAAACCGGTAAAGGAACCAAATAAATATATATATTTAAAAAAAAAATAAGACTTCAGTTGCATTTTCGATTTCATCTCTTTTTCTTTATACTTTCACTCGTGTAGGACACCTCCGTTATTTTTCATTTTGTAAAAAAAACCTCACTTTCTAATATATATATATATATATATATATATATATTTTGAGTTATATATGTATATGTGTGTGTGTGTGTACGTATGCATACGTATGTGTATGTATATATGTGTGTGTAGGTATATATGTGTATGTGAGTATGTATGTATGTGTCAGTGCCACGGAACACCCGCCCATCGCCTTACGGTCGAACAACGCACTAGCTTCATCTTACAGACCCACATTCCCCCCTGCCTGAACTCCCCACCCTTATTCCTTTAGCGTTCGACGCCCCCCTTCCCCCACACTTATCCCCCACTAACACCACTAACACACCCCTCCTTTTCACCGCCCACCCCACACTAACAATACTAACACCTCCACTCCACCCCTCATCTGACCACCCTTCCCCAACTAACATACTAACATCCCTTCCTTTCCCTCTTCTCCTACTCCCCCCTCCTTATCACACGCACACACGCACCCACTTACACCACCCACCCCACACGCAACTAACATCAGTAACACCCCCCAACCCCACGCACACGTACCCACACACCCTCGTACACCACCAACTCTACACACCCTACCACCACTAACCCCCACTCACACCTGCATTCCACCCCTCCCCACCTCCCGTATATTAACACCCACTAACACCTCTTCACCAAACTACACACACACCAGTACACCACACTCCCTCCATGGAACCACACACACCCTTCTCTCCCCGCTCCACACTCACTCATCCCACTAACACCCCTACTAATACACACACACACACCCACACCCTCCTCACTCCAACTCTCACACCTACCCATCCTCGCCTCCCTACCATTCCACCGACTGCTGCTATGCCCTTCCGACCACCTCTCAGCACCAACTGACCACAGCACTCCCACTGCTGACCACTTCCTGTTGCGCGCGCACCCCACATCTCTCCTCTTCCGACCACCGCTTCTTGGATTACCCACACGCGAAATTGACTTCTAACCAAATCTCCAAACATCCGTGGAAATTACCAACTTTTCAACCATCCTCTTACACCTACATAACTCACCCACACACACACCCTCCAAAAATTTTTTTTTATCCACACGCCACCCACACCCACAACACGCTTAAACCACACACACGTGCTTCCCACCACATATTTACACCCTCAGCCTCCTGATTCCTCTCCCCCCACCCCCCTATCCACACACGCACAGACACTCCGACCCACAAACCCCCCTACACACACCTTCCTGAACATGCAACCCCGTTCTTCCCCCAACCCTCACTTTCACATACACACACACACACACACACACACGCACAGCTAACCACACACACCACCTTCAGCCCTCCCCACTCGGACACCCCGTCTCCCTCTCCCCACTCCACCCGCCACCCCCCTACTCACCCCACACCCTTCCACCACCTGTTTACCCCCCTTTTAATTTCAGTTTATTTTGATCATGCCTTTATTTTCAAATGTTCTCCTTCCTTGTATTTTGATCATGCTTTATTTTTATTTATTATATTTATATTTTTTGTCTTTATTTGTTAATTTTTCATTCGCACCGTTTCCTTTCGCTATATGTCTCTCCACCACTCCCCTACACACCTTTTGAACTCTGTTCCCACACACTTCTCACCTGAAGAAGGGCTTATGCCCTAAACGTCGTCCCCCACCTACCCCCCACTCTCCTGAGCGTGAATTTAATAAACATTTATTGTACTGTCTCTCTGTTCTGTCCCTGTTCAATTTTTCACTATATATATATATATATATATATATATATATATATATATATATATATATTTTAGAGTTAAATAAGGTTCATATGAATTATCTAAGAATGAGTTTTACACACATATACATGTGTGTGTTTGTATTTGGTTGTGCGTGTTTGTGATATGTATGTATATGTATGTGTATAATTGTATGGCTATGTATGTATGTGTGTGTGTATATATATATATATATATATATATATATATATATATATATATATATTGGTAAACGGAAAAGAAAAAAATGCTGACAAATTGTTCACATGAAAAATAGTTTAATTAGGAATAAGTGAGAATTAGTAATAGTATTGGTTAGTATTCAGTTTTGGTTTTAAGTTTTACCGGTTGCGCATTTCTAATGCTTTTCAATATTACTAATTCTCACTTATTCTTAATTAAACTATTTTTCACTGTGAACAATTTGTCAGCATTTTCTTTTCCGTTTACCAATATATCATAACTTGTGTGTTACACCTCTATTCTTTTAAATATATATATATATATGTATGTATATGTGTGTGTGTGTTATGTATTTGTGTATGCGTATGTATGGGTCTATGTATTTGTATATGTATATTTATGTGTAAGAGTGTGTGTGTGTATGTATTTATTTTTACGTATGTATGTGTACGTGCATTTGTGTGTATTGCTTACCACGTGTGTTTGTTCATTTATGTGTTGCCTGTATCGCTGTCAACTTTATAATAGTCTTTATTTTCTTTTTTATGTCTTTTATTATTATATATATTTTTTCTTATATTTATTTGCGTGTGTGAGAAGGTAGAGGTGTGTGTATATTTTTCTATATTTGTGCATGCGTATGTATGCATGTATATATGTATATATGTGTGTATGTATGTGTATGTATGTACGTGTGTATATGTTTGCCATATACTTTGCAATGGTTTTCTGTATTGCATTCAGGAATTGCGAGCATGGTGTTTACATCCGATATCGAACCTCAGGCAGCATATTTAACATCAGGCACTTTGCTGCGAAGACAAAAGTATTTACATCAGTCATAAGAGACCTCTTGTATGCAGATGATTGCGATCTTGTAGCGCACACAGAGAGTGATATGCAGCACATTTTGAATGTATTTTCTGACGATGGCACTGCCCTGGGTTTGACTGTCAGTATCAAGAAAACCGTCATGTACCAACCTGCCCCTGGTAAGCAGTACACTGAACAAACATCTATGTGTATGGCAAACGACTTGGAGTGGTTGATCAGTTTGTCTACCTGGGAAGCACTGTCAATCGATACGGCAACCTTGACAGTGAAATCTCACATAGGATTAGGAAAGCAAGTGATGCTTTCGGAAAGCTAGAAAGGCGACTCTGGGGTCGGCGAGGCATATGCAGGAGGACAAAGGTAAAGGTGTACAGGGCATGTGTGCTCTCTTGTCTTCTTTATGCCTGCGAGACCTGGGTCACATATCGACGCCACCTTAAGCAATTGGAGCGTTTCCATCAGATGTGTCTCAGACGGATCCATGGCGTTCACTGGAGGGACCACATCAATGATGTCGAGATTTTGGAAAGCTCTATGTGTGACAGTATGGAAGCTCTTGTGCTTAAGCAGCGACTCCGTTGGAGTGGTCACCTTGCCAGGATGAAGGATTCTAGAATACCAAAACAACTCTTCTATGGAGAGTTGGTTAAAGGAAAACGACCGCCACATAAACCAAAAAAGAGGTATAAGGATTCCTTGAAGGCCTCTCTGAAAGACGCTAACATCTCTGCTGATACATGGGAAAATATTGCTGCTGATCGTAATAAATGGAGAAAGACTGTATATGAGGGAAAAGTTGCCTTTGAGGCATCTCGAATCGCACACGAGAAAGTAAAGCGGGACGTGAGGAAGGGCATTGCTGTTGCACTTCCAGACGGCGAGGGTCCTCCTATGGTTCTCACATGCAGCGTCTGTGCGAGACTCTGCCTAAGCAAAGCTGGACTCGAAAGTCATCTTCGCAGTTATAAAGTAAGACCAGTGGTTGACTACCAGGCTGCTGTTGGAGATGCTACTCATCATGCTTGCCAAAGATGTGGTAGAGAATGTAAATCAGCAGGAGGACTCAAGCGACATGCAAAAGTACATGAACTCCAACCACAGCCGACTATTCCCAGTAAGTGTTTTGGTTGCCGACTCTGTGCAAGACATTTTAGATCATTGGCTGGGCTAAAAAGCCACATTCGATCGCAGCACTGTTAGTTGCTATCGTGTGTGTGTGTGTGTGTGTGTAGATATGCTTATGTGCGTGCGTGTGTGTGTATATATATATGAATATGTATATTATTATTGTTGTTGTCGTTATTATTATTATTGTTATTATTATTATTATTATTATTATTATTATTATTATTGTTATTAATGTATGTGTGTATATATGTGTGAGTGTATGTGTATGTATGTGTGTGTGTATATATGTATGTATGTATATGTATGTGTGTGTATATGTATATATATATATATATATATATATATATATATATATACTTTTCCCTTTTTTTTTTTTTTTTAAATTTATTATTATTTTATTTATTTATTTATTTTTTTTTCTTGTGCAATGGCCATACTCGATAACGAGGGGGCAGCCATCATGTATGTATGTATGTATGTATGTATGTATGTATGTATGTATGTATGTATGTATGTATGTATGTCAGGTCACCAGTTGGTGCTACTGGTAACATGTATCCCAGTACAACCTGTCTCATGGTCGGGTCGTTGGCGACTAAACTGGCAACCCCACCAAGGTTTCTTGGTGAGGAGGGTGACTTTGGACATCCTGCAGGACTAAAAACAAAACCTGTCAAAGGGCAAAGTAGCTCTTAAGAGTCAATGGCCATCCAAAATCCCCGGGAGAGATGACCCCTTAGCCTTTGTCAAGGCAGAATTCTAGGAGAAGGAAAACTCTGATATAACACCTGCAACCCTGATGGTATCCAATGATGTTGACTTGTTCTTCTTTTTGGTAAATATCATCTTGGTTAAGAGAGTGGGACTGGCTTTGTGCAGTGCCTTTGCTCACTATAAAAGCTTCACGGCACAGGCATTGATTTATATCTGGAGATCTCTCTGCACTTGTCATCACATGGTACCATGGGCCCAGCACTATGTGTCAATAATTGTCACAAGTGTAGTGTTTGTACCAGAGTTTTCAAGTCGCTGGCTGGACTAAGAAGTCACACGCGTTCAGCGCATCGATAGGGGTTCTCCTACATGGATATAAAGTAGTGGCCGTACTCGAGAACGAGTTGGCAGCCACCATGTAAGAATGTTTATGTATGTGTGTATGGCTATATGTATGCATATATATATATTTATATTTTTATATATATATGTATATATATGTGTGTGGTTGTATATATGTATGTGTATGTATGGATATGTTGATATTTATGTGTGTATGTATGTGTATATGTATGTGTATATATATATATACACATATATATATGTGTGTGTGTGTGTGTATGTATTGTGTATGTATATATATTTATATATATGTGTGTATGTATATAATTGTGTGTGTGTGTTTGCATGTTTGTTTTTATTTTATTTTTCCTTTCCTTCTTCCTTCTCCAGCCTCACTTTCATATAGATTGCATTTTTGTTTTTAAAATCCAATGTACGCCAAAATACGCCAGGATTTTTTCATTCTGATGATTTTTTGCTTTTAAGAAATCACTTGTAAATGAAATAATTGCCTTATGTTGTTTATTACATAACTATAAATATATATATGTAAATTAGGTAGTAACATGTGCTTACACCGTATTTGACTAAATAGAATTAGTCTGTTGTTTGGGATTTAAAAAAATCCTCTGAATGGAAAAAAAGGATGAACCCACATCTTTTGTATACCTGCTATGGTTATATGGCTTCGCATCTGTGATCTGACTATAATCTTCCCTTACTGAGGGGTAAGCTCCGCATCTGTGATGCAGCGATACTTTCTCCAACAGCAACCTGGTGAATTCAGCCTCAGACAAAGCTATGTTGCGTGCCAAATCTGATGATCGCAAATGATTGAAATATCGGTTTACCATCGAATATATAGCGGTGGAATGATTTGGCGACCGGAGTCCCTGAGCCACTTTCCTACTTGCTGCTATTGTCATAGACTTGACTAACGGCAGGTATCAGCCTAACAGGTTGGACTGGTACTTTCAGCGCAACTCCCTCACTATTCCCCAGAGTAACGCATTCGACACTCTGATTGCTGGGACCACATTTCAAGAAGTGAAACTACATTTCAGGAAGTGAGAAAAGACAATGCTATTTCTCATTTTCTGTTTTTATTTGCAATCAAGTTTAAATTGAATTATTATTGAGTTGAGGGTATATTCGTTAGGGTTACTGCGCAGTTTTGACTGTAGATTAGAAATCAGCATCTGGCAACTTTAATCGATTTGACTAACTAAACCTTTCAAAAACTATCAATTATATTGACATAGTGGAAAGATTAAATCATTGACATTTCTAGGAATTGTTTTAGCATTAACGAATTTAATCGATTTTTCCAAGTAGAGAATAAAATAAAAGCTGTTGACTATCAATGATTAGCAAAATCGAAATTGGAATATTTATGTGAAAGGGACAAAATAAATAAAGGTACAGGCGGAACCACGTGGTTTTGAGTTCCTGGAAACTCCAGAGACCCATCGTGTGTGTGTATATATATATATATATATATATATATAGGACATGGCAGCGATAATGAGGGAGAGAGACCGCTGGAGAGAACTCGTCCATGGATCTCGGGAATTTTACCCGCCCTATATATATATATATATATATATATATATATATATATATATATATATATATATATATATATATAAGAGAGTATTGAAGTTTGCTTGAAGCATTGTGGAATAATAAGTAAATATCTTAAAGTCGTTTGGAAGCCTCGACAATGCAAATGGGTAAATCTCCGACCTTTGCACATCCGGATCAAGGAACACACTAAAACCAGGGCCTCGTCTTTCCGGAAACACATAGACAAATGCGGAAACAAAGACGGAAGGCCCATTGTCACAATTCTAGCGACTGAAAGAAACATCGGCACGTTACGTATCAAGGAAGCGCTTTTTATCAAACGCCTGCAACCGCAAATAAACAACCGATCAGAGAGAAGCGAAATGAGATGGCTGGTTTAAGTTAACAAACGATGCAGCAACACACAACACACGCGCACACACACACACACAAACGAGACAACTACACACACACACGCACACACACACAGTAGCATTCCACCATACGAACATACTACACTGCCAATACAGAGGAACAAGGCAACAACACACACACTCAAGCGAGACAACAACACACGCACGCACACAGTAACATTTTAACAAACAGGCAGAGAATGGACTGACAGCTAGCGCCATCCCAGTCCCTCATTCGGCCGCTGACCTCTGCCCGACCGACCCCATTTCAACCGCACGTGCGCTCTTCCGAATACCTCAGATATTCAAAACAACAAACAGCGGAGGACGCGTTTCGCACCTGTCCGACAGACAACCTTTTTCCCCCACCCCGGAAAAAACCCCCAGTTGATGGATGTGAATCCGAAATATATAGGGACTATTAAATCTCTCCCAAGGTAACTCTCTCTTGTGTTGTTATTATTATTTTTATTCTTTTACTCTCCCCTTCATTCTACACATCTTATACATCTTATACACACCACGCATCTCAACGTACACCCACTTACATCTCTCTCTCCACCACCGGATCTTGTTACCCGGAGATTTACCCATTTGCATTGTCGAGGCTTCCAAACGACTTTAAGATATTTACATATATATATATATATATATATATATATATATATATATATATATATATATATATATATTTATATATATATATATACATGTGGATGTGTAGGTGTGAATGTATATATACGCGTGTCTTTCTGATTGTGTTTAGGTTTGTTTCGGCAACTCTGTTATGTCCCGTGATGTAGCGGTTCAAGAAAAGGAGATCGATGAAATAAATACCAGATCTACTAATTTCTTTTAAGGCTATATCCCAGGCCCATGTATGAAACCACTAACAGAAAATAATAAGAAAATAAATAAATAAATGAGAAGAAAATCTGAAAAGGATGAAAAAAAAAACAATGCTTATAAAAAATTAATGATTTTATATTGATAATAATGAGTTTTGAAAATTAATTAGGGGAAGAATATTCACCTTTGTTCGAAATAAGATTAAAAATCGACATTCATCACGAAGCTGTCATGAACAGCAAATTTTCTATTATTTCTTGTGTGTTTGATAACAGTTTGCATGTTATGTGAATACATGAAGAATATTTAAAGAGGTTAAGAACAAGGGAGATAAATATAGTTGTAGTTTTAACTGAGAAAATTGAATAATTGATACAGAATTTAATGAGTGTTGTTGGGAATGGAACAAAGAAATAAAGATATTAACCTTTTTGAAAATATTCTCTGTAAATAAATTGAATGGCACAATCATTGACGCAGCTGTGTGGTTAATAGGCTCGTTTAGAAACCACGTAGTTTCGGGTAGAGTACAACTATCAATGCTTTCTTGAACATGTATGGGCTTTTTCCTGTAGTGATAATACAGTTAAAGAGATATTGAAGTGCTTTGATGATTGGTTCACCTCTAGCTTTGATGAATTCTGAGTATATGTTGTCCAGTCCAGGGCTTTTTACACGCTTCAAATTTTTGATGGCATGAAATATCTCACTAGCTAAGGTAGCTGGAATGGCATCTGATGTCGAATCATGAATGGTTGTTTCTTCTGAGTTGATGAAGTACTATCAGCACTTCTTTTCTGGTAAGTTTTAGCTACACTTATCTACCAAACTGAAGAAGAATGCTCCTTTGGCTATCAAATAGGCGGTAAAATCCTATCAAATCTTAGCTATGCAGACGATCTGGCCATCATGAGTTACTCTAGAACTGATCTGCAAGACTGGTCAAACATTCGCTGGAGGCTGGCTTACACATAAACATGTCCAAAACAAAATGTATCACAACTGATAAAAACAATTCCAATCTCCAACTCACAATCTACAACCAGCAAATTGCTCAAGTCACAGAGTTTGTATATCTGGGTCACAAACTATCATCAAACAACATTGGAATGGTTGCTGCGCAATATCAAATCGCTCTAGGTTGGGCAGCTTTCAACAAGAACAAGGAAGTCCTGACATCAAAACGAGTTTCCTATCATTTGAAGGCTAAGATATTTGATACTTACATCCTACCAGTTGTGTTATATGGTCTTGACTGTGTTAATTGTGCGACAAAGTCACTTCAGAAGCTCTCTACATTCCAGAACCACATCATGAGACTTATGACTGGCAAGCGGCTCAGCGACGCTATCTGTATCAGTGAGCTGCACGACATTACCAAACTCTTAGACCAATTACATCAATTGTCAAGTCAAGAATACTCAAACTATAAGGCCATATAAAAAGATCAACTCGTGGTGTGAATAGGTTATGCCTGGAAGGAAGGTTGGCCATTAAGGAAGCAGAGGCCGGCAGCCAAAACGATGGCTTGACAATGTTAACTTATGGACCGGACTTGATCTTTGCTCTTTAAACTCTGCTATTGGTGATCGAGCATGTTGGTGCGCAGTCTGCAACTGGCGGAGTTTAGTGTCACAAGACAAAGTTTCGGGTTCGGTCACACGGCACGGCGCATCATTGTGGGCATATATCTTTTACTGTAGCCTCGGTTTCACAAATACATATATTATGTATGTATGTCTGAGTGTACACGCATATATATATATATATATATATATATATATATATATATATATATAATGTGTGTGTGTGTGCGTGTGTGTGTACATGTTGTAATATATAAAAGTAAATGTATGAATCTTTCAAGTAGTAGGTAAGGCTGCAACTGCATAGTGGTATGTCATTTAATGGAGAAGGACTTTTTTAATCGATTCTATAAACCTGGGCAACACCTGATATATATATATATATATATATATATATATATAAATCGAGGTGTGACACACGAGTTGTGATATATTAGTAAAAAGGAAAAGAAAATGCTGACAAATTTTTCCCAGTGAAAAATAGTCTGAATACTAACTAATACTTATTACTAAGTTATACTTATTCCTAATTAAACTATTTTTCACTGGGAAAAATTTTTCAGCCTTTTCTTTTTCCTTTTTACTAATATATATATATATATATATATATATATATATATATATATATAACAAATAGTTTTATCGCCCTACATGGCTGAATACAATAAATGTAATCTGTTTTTTTTTTAAATATTAATAATAATATTCGATTCGTTTGCAATTATGCAAACAGCTTCTTTAAGCCATGTCAGTAGAATGACCCCGCATTCTTGCTCTTGTGTTGGCATATAAACACACACACACACACACACACACATATATATTTATATATCAGGTTGTAACGAAAGTTCTTTTAAGTCTCAAAGAAAAAAAAACAATAAAAAACACAATATTAGATTTATTTAATCGTTAATGTAGTCGTCCTGTTTGTCTATGACCTCTCTCCATCTGTCTATAAGTGTTTTAATGTCACGTTCATAAAATTCTTTAAGTTTAGAACTAAAAAAGGCAAATAACTAATTTTTTACCTCTTCTCTTGAAGTAAGCCGAAATCCACTTAAATGATTTTGCAAACTTCTAAAGAGATGGTAATCTGTTGGTGCTAGGTTTGGGAAATCATTTTCCAGGCTTATTTTTCTATGAGATCTTTGGTCTTTTATGCAGTGTGAGGTCTAGCGTTATCATGATGAAGGATGACTCCTTTTCTGTTTTTTAATGATGGGTATTTTTGTGTAAAGCTGCTGTCAAATGTCTTAGCTGTTGA
>OZ024742.1:204025689-204120689 GCA_964016885.1 Eledone cirrhosa | reverse complement strand
ATAGTATATTACACCTCGTTATAACTGTTGTAACACAGCTATAGTCTATATATTATATATCACCTCGTTATGACTGTTGAAACATAGCTATAGTCTACATATAGTATATATCACCTCGTTATAACAGTTGTAACACAGCTATAGTCTACATATAGTATATTACACCTCTTTATAACTGTTGTAACATAGCAAATAGTGTACATATAGTATATATCACATCGTTATAGCAGTTTAAACATAGCTATAGTCTACATATAGTATATTACACCTCGTTATAACTATTGTAACACAGCTATAGTCTACATATAGCATATATCACCTTGTTATAACTGTTGTAACATAGCTATAGTCTACATATAGCATATATCCCCTCTTTATAACTGTTGTAACATAGCTATAGTCTACATATAGTATATTACACCTCGTTATAACAGTTGTAACACACCTATAGCCTACATATAGTATATATCACCTCGTTATAGCTATTGTAAGACAGCTATAGTCTACATATAGTATATATCACCTCGTTGAAACTGTTGTAACACAGCTATCGTCTACATATAGTATATATCACCTCGTTATAACAATTGTAACACACCTATAGCCTACATATAGTATATATCACCTCATTATAACTGTTGTAACACAGCTATAGTCTACATAGAGTATATATCACCTCGTTATAACTGTTGTAACACAGCTATAGTATAGATATAGTATATATCACCTCGTTATAATTGTTGTAACACAGCTATAGACTACATATAGTATATATCACCTCGTTATAACAGTTGTAACATAGATATAATCTACATATAGTATATTACACCTCGTTATAACAGTTGTAACACAGCTATTGTATAGATATAGTATATTACACCTCGTTATAACTGTTGTAACACAGCTATAGTCTACATATTATATATCAGCTCGTTATAACTATTGTAACACAGCTATAGTCTACATATAGAATATTATACCTCGTTATAACTGTTGTAACACAGCTATATTCTGCATATAGTATACATCACCTTCTTATAACTGTTGTAACATAGCTATATTATAGATATAGTATATATCACCTCGTTATAACTGTTGTAACACAGCTATATTCTACATATAATATATATCACCTCGTTATAGCTATTGTAAGACAGCTATAGTCTACATATAGTATATATCACCTCGTTGAAACTGTTGTAACACAGCTATCGTCTACATATAGTATATATCACCTCGTTATAACAATTGTAACACACCTATAGCCTACATATAGTATATATCACCTCATTATAACTGTTGTAACACAGCTATAGTCTAGATAGAGTATATAACACCTCGTTATAACTGTTGTAACACAGCTATAGTATAGATATAGTATATATCACCTCGTTATAATTGTTGTAGCACAGCTATAGTCTACATATAGTATCTATCACCTCGTTATAGCAGTTGTAACATAGCTATAGTCTACATATAATATATTACAACTCGTCATAACTGTCGTAACACAGCTATAGTCGAAATATTGTATATTTCAACTCGTTATACCAGTTGTAACACAGCTAGAGTCTACATATAGTATATATCAGCTCGTTATAACTGTTGTAACAAAGCTATATTCTACATATAGTATACATTACCCCGTTATAACTGTTGTAACACAGCTATAGTCTACATGTAGTATCTATCACCTCGTTATAGCAGTTGTAACATAGATATTGTCTACATATAGTATATTACACCTAGTCATAACTATTGTAACACAACTATAGTCTACATACAGTATATTAAACCTCCATATAACTGTTGTAACACAGCTATAGTCTACATATAGTATATATCACCTCGTTATAACAGTTGTAAAACAGCTATAGACTACATATTATATATCACCTAGTTATAACTATTGTAACACAACTATAGTCTACATATAGTATATTATACCACATTATAACTGTTGTAACACAGCTATAGTCTACATATAGTATATATCACCTCATTATAACTATTGTAACACAGCTATAGTCTACCTATAGCATATATCACCTCGTTATAACTGTTGTAACATAGCTATATTCTACATATAGTATATATCTCCTCGTTATGACAGTTGTAACACAGCTATAGTCTACATATTTTATATCAACTCGTTATACCTATTGTAACACAGCTATAATCTACATATAGTAGATTACACCTCGTTATAACTGTTGTAACATAGCTATAGTCTACATATAGTATATATCACCTCGTTATAACTATTGTAACATAGCTATAGTTTACATATATTATATTACACCTCGTTATAACTGTTGTAACATAGCTATATTCTACATATAGAATATTATACCTCATTATAACTATTGTAACGCAACTATAATCTACATATAGCATTATTTCACCTTGTTATAACTGTTGTAACATAGCTATAGTCTACATATAGCATATATCACCTCTTCATAACTGTTGTAATATAGCTATAGTCTACATATAGTATATATCACCTCGTTATGACAGTTGTAACACAGCTATAGTCTACATATTATGTATCACCTCGTTATAACTATTGTAACACAGCTAAATTCTACATATAGTATATTACACCTCGTTATAACTGTTGTAACACAGCTATATTCTACATATAGTATATATCACCTCGTTATATCAGTTGTAACATAGCTATAGTCTACATAAAGTATATTACACCTCGTTATAATTGTTGTAACACAGCTATAGTCTACATATAGTATATTATACCTCATTATAACTGTTGTAACACAGCTATAGTCTACATATAGTATATATCACCTCGTTGTAACTGTTGTAACACAGCTAGAGTCTACATATAGTATATATTACCTCGTTATAACTATTGTAACATAGCTATAGTCTACATATTGTATATATCACCTCGTTATAACTATTGTAACACAACTTTAGTCTACATATAGTATATAACACCTCGTTATAACTGTTGTAACATAGCTATAGTCTACATATAGTATATATCACCTCGTTATAACAGTTGTAACATAGCTATAGTCTACATATAGTATATTACACCTCGTTATAACAGTTGTAACACAGCTATAGTATAGATATAGTATATTACACCTCGTTATAACTGTTGTAACATAGCTATAGTCTACATATTATATATCACCTCGTTATAACTGTTGTAACATAGCTATAGTCTATATATAGTATATATCACCTCGTTATAGCAGTTGTAACAGAGCTATAGTCTACATATAGTATATATAATCTCGTTATAACTATTGTAACACAGCTATAGTCTACATATTATATATCACCTCGTTATAGCTATTGTAACATAGCTATAGTCTACATATAGCATATGTCAGCTCGTTATAACAGTTGTAACATAGCTATAGTATAGATATAGTATATATCACCTCGTTATGACAGTTGTAACACAGCTATAGTCTACATATAGTATATATCACCTCGTTATAACAGTTGTAACACAGCTATAGTCTACATATTATATATCACCTCGTTATGACTGTTGCAACATAGCTATAGTCTACATATAGTATATATCACCTCCTTATAACAGTTGTAACACAGCTATAGTCTACATATAGTATATTACACCTCTTTATAACTGTTGTAACATAGCAAATAGTGTACATATAGTATATATCACATCGTTATAGCAGTTTAAACATAGCTATAGTCTACATATAGTATATTACACCTCGTTATAACTATTGTAACACATCTATAGTCTACATATAGCATATATCACCTTGTTATAACTGTTGTAACATAGCTATAGTCTACATATAGCATATATCCCCTCTTTATAACTGTTGTAACATAGCTATAGTCTACATATAGTATATTACACCTCGTTATAACAGTTGTAACACAGCTATTGTATAGATATAGTATATATCACCTCATTATAACAGTTGTAACACACCTATAGCCTACATATAGTATATATCACCTCGTTATAGCTATTATAAGACAGCTATAGTCTACATATAGTATATATCACCTCATTATAACTGTTGTAACACAGCTATAGTCTACATAGAGTATATATCACCCCGTTATAACTGTTGTAACACAGCTATAGTATAGATATAGTATATATCACCTCGTTATAATTGTTGTAACACAGCTATAGACTACATATAGTATATATCACCTCGTTATAACAGTTGTAACATAGATATAATCTACATATAGTATATTACACCTCGTTATAACAGTTGTAACACAGCTATTGTATAGATATAGTATATTACACCTCGTTATAACTGTTGTAACATAGCTATAGTCTACATATAGTATATATCACTTCATTATAACTATTGTAACACAGCTATAGTCTACATATAGTATATATCACCTCGTTATGACAGTTGTAACACAGCTATAGTCTACATATTATGTATCACCTCGTTATAACTATTGTAACACAGCTAAATTCTACATATAGTATATTACACCTCGTTATAACTGTTGTAACACAGCTATATTCTACATATAGTATATATCACCTCGTTATATCAGTTGTAACATAGCTATAGTCTACATATAGTATATTACACCTCGTTATAATTGTTGTAACACAGCTATAATCTACATATAGTATATTATACCTCATTATAACTGTTGTAACACAGCTATAGTCTACATATAGTATATTTCACCTCGTTGTAACTGTTGTAACACAGCTAGAGTCTACATATAGTATATATTACCTCGTTATAACTATTGTAACATAGCTATAGTCTACATATTATATATATCACCTCGTTATAACTATTGTAACACAACTTTAGTCTACATATAGTATAAAACACCTCGTTATAACTGTTGTAACATAGCTAATGTCTACATATAGTATATATCACCTCGTTATAACAGTTGTAACATAGCTATAGTCTACATATAGTATATTACACCTCGTTATAACAGTTGTAACACAGCTATAGTATAGATATAGTATATTACCCCTCGTTATAACTGTTGTAACATAGCTATAGTCTACATATTATATATCACCTCATTATAACTGTTGTAACATAGCTATAGTCTATATATAGTATATATCACCTCGTTATGACAGTTGTAACACAGCTATATTCTACATATAGTATATTACACCTCGTTATAACAGTTGTAACATAGCTATAGTCTACATATAGTATATATCACCTCGTTATAACTGTTGTAACATAGCTATAGTCTACATATAGTATATATCACCTCATTATAACTGTTGTAACACAGCTATAGTCTACATATAGTATATATTACCTCGTAATAACTGTTGTAACATAGCTATTGTCTACATATAGTATATATCACCTCGTTATAACTGTTGTAACACAGCTATAGTCTACATATAGTATATTACACCTCGTTATAACAGTTGTAACATAGCTATAGTCTACATATAGTATATATCACCTCGTTATAACTGTTGTAACACAGCTATAGTCTACATATAGTATATATCACCTCGTTATGACTATTGTAACATAGCTATAGTCTACATATAGTATATATCACCTCGTTATAACTGTTGTAACATAGCTATTGTCTACATATAGTATATATCACCTCGTTATAAATATTGTAACACAGCTATAGTCTACATATAGTATATATAATCTCGTTATAACTATTGTAACATAGCTATATTCTACATATAGTATATTACACCTCGTTATAACAATTGTAACATAGCTATAGTCTACATATAGTATATATCACCTCGTTATGACAGTTGTAACACAGCTATATTCTACATATAGTATATTACACCTCGTTAGAACAGTTGTAACATAGCTATAGTCTACATATAGTATATATCACCTCGTTATAACTGTTGTAACATAGCTATAGTCTACATATAGTATATATCACTTCATTATAACTATTGTAACACAGCTATAGTCTACATATAGTATATATCACCTCGTTATGACAGTTGTAACACAGCTATAGTCTACATATTATGTATCACCTCGTTATAACTATTGTAACACAGCTAAATTCTACATATAGTATATTACACCTCGTTATAACTGTTGTAACACAGCTATATTCTACATATAGTATATATCACCTCGTTATATCAGTTGTAACATAGCTATAGTCTACATATAGTATATTACACCTCGTTATAATTGTTGTAACACAGCTATAGTCTACATATAGTATATTATACCTCATTATAACTGTTTTAACACAGCTATAGTCTACATATAGTATATATCACCTCGTTGTAACTGTTGTAACACAGCTAGAGTCTACATATAGTATATATTACCTCGTTATAACTATTGTAACATAGCTATAGTCTACATATTATATATATCACCTCGTTATAACTATTGTAACACAACTTTAGTCTACATACAGTATAAAACACCTCGTTATAACTGTTGTAACATAGCTATTGTCTACATATAGTATATATCACCTCGTTATAACAGTTGTAACATAGCTATAGTCTACATATAGTATATTACACCTCGGTATAACAGTTGTAACACAGCTATAGTATAGATATAGTATATTACACCTCGTTATAACTGTTGTAACATAGCTATAGTCTACATATTATATATCACCTCATTATAACTGTTGTAACAGAGCTATAGTCTACATATAGTATATATAATCTCGTTATAACTATTGTAACACAGCTATAGTCTACATATTATATATCACCTCGTTATAGCTATTGTAGCATAGCTATAGTCTACATATAGTATATGTCACCTCGTTATAACAGTTGTAACATAGCTATAGTATAGATATAGTATATATCACCTCGTTATGACAGTTGTAACACAGCTATAGTCTACATATAGTATATATCACCTCGTTATAATAGTTGTAACATAGCTATAGTCTACATATAGTATATTACACCTCGTTATAACTGTTGTAACACAGCTATAGTCTATATATTATATATCACCTCGTTATGACTGTTGAAACATAGCTATAGTCTACATATAGTATATATCACCTCGTTATAACAGTTGTAACACAGCTATAGTCTACATATAGTATATTACACCTCTTTATAACTGTTGTAACATAGCAAATAGTGTACATATAGTATATATCACATCGTTATAGCAGTTTAAACATAGCTATAGTCTACATATAGTATATTACACCTCGTTATAACTATTGTAACACAGCTATAGTCTACATATAGCATATATCACCTTGTTATAACTGTTGTAACATAGCTATAGTCTACATATAGCATATATCCCCTCTTTATAACTGTTGTAACATAGCTATAGTCTACATATAGTATATTACACCTCGTTATAACAGTTGTAACACACCTATAGCCTACATATAGTATATATCACCTCGTTATAGCTATTGTAAGACAGCTATAGTCTACATATAGTATATATCACCTCGTTGAAACTGTTGTAACACAGCTATCGTCTACATATAGTATATATCACCTCGTTATAACAATTGTAACACACCTATAGCCTACATATAGTATATATCACCTCATTATAACTGTTGTAACACAGCTATAGTCTACATAGAGTATATATCACCTCGTTATAACTGTTGTAACACAGCTATAGTATAGATATAGTATATATCACCTCGTTATAATTGTTGTAACACAGCTATAGACTACATATAGTATATATCACCTCGTTATAACAGTTGTAACATAGATATAATCTACATATAGTATATTACACCTCGTTATAACAGTTGTAACACAGCTATTGTATAGATATAGTATATTACACCTCGTTATAACTGTTGTAACACAGCTATAGTCTACATATTATATATCAGCTCGTTATAACTATTGTAACACAGCTATAGTCTACATATAGAATATTATACCTCGTTATAACTGTTGTAACACAGCTATATTCTGCATATAGTATACATCACCTTCTTATAACTGTTGTAACATAGCTATATTATAGATATAGTATATATCACCTCGTTATAACTGTTGTAACACAGCTATATTCTACATATAATATATATCACCTCGTTATAGCTATTGTAAGACAGCTATAGTCTACATATAGTATATATCACCTCGTTGAAACTGTTGTAACACAGCTATCGTCTACATATAGTATATATCACCTCGTTATAACAATTGTAACACACCTATAGCCTACATATAGTATATATCACCTCATTATAACTGTTGTAACACAGCTATAGTCTAGATAGAGTATATAACACCTCGTTATAACTGTTGTAACACAGCTATAGTATAGATATAGTATATATCACCTCGTTATAATTGTTGTAGCACAGCTATAGTCTACATATAGTATCTATCACCTCGTTATAGCAGTTGTAACATAGCTATAGTCTACATATAATATATTACAACTCGTCATAACTGTCGTAACACAGCTATAGTCGAAATATTGTATATTTCAACTCGTTATACCAGTTGTAACACAGCTAGAGTCTACATATAGTATATATCAGCTCGTTATAACTGTTGTAACAAAGCTATATTCTACATATAGTATACATTACCCCGTTATAACTGTTGTAACACAGCTATAGTCTACATGTAGTATCTATCACCTCGTTATAGCAGTTGTAACATAGATATTGTCTACATATAGTATATTACACCTAGTCATAACTATTGTAACACAACTATAGTCTACATACAGTATATTAAACCTCCATATAACTGTTGTAACACAGCTATAGTCTACATATAGTATATATCACCTCGTTATAACAGTTGTAAAACAGCTATAGACTACATATTATATATCACCTAGTTATAACTATTGTAACACAACTATAGTCTACATATAGTATATTATACCACATTATAACTGTTGTAACACAGCTATAGTCTACATATAGTATATATCACCTCATTATAACTATTGTAACACAGCTATAGTCTACCTATAGCATATATCACCTCGTTATAACTGTTGTAACATAGCTATATTCTACATATAGTATATATCTCCTCGTTATGACAGTTGTAACACAGCTATAGTCTACATATTTTATATCAACTCGTTATACCTATTGTAACACAGCTATAATCTACATATAGTAGATTACACCTCGTTATAACTGTTGTAACATAGCTATAGTCTACATATAGTATATATCACCTCGTTATAACTATTGTAACATAGCTATAGTTTACATATATTATATTACACCTCGTTATAACTGTTGTAACATAGCTATATTCTACATATAGAATATTATACCTCATTATAACTATTGTAACGCAACTATAATCTACATATAGCATTATTTCACCTTGTTATAACTGTTGTAACATAGCTATAGTCTACATATAGCATATATCACCTCTTCATAACTGTTGTAATATAGCTATAGTCTACATATAGTATATATCACCTCGTTATGACAGTTGTAACACAGCTATAGTCTACATATTATGTATCACCTCGTTATAACTATTGTAACACAGCTAAATTCTACATATAGTATATTACACCTCGTTATAACTGTTGTAACACAGCTATATTCTACATATAGTATATATCACCTCGTTATATCAGTTGTAACATAGCTATAGTCTACATAAAGTATATTACACCTCGTTATAATTGTTGTAACACAGCTATAGTCTACATATAGTATATTATACCTCATTATAACTGTTGTAACACAGCTATAGTCTACATATAGTATATATCACCTCGTTGTAACTGTTGTAACACAGCTAGAGTCTACATATAGTATATATTACCTCGTTATAACTATTGTAACATAGCTATAGTCTACATATTGTATATATCACCTCGTTATAACTATTGTAACACAACTTTAGTCTACATATAGTATATAACACCTCGTTATAACTGTTGTAACATAGCTATAGTCTACATATAGTATATATCACCTCGTTATAACAGTTGTAACATAGCTATAGTCTACATATAGTATATTACACCTCGTTATAACAGTTGTAACACAGCTATAGTATAGATATAGTATATTACACCTCGTTATAACTGTTGTAACATAGCTATAGTCTACATATTATATATCACCTCGTTATAACTGTTGTAACATAGCTATAGTCTATATATAGTATATATCACCTCGTTATAGCAGTTGTAACAGAGCTATAGTCTACATATAGTATATATAATCTCGTTATAACTATTGTAACACAGCTATAGTCTACATATTATATATCACCTCGTTATAGCTATTGTAACATAGCTATAGTCTACATATAGCATATGTCAGCTCGTTATAACAGTTGTAACATAGCTATAGTATAGATATAGTATATATCACCTCGTTATGACAGTTGTAACACAGCTATAGTCTACATATAGTATATATCACCTCGTTATAACAGTTGTAACACAGCTATAGTCTACATATTATATATCACCTCGTTATGACTGTTGCAACATAGCTATAGTCTACATATAGTATATATCACCTCCTTATAACAGTTGTAACACAGCTATAGTCTACATATAGTATATTACACCTCTTTATAACTGTTGTAACATAGCAAATAGTGTACATATAGTATATATCACATCGTTATAGCAGTTTAAACATAGCTATAGTCTACATATAGTATATTACACCTCGTTATAACTATTGTAACACATCTATAGTCTACATATAGCATATATCACCTTGTTATAACTGTTGTAACATAGCTATAGTCTACATATAGCATATATCCCCTCTTTATAACTGTTGTAACATAGCTATAGTCTACATATAGTATATTACACCTCGTTATAACAGTTGTAACACAGCTATTGTATAGATATAGTATATATCACCTCATTATAACAGTTGTAACACACCTATAGCCTACATATAGTATATATCACCTCGTTATAGCTATTATAAGACAGCTATAGTCTACATATAGTATATATCACCTCATTATAACTGTTGTAACACAGCTATAGTCTACATAGAGTATATATCACCCCGTTATAACTGTTGTAACACAGCTATAGTATAGATATAGTATATATCACCTCGTTATAATTGTTGTAACACAGCTATAGACTACATATAGTATATATCACCTCGTTATAACAGTTGTAACATAGATATAATCTACATATAGTATATTACACCTCGTTATAACAGTTGTAACACAGCTATTGTATAGATATAGTATATTACACCTCGTTATAACTGTTGTAACATAGCTATAGTCTACATATAGTATATATCACTTCATTATAACTATTGTAACACAGCTATAGTCTACATATAGTATATATCACCTCGTTATGACAGTTGTAACACAGCTATAGTCTACATATTATGTATCACCTCGTTATAACTATTGTAACACAGCTAAATTCTACATATAGTATATTACACCTCGTTATAACTGTTGTAACACAGCTATATTCTACATATAGTATATATCACCTCGTTATATCAGTTGTAACATAGCTATAGTCTACATATAGTATATTACACCTCGTTATAATTGTTGTAACACAGCTATAATCTACATATAGTATATTATACCTCATTATAACTGTTGTAACACAGCTATAGTCTACATATAGTATATTTCACCTCGTTGTAACTGTTGTAACACAGCTAGAGTCTACATATAGTATATATTACCTCGTTATAACTATTGTAACATAGCTATAGTCTACATATTATATATATCACCTCGTTATAACTATTGTAACACAACTTTAGTCTACATATAGTATAAAACACCTCGTTATAACTGTTGTAACATAGCTAATGTCTACATATAGTATATATCACCTCGTTATAACAGTTGTAACATAGCTATAGTCTACATATAGTATATTACACCTCGTTATAACAGTTGTAACACAGCTATAGTATAGATATAGTATATTACCCCTCGTTATAACTGTTGTAACATAGCTATAGTCTACATATTATATATCACCTCATTATAACTGTTGTAACATAGCTATAGTCTATATATAGTATATATCACCTCGTTATAGCAGTTGTAACAGAGCTATAGTCTACATATAGTATATATAATCTCGTTATAACTATTGTAACACAGCTATAGTCTACATATTATATATCACCTCGTTATAGCTATTGTAACATAGCTATAGTCTACATATAGTATATGTCACCTCGTTATAACAGTTGTAACATAGCTATAGTATAGATATAGTATATATAACCTCGTTATGACAGTTGTAACACAGCTATAGTCTACATATAGTATATATCACCTCGTTATAACAGTTGTAACACAGCTATAGTCTACATATAGTATATTACACCTCTTTATAACTGTTGTAACATAGCAAATAGTGTACATATAGTATATATCACATCGTTATAGCAGTTTAAACATAGCTATAGTCTACATATAGTATATTACCCCTCGTTATAACTATTGTAACACAGCTATAGTCTACATATAGCATATATCACCTTGTTATAACTGTTGTAACATAGCTATAGTCTACATATAGCATATATCCCCTCTTTATAACTGTTGTAACATAGCTATAGTCTACATATAGTATATTACACCTCGTTATATCAGTTGTAACACACCTATAGCCTACATATAGTATATATCACCTCATTATAACTGTTGTAACACAGCTATAGTCTACATAGAGTATATATCACCTCGTTATAACTGTTGTAACACAGCTATAGTATAGATATAGTATATATCACCTCGTTATAATTGTTGTAACACAGCTATAGACTACATATAGTATATATCACCTCGTTATAACAGTTGTAACATAGATATAATCTACATATAGTATATTACACCTCGTTATAACAGTTGTAACACAGCTATTGTATAGATATAGTATATTACACCTCGTTATAACTGTTGTAACACAGCTATAGTCTACACATTATATATCAGCTCGTTATAACTATTGTAACACAGCTATAGTCTACATATAGAATATTATACCTCGTTATAACTGTTGTAACACAGCTATATTCTACATATAGTATACATCACCTTCTTATAACTGTTGTAACATAGCTATATTATAGATATAGTATATATCACCTCGTTATAACTGTTGTAACACAGCTATATTCTACATATAATATATATCACCTCGTTATAGCTATTGTAAGACAGCTATAGTCTACATATAGTATATATCACCTCGTTGAAACTGTTGTAACACAGCTATCGTCTACATATAGTATATATCACCTCGTTATAACAATTGTAACACACCTATAGCCTACATATAGTATATATCACCTCATTATAACTGTTGTAACACAGCTATAGTATAGATATAGTATATATCACCTCGTTATAATTGTTGTAACACAGCTATAGTCTACATATAGTATCTATCACCTCGTTATAGCAGTTGTAACATAGCTATAGTCTACATATAATATATTACAACTCGTCATAACTGTCGTAACACAGCTATAGTCGAAATATTGTATATTTCAACTCGTTATACCAGTTGTAACAATGCTAGAGTCTACATATAGTATATATCAGCTCGTTATAACTGTTGTAACAAAGCTATATTCTACATATAGTATACATTACCCCGTTATAACTGTTGTAACACAGCTATAGTCTACATGTAGTATCTATCACCTCGTTATAGCAGTTGTAACATAGATATTGTCTACATATAGTATATTACACCTCGTCATAACTATTGTAACACAACTATAGTCTACATACAGTATATTAAACCTCCATATAACTGTTGTAACACAGCTATAGTCTACATATAGTATATATCACCTCGTTATAACAGTTGTAAAACAGCTATAGACTACATATTATATATCACCTCGTTATAACTATTGTAACACAACTATAGTCTACATATAGTATATTATACCACATTATAACTGTTGTAACACAGCTATAATCTACATATAGTATATATCACCTCATTATAACTATTGTAACACAGCTATAGTCTACATATAGCATATATCACCTCGTTATAACTGTTGTAACATAGCTATATTCTACATATAGTATATATCTCCTCGTTATGACAGTTGTAACACAGCTATAGTCTACATATTTTATATCAACTCGTTATACCTATTGTAACACAGCTATAATCTACATATAGTAGATTACACCTCGTTATAACTGTTGTAACATAGCTATAGTCTACATATAGTATATATCACCTCGTTATAACTATTGTAACATAGCTATAGTTTACATATATTATATTACACCTCGTTATAACTGTTGTAACATAGCTATATTCTACATATAGAATATTATACCTCATTATAACTATTGTAACGCAACTATAATCTACATATAGCATTATTTCACCTTGTTATAACTGTTGTAACATAGCTATAGTCTACATATAGCATATATCACCTCTTCATAACTGTTGTAATATAGCTATAGTCTACATATAGTATATTACACCTCGTCATAACGGTTGTAACACAGCTATAATTTACATATTATATATCACCTCGTTGTAACTGTTGTAACACAGCTATAGTCTACATATAGTATATATCACCTCGTTATGACAGTTGTAACACAGCTATAGTCTACATATTATGTATCACCTCGTTATAACTATTGTAACACAGCTAAATTCTACATATAGTATATTACACCTCGTTATAACTGTTGTAACACAGCTATATTCTACATATAGTATATATAACCTCGTTATATCAGTTGTAACATAGCTATAGTCTACATATAGTATATTACACCTCGTTATAATTGTTGTAACACAGCTATAGTCTACATATAGTATATTATACCTCATTATAACTGTTGTAACACAGCTATAGTCTACATATAGTATATATCACCTCGTTGTAACTGTTGTAACACAGCTAGTGTCTACATATAGTATATATTACCTCGTTATAACTATTGTAACATAGCTATAGTCTACATATTATATATATAACCTCGTTATAACTATTGTAACACAACTTTAGTCTACATATAGTATATAACACCTCGTTATAACTGTTGTAACATAGCTATTGTCTACATATAGTATATATCACCTCGTTATAACAGTTGTAACATAGCTATAGTCTACATATAGTATATTACACCTCGTTATAACAGTTGTAACACAGCTATAGTATAGATATAGTATATTACACCTCGTTATAACTGTTGTAACATAGCTATAGTCTACATATTATATATCACCTCGTTATAACTGTTGTAACATAGCTATAGTCTACATATAGTATATGTCACCTCGTTATAACAGTTGTAACATAGCTATAGTATAGATATAGTATATATCACCTCGTTATGACTGTTGCAACATAGCTATAGTCTACATATAGTATATATCACCTCGTTATAACAGTTGTAACACAGCTATAGTCTACATATAGTATATTACACCTCTTTATAACTGTTGTAACATAGCAAATAGTGTACATATAGTATATATCACATCGTTATAGCAGTTTAAACATAGCTATAGTCTACATATAGTATATTACACCTCGTTATAACTATTGTAACACAGCTATAGTCTACATATAGCATATATCACCTTGTTATAACTGTTGTAACATAGCTATAGTCTACATATAGCATATATCCCCTCTTTATAACTGTTGTAACACAGCTATAGTCCACATATAGTATATTACACCTCGTTATAACAGTTGTAACACAGCTATTGTATATATATAGTATATATCACCTCATTATAACTGTTGTAACACAGCTATAGTCTACATATAGTATATATCACCTCGGTATAACAGTTGTAACACAGCTATTGTATAGATATAGTATATTACACCTCGTTATAACTGTTGTAACACAGCTATAGTCTACATATTATATATCAGCTCGTTATAACTATTGTAACACAGCTATAGTCTACATATAGAATATTATACCTCGTTATAACTGTTGTAACACAGCTATATTCTACATATAGTATACATCACCTTCTTATAACTGTTGTAACATAGCTATATTATAGATATAGTATATATCACCTCGTTATAACTGTTGTAACACAGCTATATTCTGCATATAATATATATCACCTCGTTATAGCTATTGTAAGACAGCTATAGTCTACATATAGTATATATCACCTCGTTGAAACTGTTGTAACACAGCTATCGTCTACATATAGTATATATCACCTCGTTATAACAATTGTAACACACCTATAGCCTACATATAGTATATATCACCTCATTATAACTGTTGTAACACAGCTATAGTCTAGATAGAGTATATATCACCTCGTTATAACTGTTGTAACACAGCTATAGTATAGATATAGTATATATCACCTCGTTATAATTGTTGTAACACAGCTATAGTCTACATATAGTATCTATCACATCGTTATAGCAGTTGTAACATAGCTATAGTCTACATATAATATATTACAACTCGTCATAACTGTCGTAACACAGCTATAGTCGAAATATTGTATATTTCAACTCGTTATACCAGTTGTAACACAGCTAGAGTCTACATATAGTATATATCAGCTCGTTATAACTGTTGTAACAAAACTATATTCTACATATAGTATACATTACCCCGTTATAACAGTTGTAACACAGCTATAGTCTACATGTAGTATCTATCACCTCGTTATAGCAGTTGTAACATAGATATTGTCTACATATAGTATATTACACCTCGTCATAACTATTGTAACACAACTATAGTCTACATACAGTATATTAAACCTCCATATAACTGTTGTAACACAGCTATAGTCTACATATAGTATATATCACCTCGTTATAACAGTTGTAAAACAGCTATAGACTACATATTATATATCACCTCGTTATAACTATTGTAACACAACTATAGTCTACATATAGTATATTATACCACATTATAACTGTTGTAACACAGCTATAGTCTACATATAGTATATATCACCTCATTATAACTATTGTAACACAGCTATAGTCTACATATAGCATATATCACCTCGTTATAACTGTTGGAACATAGCTATATTCTACATATAGTATATATCTCCTCGTTATGACAGTTGTAACACAGCTATAGTCTACATATTTTATATCAACTCGTTATACCTATTGTAACACAGCTATAATCTACATATAGTAGATTACACCTCGTTATAACTGTTGTAACACAGCTATATTCTACATATAGTATATATCACCTCGTTATATCAGTTGTAACATAGCTATAGTCTACATATAGTATATTACACCTCGTTATAATTGTTGTAACACAGCTATAGTCTACATATAGTATATTATACCTCATTATAACTGTTGTAACACAGCTATAGTCTACATATAGTATATATCACCTCGTTGTAACTGTTGTAACACAGCTAGAGTCTACATATAGTATATATTACCTCGTTATAACTATTGTAACATAGCTATAGTCTACATATTATATATATCACCTCGTTATAACTATTGTAACACAACTTTAGTCTACATATAGTATATAACACCTCGTTATAACTGTTGTAACATAGCTATTGTCTACATATAGTATATATCACCTCGTTATAACAGTTGTAACATAGCTATAGTCTACATATAGTATATTACACCTCGTTATAACAGTTGTAACACAGCTATAGTATAGATATAGTATATTACACCTCGTTATATCTGTTGTAACATAGCTATAGTCTACATATTATATATCACCTCGTTATAACTGTTGTAACATAGCTATAGTCTATATATAGTATATATCACCTCGTTATAGCAGTTGTAACAGAGCTATAGTCTACATATAGTATATATAATCTCGTTATAACTATTGTAACACAGCTATAGTCTACATATTATATATCACCTCGTTATAGCTATTGTAACATAGCTATAGTCTACATATAGTATATGTCACCTCGTTATAACAGTTGTAACATAGCTATAGTATAGATATAGTATATATCACCTCGTTATGACAGTTGTAACACAGCTATAGTCTACATATAGTATATATCACCTCGTTATAACAGTTGTAACATAGCTATAGTCTACATATAGTATATTACACCTCGTTATAACTGTTGTAACACAGCTATAGTCTACATATTATATATCACCTCGTTATGACTGTTGCAACATAGCTATAGTCTACATATAGTATATATCACCTCGTTATAACAGTTGTAACACAGCTATAGTCTACATATAGTATATTACACCTCTTTATAACTGTTGTAACATAGCAAATAGTGTACATATAGTATATATCACATCGTTATAGCAGTTTAAACATAGCTATAGTCTACATATAGTATATTACACCTCGTTATAACTATTGTAACACAGCTATATTCTACATATAGCATATATCACCTTGTTATAACTGTTGTAACATAGCTATAGTCTACATATAGCATATATCCCCTCTTTATAACTGTTGTAACATAGCTATAGTCTACATATAGTATATTACACCTCGTTATAACAGTTGTAACACAGCTATTGTATATATATAGTATATATCACCTCATTATAACTGTTGTAACACAGCTATAGTCTACATATAGTATATATCACCTCGTTATAACAGTTGTAACACACCTATAGCCTACATATAGTATATATCACCTCGTTATAGCTATTATAAGACAGCTATAGTCTACATATAGTATATATCACCTCGTTGAAACTGTTGTAACACAGCTATCGTCTACATATAGTATATATCACCTCGTTATAACAATTGTAACACACCTATAGCCTACATATAGTATATATCACCTCATTATAACTGTTGTAACACAGCTATAGTCTACATAGAGTATATATCACCTCGTTATAACTGTTGTAACACAGCTATAGTATAGATATAGTATATATCACCTCGTTATAATTGTTGTAACACAGCTATAGACTACATATATTATATATCACCTCGTTATAACAGTTGTAACATAGATATAATCTACATATAGTATATTACACCTCGTTATAACAGTTGTAACACAGCTATTGTATAGATATAGTATATTACACCTCGTTATAACTGTTGTAACACAGCTATAGTCTACATATTATATATCAGCTCGTTATAACTATTGTAACACAGCTATAGTCTACATATAGTATATTATACCTCGTTATAACTGTTGTAACACAGCTATATTCTACATATAGTATATATAACCTCGTTATATCAGTTGTAACATAGCTATAGTCTACATATAGTATATTACACCTCGTTATAATTGTTGTAACACAGCTATAGTCTACATATAGTATATTATACCTCATTATAACTGTTGTAACACAGCTATAGTCTACATATAGTATATATCACCTCGTTGTAACTGTTGTAACACAGCTAGTGTCTACATATAGTATATATTACCTCGTTATAACTATTGTAACATAGCTATAGTCTACATATTATATATATCACCTCGTTATAACTATTGTAACACAACTTTAGTCTACATATAGTATATAACACCTCGTTATAACTGTTGTAACATAGCTATTGTCTACATATAGTATATATCACCTCGTTATAACAGTTGTAACATAGCTATAGTCTACATATAGTATATTACACCTCGTTATAACAGTTGTAACACAGCTATAGTATAGATATAGTATATTACACCTCGTTATAACTGTTGTAACATAGCTATAGTCTACATATTATATATCACCTCGTTATAACTGTTGTAACATAGCTATAGTCTACATATAGTATATGTCACCTCGTTATAACAGTTGTAACATAGCTATAGTATAGATATAGTATATATCACCTCGTTATGACTGTTGCAACATAGCTATAGTCTACATATAGTATATATCACCTCGTTATAACAGTTGTAACACAGCTATAGTCTACATATAGTATATTACACCTCTTTATAACTGTTGTAACATAGCAAATAGTGTACATATAGTATATATCACATCGTTATAGCAGTTTAAACATAGCTATAGTCTACATATAGTATATTACACCTCGTTATAACTATTGTAACACAGCTATAGTCTACATATAGCATATATCACCTTGTTATAACTGTTGTAACATAGCTATAGTCTACATATAGCATATATCCCCTCTTTATAACTGTTGTAACACAGCTATAGTCCACATATAGTATATTACACCTCGTTATAACAGTTGTAACACAGCTATTGTATATATATAGTATATATCACCTCATTATAACTGTTGTAACACAGCTATAGTCTACATATAGTATATATCACCTCGGTATAACAGTTGTAACACAGCTATTGTATAGATATAGTATATTACACCTCGTTATAACTGTTGTAACACAGCTATAGTCTACATATTATATATCAGCTCGTTATAACTATTGTAACACAGCTATAGTCTACATATAGAATATTATACCTCGTTATAACTGTTGTAACACAGCTATATTCTACATATAGTATACATCACCTTCTTATAACTGTTGTAACATAGCTATATTATAGATATAGTATATATCACCTCGTTATAACTGTTGTAACACAGCTATATTCTGCATATAATATATATCACCTCGTTATAGCTATTGTAAGACAGCTATAGTCTACATATAGTATATATCACCTCGTTGAAACTGTTGTAACACAGCTATCGTCTACATATAGTATATATCACCTCGTTATAACAATTGTAACACACCTATAGCCTACATATAGTATATATCACCTCATTATAACTGTTGTAACACAGCTATAGTCTAGATAGAGTATATATCACCTCGTTATAACTGTTGTAACACAGCTATAGTATAGATATAGTATATATCACCTCGTTATAATTGTTGTAACACAGCTATAGTCTACATATAGTATCTATCACATCGTTATAGCAGTTGTAACATAGCTATAGTCTACATATAATATATTACAACTCGTCATAACTGTCGTAACACAGCTATAGTCGAAATATTGTATATTTCAACTCGTTATACCAGTTGTAACACAGCTAGAGTCTACATATAGTATATATCAGCTCGTTATAACTGTTGTAACAAAACTATATTCTACATATAGTATACATTACCCCGTTATAACAGTTGTAACACAGCTATAGTCTACATGTAGTATCTATCACCTCGTTATAGCAGTTGTAACATAGATATTGTCTACATATAGTATATTACACCTCGTCATAACTATTGTAACACAACTATAGTCTACATACAGTATATTAAACCTCCATATAACTGTTGTAACACAGCTATAGTCTACATATAGTATATATCACCTCGTTATAACAGTTGTAAAACAGCTATAGACTACATATTATATATCACCTCGTTATAACTATTGTAACACAACTATAGTCTACATATAGTATATTATACCACATTATAACTGTTGTAACACAGCTATAGTCTACATATAGTATATATCACCTCATTATAACTATTGTAACACAGCTATAGTCTACATATAGCATATATCACCTCGTTATAACTGTTGGAACATAGCTATATTCTACATATAGTATATATCTCCTCGTTATGACAGTTGTAACACAGCTATAGTCTACATATTTTATATCAACTCGTTATACCTATTGTAACACAGCTATAATCTACATATAGTAGATTACACCTCGTTATAACTGTTGTAACACAGCTATATTCTACATATAGTATATATCACCTCGTTATATCAGTTGTAACATAGCTATAGTCTACATATAGTATATTACACCTCGTTATAATTGTTGTAACACAGCTATAGTCTACATATAGTATATTATACCTCATTATAACTGTTGTAACACAGCTATAGTCTACATATAGTATATATCACCTCGTTGTAACTGTTGTAACACAGCTAGAGTCTACATATAGTATATATTACCTCGTTATAACTATTGTAACATAGCTATAGTCTACATATTATATATATCACCTCGTTATAACTATTGTAACACAACTTTAGTCTACATATAGTATATAACACCTCGTTATAACTGTTGTAACATAGCTATTGTCTACATATAGTATATATCACCTCGTTATAACAGTTGTAACATAGCTATAGTCTACATATAGTATATTACACCTCGTTATAACAGTTGTAACACAGCTATAGTATAGATATAGTATATTACACCTCGTTATATCTGTTGTAACATAGCTATAGTCTACATATTATATATCACCTCGTTATAACTGTTGTAACATAGCTATAGTCTATATATAGTATATATCACCTCGTTATAGCAGTTGTAACAGAGCTATAGTCTACATATAGTATATATAATCTCGTTATAACTATTGTAACACAGCTATAGTCTACATATTATATATCACCTCGTTATAGCTATTGTAACATAGCTATAGTCTACATATAGTATATGTCACCTCGTTATAACAGTTGTAACATAGCTATAGTATAGATATAGTATATATCACCTCGTTATGACAGTTGTAACACAGCTATAGTCTACATATAGTATATATCACCTCGTTATAACAGTTGTAACATAGCTATAGTCTACATATAGTATATTACACCTCGTTATAACTGTTGTAACACAGCTATAGTCTACATATTATATATCACCTCGTTATGACTGTTGCAACATAGCTATAGTCTACATATAGTATATATCACCTCGTTATAACAGTTGTAACACAGCTATAGTCTACATATAGTATATTACACCTCTTTATAACTGTTGTAACATAGCAAATAGTGTACATATAGTATATATCACATCGTTATAGCAGTTTAAACATAGCTATAGTCTACATATAGTATATTACACCTCGTTATAACTATTGTAACACAGCTATATTCTACATATAGCATATATCACCTTGTTATAACTGTTGTAACATAGCTATAGTCTACATATAGCATATATCCCCTCTTTATAACTGTTGTAACATAGCTATAGTCTACATATAGTATATTACACCTCGTTATAACAGTTGTAACACAGCTATTGTATATATATAGTATATATCACCTCATTATAACTGTTGTAACACAGCTATAGTCTACATATAGTATATATCACCTCGTTATAACAGTTGTAACATACCTATAGCCTACATATAGTATATATCACCTCGTTATAGCTATTATAAGACAGCTATAGTCTACATATAGTATATATCACCTCGTTGAAACTGTTGTAACACAGCTATCGTCTACATATAGTATATATCACCTCGTTATATCAATTGTAACACACCTATAGCCTACATATAGTATATATCACCTCATTATAACTGTTGTAACACAGCTATAGTCTACATAGAGTATATATCACCTCGTTATAACTGTTGTAACACAGCTATAGTATAGATATAGTATATATCACCTCGTTATAATTGTTGTAACACAGCTATAGACTACATATATTATATATCACCTCGTTATAACAGTTGTAACATAGATATAATCTACATATAGTATATTACACCTCGTTATAACAGTTGTAACACAGCTATTGTATAGATATAGTATATTACACCTCGTTATAACTGTTGTAACACAGCTATAGTCTACATATTATATATCAGCTCGTTATAACTATTGTAACACAGCTATAGTCTACATATAGTATATTATACCTCGTTATAACTGTTGTAACACAGCTATATTCTACATATAGTATACATCACCTTCTTATAACTGTTGTAACATACCTATATTATAGATATAGTATATATCACCTCGTTATAACTGTTGTAACACAGCTATATTCTACATATAATATATATCACCTCGTTATAGCTATTGTAAGACAGCTATAGTCTACATATAGTATATATCACCTCGTTGAAACTGTTGTAACACAGCTATCGTCTACATATAGTATATATCACCTCGTTATAACAATTGTAACACACCTATAGTCTTCATAGAGTATATATAACCTCGTTATAACTGTTGTAACACAGCTATAGTATAGATATAGTATATATCACCTCGTTATAATTGTTGTAACACAGCTATAGTCTACATATAGTATCTATCACCTCGTTATAGCAGTTGTAACACAGCTATAGTCTACATATAATATATTACAACTCGTCATAACTGTCGTAACACAGCTATAGTCGAAATATTGTATATTTCAACTCGTTATACCAGTTGTAACACAGCTAGAGTCTACATATAGTATATATCAGTTCGTTATAACTGTTGTAACAAAGCTATATTCTACATATAGTATACATTACCCCGTTATAACTGTTGTAACACAGCTATAGTCTACATATAGTATCTATCATCTCGTTATAGCAGTTGTAACATAGCTATTGTCTACATATAGTATATTGCACCTCGTCATAACTATTGTAACACAACTATAGTCTACATACAGTATATTAAACCTCCATATAACTGTTGTAACACAGCTATAGTCTACATATAGTATATATCTCCTCGTTATGACAGTTGTAACACAGCTATAGTCTACATATTTTATATCAACTCGTTATACCTATTGTAACACAGCTATAATCTACATATAGTAGATTACACCTCGTTATAACTGTTGTAACATAGCTATAGTCTACATATAGTATATATCACCTCGTTATAACTATTGTAACATAGCTATAGTTTACATATATTATATTACACCTCGTTATAACTGTTGTAACATAGCTATATTCTACATATAGAATATTATACCTCATTATAACTATTGTAACGCAGCTATAATCTACATATAGCATTATTTCAACTTGTTATAACTGTTGTAACATAGCTATAGTCTACATATAGTATATTACACCTCGTCATAACGGTTGTAACAGAGCTATAATCTACATATTATATATCACCTCGTTATAGCTATTGTAAGACAGCTATAGTTTAGATATAGTATATATCACCTAGTTATAACTGTTGTAACACATCTATAGTATAGATATAGTATATATCATCTCGTTGTAACTATTGTAACACAGCTATAGTCTACATGTAGTATACATCACCTCGTTATAACAGTTGCAACACAGCTATAGTATATATAGAGTATATATCACCTCGTTATAACAATTGTAACACAACTATAGTCTACATATAGTATATATCACCTCGTTATAATTGTTGTAACACAGCTATAGTCTACATATAGTATATATCCTCTCGTTATAACTGTTGTAACATAGCTATAGTCTACATATAGTATATTACACCTCGTTATAACAGTTGTAACACAGCTATAGTATAGATATAGTATATTACACCTCGTTATAACTGTTGTAACACAGCTATAGTCTTCATATTATATATCACCTCGTTATAACTATTGTAACACAGCTATAGTCTACATATAGTATATTACACCTCGTTATCACTGTTGTAACACAGCTATATTCTACATACAGTATACATCACCTTCTTATAACTGTAGTAACATAGCTATAGTATAGATAGAGTATATATCACCTCGTTATAACTGTTGTAACACAGCTATATTCTACATATAGTATATATCACCCCGTCACAACTGTTGTAACACAGCTATAGTCTACATATTGTATATATCACCTCGTTATAGCAGTTGTAACACAACTAGAGTCTACATATAATATATATCAACTCGTTATAAATGTTGTAACACAGCTATAGTCTACATATAGTACCTATCACCTCGTTATAGCAGTTGTAACATAGCTATAGTCTACATATAATATATTAGACCTCATCATAATTGTTGTAACACAGCTATAGTCTACATATTCTATATATCAACTCGTTATACCAGTTGTAACACAGCTAGAGTCTACATATAGTATATATCACCTCGTTATAACTGTTGTAACACAGCTATATTCTACATATAGTATACATCACCTCGTTATAACTGTTGTAACACAGCTATAGTCTACATATTATATATCACCTCGTTATAACTATTGTAACACAACTATAGTCTAGATATAGTACATTACACCTCCATATAACTGTTGTAACACAGCTATAGTCTGCATATAGTATATATCACCTCGTTATAACAGTTGTAACACAGCTATAGTCTACATATTATATATCACCTCGTTATAACTAT
Source organism: Eledone cirrhosa (assembly GCA_964016885.1). Taxonomy (NCBI): domain Eukaryota; kingdom Metazoa; phylum Mollusca; class Cephalopoda; order Octopoda; family Eledonidae; genus Eledone; species Eledone cirrhosa. Next base: position 204,094,636 of record OZ024742.1, on the reverse strand, counting down.
TGTAACACAACTATAGTCTACATATAGTATATTATACCTCATTATAACTGTTGTAACACAGCTATAGTCTACATATAGTATATATCACCTAGTTATAACTGTTGTAACACAGCTAGAGTCTACATATAGTATATATCACCTCATTATAACTATTATAACGCTGCTATAGTCTACAAATAGCATATATCACCTCGTTATAACTGTTGTAACATGGCTATTGTCTACATATAGCATATATCACCTCTTTATAACTGTTGTAACACAGCTTTAGTCTAAATATAGTATATATCACCTCATTATAACTGTTGTAACATAGCTATATTCTACATATAGTATATATCACCTCGTTATGAAAGTTGTAACATAGCTATACACTACATATTATATATCACCTCGTTATAACTATTGTAACATAGCTATAGTCTACATATAAAATATTACACCTCGTAATAACTGTTGTAACATAGCTATAGTCTACATATAGTATATATCACCTCGTTATAACAGTTGTAACACAGCTATAGTCTACATATTATAAATCACCTCGTTATAGCTATTGTAAGACAGCTATAATCTACATATAGTATATATCACCTCGTTATAACTGTTGTAACACAGCTATAGTCTACATATAGTATATATCCTCTCGTTATAACTGTTGTAACATAGCTATAGTCTACATATAGTATATATCACCTCGTTATAACAGTTGTAACATAGCTATAGTCTACATATAGTATATTACACCTCGTTATAACAGTTGTAACACAGCTATAGTATAGATATAGTATATTACACCTCGTTATAACTATTGTAACACAGCTATAGTCTACATAGAGTATATTACACCTCGTTATAACTGTTGTAACACAGCTATATTCTACATACAGTATACATCACCTTCTTATAACTGTTGTAACATAGCTATAGTATAGATATAGTATATATCACCTCGTTATAACTGTTGTAACACAGCTATTTTCTACATATAGTATATCACCTCATTATAACTATTGTAACATAGCTATAGTCTAGATATAGTATATTACACCTCGTCATAACTGTTGTAACACAGCTATAGTCTACATAATGTATATATCACCTCGTTATAGCAGTTGTAACACAGCTAGAGTCTACATATAATACATATCACCTCGTTATAAATGTTGTAACAGAGCTTTAGTCTACATATGGTATATATCAGCTCGTTATAACTGTTGTAACATAGCTATAAACTACATATGGTATATATCACCTCGTTATAACAGTTGTAACATAGCTCTAGTCTACATATGGTATATTACACCTCGTTATAACAGTTGTAACATAGCTATAGTCTACATATAGTATATATCACCTCTTTATAACGGTTGTAACAGAGATTTGGTAATTAACACCTCGTTATAAAAGTTGTAACACAACTATTGTCTACATATAGTACATATCACCTCATTATAACAGTTGTAACATAGCTATAGTCTACATATAGTATATATCGCCTCGCTATGACAGTTGTAACATAGCTATAGTCTACATATAGTAAATAACACCTCGTTATAAAAGTTGTAACACAACTATTGTCTACATATAGTACATATCACCTCATTATAACTGTTGTAACACAGCTAGAGTCTACATATAGAACATATCACCTCGTTATAACTGTTGTAACACAGCTATAGTATAGATATAGTATATATCACATCGTTATAATTATTGTAACACAGCTATAGTCTGCATATTATATATCACCTCGTTATAACTGTTATAACATAGCTGTAGTCTACATATAGTATATTACACCTCGTTATAACTGTTGTATCACAGCTATAGTCTACATATTATATATCACCTCGTTATAACTATTGTAACACAGCTATAGTCTACATATAGTATATTACACCTCGTTATAACTGTTGTAACACAGCTATATTCTACATATAGTATACATCACCTTCTTATAACTGTTGTAACATAGCTATATTATAGATATAGTATATATCACCTCGTTATAACAGTTGTAACGCAGCTATAGTCTACATATTATATATCACCTCGTTATAACTATTGTAACACAACTATAGTCTACATATAGTATATTATACCTCATTATAACTGTTGTAACACAGCTATAGTCTACATATAGTATATATCACCTAGTTAGAACTGTTGTAACACAGCTAGAATCTACATATAGTATATATCACCTCATTATAACTATTGTAACGCTGCTATAGTCTACAAATAGCATATATCACCTCGTTATAACTGTTGTAACATGGCTATAGTCTACATATAGCATATATCACCTCTTTATAACTGTTGTAACACAGCTTTAATCTAAATATACTATATATCACCTCATTATAACTGTTGTAACATAGCTATATTCTACATATAGTAGATATCACCTCGTTATGACAGTTGTAACATAGCTATACACTACATATTATATATCACCTCGTTATAACTATTGTAACATAGCTATAGTCTACATATAATATATTACACCTCGTAATAACTGTTGTAACATAGCTATAGTCTATATATAGTATATATCACCTCGTTATAACAGTTGTAACAGAGCTATAGTCTACATATTATAAATCACCTCGTTATAGCTATTGTAACATAGCTATAATCTACATATAGTATATATCACCTCGTTATAACTGTTGTAACACAGCTATAGTCTACATATAGTATATATCACCTCTTTATAATGGTTGTAACAGAGATTTGGTCTAAATATAGTATATAACACCTCATTATAACTGTTGTAACATAGCTATAGTCTACATATAGTATATATCGCCTCCCTATGACAGTTGTAACATAGCTATAGTCTACATATAGTAATTAACACCTCGTTATAAAAGTTGTAACACAACTATTGTCTACATATAGTACATATCACCTCATTATAACTGTTGTAACACAGCTAGAGTCTACATATAGTATATATCACCTCGTTAAAACTGTTGTAACACAGCTATAGTATAGATATAGTATATATCACCTCGTTATAATTATTGTAACACAGCTATAGTCTACATATTATAAATCACCTCGTTATAGCTATTGTAAGACAGCTATAATCTACATATAGTATATATCACCTCGTTATAACTGTTGTAACACAGCTATAGTCTACATATAGTATATATCACCTCGTTATAACTGTTGTAACACAGCTATATTATAGATATAGTATATATCATCTCGTTATAACTATTGTAACACAGCTATAGTCTACATGTAGTATATATCACCTCGTTATAACTGTTTTAATATAGCTATAGTCTCCATATGGTATATATCACCTCGTTATAACTGTTGTAACATAGCTATAGACTACATATGGTATATATCACCTCGTTATAACAGTTGTAACATAGCTATAGTCTACATATGGTATATTACACCTCGTTATAAGAGTTGTAACATAGCTATAGTCTACATATAGTATATATCACCTCTTTATAACGGTTGTAACAGAGATTTGGTCTAAATATAATATATATCACCTCATTATAACTGTTGTAACATAGCTATAGTCTACATATAGTATATATCGCCTCGCTATGACAGTTGTAACATAGCTATAGTCTACATATAGTATATATCACCTCATTATAACTGTTGTAACACAGCTAGAGTCTACATATAGTATATATCACCTCGTTATAACTGTTGTAACACAGCTATAGTATAGATATAGTATATATCACCTCGTTATAATTGTTGTAACACAGCTATAGTCTACATATTATATATCACCTCGTTATAACTGTTATAACATAGCCGTAGTCTACATATAGTAAATTACATCTCGTTATAACTGTTGTAACACAGCTATATTCTACATATAGTATACATCACCTTGTTATAACTGTTGTAACATAGCTATATTATAGATATCGTATATATCACCTCGTTATAACGGTTGGAACACAGCTATATTCTACATATAATATATATCACCTCATTATAACTATTGTAACATAGCGATAGTCTACATATAGTATATTACACCTCGTCCTAACTGTTGTAACACAGCTATAGTCTACATATTATATATATCACCTCGTTATAGCAGTTGTAACACAGCTAGAGTCTACATATAATATATATCGCCTCGTTATAACTGTTGTAACACAGCTATAGTCTACATATAGTATCTATCACCTCGTTATAGCAGTTGTAACATAGCTATAGTCTACATATAGTATATTACACCTCGTCATATCTGTTGTAACACAGCTATAGTCTACATATTGTATATATCAACTCGTTATACCAGTTGTAACACAGCTAGAGTGTACATATAGTATATATCACCTCGTTATAACTGTTGTAACACAGCTATATTCTACATATAGTATACATCAACTCGTTATAACTGTTGTAACACAGCTATAGTCTACATATTATATATCACCTCGTTATAACTATTGTAACACAACTATAGTCTACATATAGCATATATCACCTCGTTATAACTGTTGTAACATGGCTATAGTCTACATATAGCATATATCACCTTTTTACAACTGTTGTAACACAGCTTTAGTCTAAATATAGTATATATCACCTCATTATAACTGTTGTAACATAGCTATCTTGTACATATAGTATATATCACCTCGTTATAACTGTTGTAACACAGCTATATTCTACATATAATATATATCACCTCATTATAACTATTGTAACATAGCTATAGTCTACATATAGTATATTACACCTCCATATAACTGTTGTAACACGGCTATTATCTACATATAGTATATATCACCTCGTTATAACAGTTGTAACACGGCTATAGTCTACATATTATATATCACCTCGTTATAACTTTTGTAACATGGCTATAGTCTACATATAGCATATATCACCTCTCTATAGCTGTTGTAACACTGCTTTAGTCTAAATATTGTATATATCACCTCATTATAACTGATGTAACATAGCTATATTCTACATATATTATATATCACCTCGTTATGACAGTTGTGGCACAGCTATAGTCTACATATTATATATCACCTCGTTATAACTATTGTAACACAGCTATAGTCTACATATAGTATATTACACCTCGTTATAACTGTTGTAAGATAGCTATATTCTACATATAGTATATATCACCTCGTTATAACAGTTGTAACATAACTATAGTCTACATATAGTATATATCACCTCGTTATAACTGTTGTAACACAGCTATAGTCTACATATAGTATATATCACCTCATTATAACTATTGTAACATAGCTATAGTATAGATATAGTATATTACACCTCGTTATAACTATTGTAAGATAGCTATATTCTACATATAGTATACATCACCTCGTTATAACAGTTGTAACATAGCTACATTCTACATATAATATATATCACCTCGTTATAACAGTTGTAACACAGCTATAGTCTACATATAGTATATTACACCTCGTTATAACTGTTGTAACACAGCTAGAGTCTAAATAGTATATATTACCTCGTTATGACTGTTGTAACATAGCTATAGTCTACATATTATATATATTACCTCGTCATAACTGACTGTTGTAACACAGCTATAGTCTACATATAGTATATATCAACACATTATAACTATTGTAACACAACTATAGTTTACATATAGTATATATCACCTCGATATAACAGTTGCAACACAGCTATAGTATAGATATAGTATATATCACCTCGTTATAACAGTTATAACACAGCTATAGTCTACATATAGTATATATCACCTCATTATAACTGTTGTAACACAGATATAGTCTACATAGTATATATCACCTCATTATAACTATTATAACATAGCTATACTCTACATATAGTATATTACACCTCGTTATAACTGTTGTAACATAGCTAGAGTCTACATATAGTATATATCACCTCGTTATAACTGTTGTAACATAGCTATAGTCTACATATAGTATATTACAGCTCGTCATAACTGTTGTAACACAGCTATAATCTACATATTATATATCACCTCGTTATAGCTATTGTAAGACAGCTATAGTCTACATATAGTATATATCACCTCGTTATAACTGTTGTAACACAGCTATAGTATACATATAGTATATATAATTTCGTCATAACTATTGTAACACAGCTATTGTCTACATGTAGTATATATCACCTCGTTATAACAGTTGCAACACAGCTATAGTATAGATAGAGTATATATCACCTCGTTATAACAATTATAACACAACTATAATATACATATAGTATATATCACCTCATTATAACTATTGTAACACAGCTATAGTCTAGATATAGTATATATCACCTCGTTATAACTGTTATAACACAGCTATAGTATAGATATAGTATATATCACCTCGTTATAACTGTTGTAACACAGCTATAGTATAGATATAGTATATATCACCTCGTTATAATTGTTGTTACACAGCTATAGTCTACATATAGTATATATCACCTCGTTATAACTGTTGTAACACAGCTATAGTATAGATATAGTATATTACACCTCGCTATAACTGTTGTAACACAGCTATAGTCTTCATATTATATATCACCTCGTTATAACTATTGTAACACAGCTATAGTCTACATATAGTATATTACACCTCGTTATAACTGTTGTAACACAGCTATATTCTACATACAGTATACATCACCTTCTTATAACTGTTGTAACATAGCTATATTATAGATATAGTATATATCACCTCGTTATAACTGTTGTGACACAGCTATATTCTACATATAGTATATATCACCTCATTATAACTATTGTAACATAGCTATAGTCGACATATAGTATATTACACCTCGTTATAACTGTTGTAATATAGTTATAGGCTATATATAGTATATATCACCTCGTTACAGCAGTTGTAACATAGCTATAGTCTACATATAGTATATTACACCGCCTCATAACTGTTGTAACACAGCTATTGAATAGATATAGTATATATCACCTCGTTATAGCTATTGTAACACAGCTATAGTCTACATATAGTATATATAACCTCGTTATAACTGTTGTAACATAGCTATAGTCTACATATAGTATATTACACCTCGTTATAACAGTTGTAACATGGCTATAATCTACATAGTGTATATTACACCCCGTTATAACAGTTGTAACTTAGCTATAATCTACATATAGTATATATCACCTCTTTATAACGGTTGTAACAGAGCTTTAGTCTAAATATAGTATATATCACCTCATTATAACTATTGTAACATAGCTATAGTCTACATATAGTATATATCACCTCGTTTTAACAGTTGTAACACAGCTATAGTATAGATATAGTATATATCACCTCGTTATAATTGTTGTAACACAGCTATATTCTACATATTATATATCACCTCGTTATAGCTATTGTAACATAGCTATAGTCTACATATAGTATATTACACCTTGTTATAACTGTTGTAACCCAGATATATTCTATATATAATATACATCACCTTGTTATAACTGTTGTAACATAGCTATAGTATAGATATATTATATATCACCTTGTTATAACTGTTAGAAAACAGCTATATTCTACATATAGTATATATCACCTCATTATAACTATTGTAACATATATCGATAGTCTACATATAGTATATTACACCTCGTTATAACTGTTGTAACGTAGCTATAGTCTATATATATAGTATATATCACCTCGTTATAGCAGTTGTAACATAGCTATTGTCTACATATAGTATATTACACTTCGTCATAACTGTTGTAACACAGGTATAGTCTACATATTGTATATATCACCTCGTTATAGCAGTTGTAACACAGCTAGAGACTACATATAATATATATCACATCGTTATAACTGTTGTAACACAGCTATAGTCTACATATAGTATCTATCACCTCTTTATAGCAGTTGTAACACTGCTATAGTCTACATATTGTATATATCAACTCGTTATACCAGTTGTAACACAACTAGAGTCTACATATAGTATATTACACCTGCATATAACTGTTGTAACACAGCTATAGTCTACATATAGTATATACCACCTCGTTATAACAGTTGTAAGACAGCTATAGTCTACATATTATATATCACCTCGTTATAACTATTGTAACACAACTATAGTCTACATAGAGCATATATCACCTCGTTATAACTGTTGTAACATGGCTATAGTCTACATATAGCATATATCACCTTTTTATAACTGTTGCAACACAGCTTTAGTCTAAATATAGTATATATCACCTCATTATAACTGTTGTAACATAGCTATATTCTACATATAGTATATATCACCTCGTTATGACAGGTGTAACACAGCTATACTCTACATATTATATATCACCTCGTTATAACTATTGTAACACAGCTATAGTCTACATATAGTATATTACACCTCGTTATAACTGTTGTAACATAGCTATAGTCTACATATTGTATATATCACCTCGTTATAGCAGTTGTAACACAGATAGAGTCTACATATAATATATATCACCTCGTTATAACTGTTGTAACACGGCTATAGTCTACATATAGTATACATCATCTCGTTATAAGTGTTGTAACACAGCTATAGTCTACATATTATATATCATCTCGTTATAACTATTGTAAAAAAAAGTATAGTCTACATATAGTATATTACACCTCCATATAACTGTTGTAACACAGCTATAGTCTACATATAGTATATATCACCTCGTTATAACAGTTGTAACACAGCTATAGTCTACATATTATATATCAGCTCGTTATAACTCTTGTAACATGGCTATAGTCTACATATAGCATATATCATCTCACTATAACTGTTGTAACACAGCTTTAGTCTAAATATTGTATATATCACTTCATTATAACTGTTGTAACATGGCTATATTCTACATATAGTATATATCACCTCGTTATGACAGTTGTAACACAGCTATACTCTACATATTATATATCACCTCGTTATAACTATTGTAACACAGCTATAGTCTACATATAGTATATTACACCTCGTTATACGTGTTGCAAGATACCTATATTCTACATATAGTATATATCACCTCGTTATAACAGTTTTATCATAGCTATAGTCTACATATCGCATATATCACCTCGTTATAACTGTTGTAACACAGCTATAGTCTACATATAGTATATAATACCTCGCTATAACTGTTGTAACACAGCTAGAGTCTACATATAGTATATATTACCTCGCTACAACTGTTGTAACATAGCTATAGTCTACATATTATATTTATTACCTCGTCGTAACTGACTGTTGTAACACAGCTATAGTGTACATATAGTATATATCAACTCATTATAACTATTGTAACACGGCTATAGTCTACATATAGTATATATCACCTCGATATAACAGTTGCAACACAGCTATAGTATAGATATAGTATATATCACCTCGTTATAACAGTTGTAACACAGCTATAGTCTACATATAGTATATATCACCTCATTATAACTGTTGTAACACAGCTATAGTCTACATATAGTATTTATCACCTCGTTATAACAGTTGTAACACAGCTATAGTCTACATATAGTATATATCACCTCATTATAACTGTTGTAACACAGCTATAGTCTACATATAGTATATGTCACCTCGTTATAACTGTTGTAACACAGCTATAGTATAGATATAGTATATATCACCTCATTATAACTGTTGTAACATAGCTATAGTCTACATATAGTATATAGCACCTCGTTACAACTGTTGTAACACAGCTATAGTCTACATATAGTATATTACACCTCGTTATAACAGTTGTAACATAGCTATAGTCTACATATAGTATATATAACCTCTTTATATCTGTTGTAGCAGAGCTTTAGTCTAAATATAGTATATATCACCTCATTATAACTGTTGTAACATAGCTATAGTCTACATATAGTATATATCACCTCGTTATGACAGTTGTAACACAGCTATAGTCTACATATTATATATCACCTCGTTATAACTATTGTAACACCGCTATAGTCTACATGTAGTATATTACACCACGTTATAACTGTTGTAACACAGCTATATTCTATATATAGTATACATCACCTCGTTATAACTGTTGTAACATAGCTATAGTATAGATATAGTATACATCACCTCGTTATAACTGTTATAACACAGCTATAGTCTACATATAGTATATATCACCTCATTATAACTATTGTAACATAGCTATACTCTACATATAGTATATAACACCTCGTTATAACTGTTGTAACATAGCTATAGTCTACATATAGTATATATCACCTCGTTATAGCAGTTGTAACATAGCTATAGTCTACATATAGTATATATCACCTCGTTATAGCAGTTGTAACACAGCTATAGTCTACATATAGTATATATCACCTCGTTATAGCAGTTGTAACATAGCTATAGTCTACATATAGTATATTACACCTCGTCATAACTGTTGTAACACAGCTATAGTATACACATTGTATATATCACTTCGTTATAGCAGTTTTAACACAGCTAGAGTCTACATATAGTATATATCACGTCGTTATAACTGTTGTAACACAGCTATAGTCTACATATAGTATTTATCACCTCGTTATAGCAGTTGTAACATAGCTATAGTCTACATATAGTATATTACACCTCGTCATAACTGTTGTAACACAGCTATAGTCTACATATTGTATATATCACCTCGTTATGACAGTTGTAACACAGCTATTGTCTACATATTATATATCATCTCGTTATAACTGTTGTAACACAGCTGTAGTCTACATATAGTATATATCAACTCATTATAACTATTGTAACACAGCTATAGTCTACATATTATATATCACCTCGATATAACTATTGTAACACCGCTGTAGTCTACATATAGTATATATCACCTCATTATAACTATTGTAACACAGCTATAGTCTACATATTATATATCACCTCGTTATAACAATTGTAACACAGCTATAGTCTATATATAGTATATTACACCTCTTTATAACAGTTGTAACATAGCTATAGTCTCCATATAGTATATTACACCTCGTTATAACTATTGTAACACAGCTATAGTCTACATATAGTATATATCATCTCGTTATAACTGTTGTAACACAGCTGTAGTCTACATATAGTATATATCAACTCATTATAACTATTGTAACACAGCTATAGTCGACATATTATATATCACCTCGTTATAACTATTGTAACACCGCTGTAGTCTACATATAGTATATATCACCTCATTATAACAATTGTAACACAGCTATAGTCTACATATTATATATCACCTCGTTATAACTATTGTAACCCAGCTATAGTCTATATATAGTATATTACACCTCTTTATAACTGTTGTAACATAGCTATAGTCTACATATAGTATATATCACCTCGTTATAACAGTTGTAACATAGCTATAGTCTCCATATAGTATATTACACCTCGTTATAACTATTGTAACACAGCTATAGTCTACATATAGTATATTACACCTCGTTATAACAGTTGTAACATAGCTATAGTCTACATATAGTATATTACACCTCGTTATAACTGTAGTAACAGAGCTATAGTCTACATATAGTATATATTACCTCGTTATAACTGTTGTAACATAGCTATAGTCTACATATTATATATATTACCTCGTCATAACTGACTGTTGTAACACAGCTATATTCTACATATAGTATATATCAACTCATTATAACTATTGTAACACAGCTATAGTCTACATATAGTATATATCATCTCATTTTAACTGTTGTAACACAGCTATAGTCTACATATTATATATCACCTCGTTATAACTATTGTAACACAGCTATAGTCTACATATAGTATATATCTCCTCGTTATAACTGTTGTAACACAGCTATAGTCTACATATAGTATTTATCACCTCGTTATAACAGTTGTAACACAGCTATAGTCTACATATAGTATATATCACCTCATTATAACTGTTGTAACACAGCTATAGTCTACATATAGTATATGTCACCTCGTTATAACTGTTGTAACACAGCTATAGTATAGATATAGTATATATCACCTCATTATAACTGTTGTAACATAGCTATAGTCTACATATAGTATATATCACCTCGTTACAACTGTTGTAACACAGCTATAGTCTACATATAGTATATTACACCTCGTTATAACAGTTGTAACATAGCTATAGTCTACATATAGTATATATAACCTCTTTATATCTGTTGTAGCAGAGCTTTAGTCTAAATATAGTATATATCACCTCATTATAACTGTTGTAACATAGCTATAGTCTACATATAGTATATATCACCTCGTTATGACAGTTGTAACACAGCTATAGTCTACATATTATATATCACCTCGTTATAACTATTGTAACACCGCTATAGTCTACATGTAGTATATTACACCACGTTATAACTGTTGTAACACAGCTATATTCTATATATAGTATACATCACCTCGTTATAACTGTTATAACATAGCTATAGTATAGATATAGTATACATCACCTCGTTATAACTGTTATAACACAGCTATAGTCTACATATAGTATATATCACCTCATTATAACTATTGTAACATAGCTATACTCTACATATAGTATATAACACCTCGTTATAACTGTTGTAACATAGCTATAGTCTACATATAGTATATATCACCTCGTTATAGCAGTTGTAACATAGCTATAGTCTACATATAGTATATATCACCTCGTTATAGCAGTTGTAACACAGCTATAGTCTACATATAGTATATATCACCTCGTTATAGCAGTTGTAACATAGCTATAGTCTACATATAGTATATTACACCTCGTCATAACTGTTGTAACACAGCTATAGTATACACATTGTATATATCACTTCGTTATAGCAGTTTTAACACAGCTAGAGTCTACATATAGTATATATCACGTCGTTATAACTGTTGTAACACAGCTATAGTCTACATATAGTATTTATCACCTCGTTATAGCAGTTGTAACATAGCTATAGTCTACATATAGTATATTACACCTCGTCATAACTGTTGTAACACAGCTATAGTCTACATATTGTATATATCACCTCGTTATGACAGTTGTAACACAGCTATTGTCTACATATTATATATCATCTCGTTATAACTGTTGTAACACAGCTGTAGTCTACATATAGTATATATCAACTCATTATAACTATTGTAACACAGCTATAGTCTACATATTATATATCACCTCGATATAACTATTGTAACACCGCTGTAGTCTACATATAGTATATATCACCTCATTATAACTATTGTAACACAGCTATAGTCTACATATTATATATCACCTCGTTATAACAATTGTAACACAGCTATAGTCTATATATAGTATATTACACCTCTTTATAACAGTTGTAACATAGCTATAGTCTCCATATAGTATATTACACCTCGTTATAACTATTGTAACACAGCTATAGTCTACATATAGTATATATCATCTCGTTATAACTGTTGTAACACAGCTGTAGTCTACATATAGTATATATCAACTCATTATAACTATTGTAACACAGCTATAGTCGACATATTATATATCACCTCGTTATAACTATTGTAACACCGCTGTAGTCTACATATAGTATATATCACCTCATTATAACAATTGTAACACAGCTATAGTCTACATATTATATATCACCTCGTTATAACTATTGTAACCCAGCTATAGTCTATATATAGTATATTACACCTCTTTATAACTGTTGTAACATAGCTATAGTCTACATATAGTATATATCACCTCGTTATAACAGTTGTAACATAGCTATAGTCTCCATATAGTATATTACACCTCGTTATAACTATTGTAACACAGCTATAGTCTACATATAGTATATTACACCTCGTTATAACAGTTGTAATATAGCTATAGTCTACATATAGTATATTACACCTCGTTATAACTGTAGTAACAGAGCTATAGTCTACATATAGTATATATTACCTCGTTATAACTGTTGTAACATAGCTATAGTCTACATATTATATATATTACCTCGTCATAACTGACTGTTGTAACACAGCTATATTCTACATATAGTATATATCAACTCATTATAACTATTGTAACACAGCTATAGTCTACATATAGTATATATCATCTCATTTTAACTGTTGTAACACAGCTATAGTCTACATATTATATATCACCTCGTTATAACTATTGTAACACAGCTATAGTCTACATATAGTATATATCTCCTCGTTATAACTGTTGTAACACAGCTAGAGTCTACATATAGTATATATCAGCTCGTTATAACTGTTGTAACACAGCTATAGTCTACATATTGTGTATGTCTCCTCGTTATAACTTGATTTTTTCACAACTCTTCAAAAAACGAAAGCTTCTTTGGTGTATTCACACACACACACACATACACACACAGACACATACACACACACACACACACACATACACATTCACCTCAGTCACATACTCTGTAGACATATCACACCCAAACATACTCCGACAGACACACACTACACATACACACACCCACACAACACACACATGCACTTACTCACACCACAGGCATAATTTACATACGCACAAACACCACACAAACAGACATTCAGACACACACTTCACACACGACACACACAACAAACACACTCACACACACACCTCATACAAACCACACACACGAAACATACAAACACACTCACACAGCCTAACACATAGTAACTAATTGTTACTTATTCAATAGTCTATTTTGTTATTATTTATTATTTTATTGATTTGATTTTTACTTAATAAATTTTTCTTATTGATCTTCAAATTATTATTGTTTATTATTATTGTTCTTTGAGTCTCAGTCATTGATGTTATTTAACTGGAAAGTTGTTGAAATGAATATCAAGCGGCTACCTGCAGCCTCAGATATTCAGGACGTATCTGAGGGTTCTTGCTGTTCCCAGCAAGCATGCCTTTTAAAGTGTTCCAAAAAGCGGGGCTGGACTAATCTTCTATTATTATTTTGTTTAGGGCGGTGGATTGGCAGTATCGGTAGAGGCTCGGACGCCATTCTTTGACGCATAGAGTTACGCCCCTTGCCATTCTGAGTTCAAATCACGCCGAGGTTAACTTTGCCTTTCATCCTTACGGGGTCGATAAAATAAAGTACCAGTAAGGTACTGGGTAATTGCTGGCCTTGTGCCAAAAGTAGAAACAATTATTTTGTTATATTTATGCATAGTTTATTTTATATTTTTATAAAATTGTTAAATTAGTCTTGCCATTGTGCACTTTTACTCGACCTCATTGTAAACCCCCACTGTCCCTGTCTTTGTATTGTCCACTACATCTCGGCCCTTGCGGCTAATAAATGAAATCATTATTATTATTATTATTATTGGCGACCTACGTAGTAAATCGTATCATCGTGAGCTCCGCAAAGGTTTGTTATTTCCGTTTGTTAAAAATTGCCATTTATGGAAAATTTTATTGCTAACTGTTTATAAGCACACATACATTGTTTTCCGAAAAGGACACCCAAAAAGATTGGGGCCTTGTGCCCAAAATTTTAGCTTTTATTATTATCAAAAAATTTCTTTGAAGAAAAATGGCTACTTCACCTCTGCACGAAGCAGCTGAAAGCCTTCCTCACAAAATAACAGCTCACACCGACACCAGCATTGTAAATGTTACTACGTTTGCCAACACAAAAAAAAATATAAGCAGTAGCAATATTTTAAATTTGTCTCAGGCAGACATTCATTTCTCGCCATTACCAATGACTGCAGGTGTTAAAGCCTCCACCACCACCACCACCGCGACAACCACAACCACCACCACCACCGCGACAACAGAAACAAAAGAAGAAAAAAATAAATTAACTCGTGATGTCGAAATGAAATCAAGCAAAATGGACTCTTCCCCACCAAAGACGACTGACGTCACCACCACCACAACTGAAACTAAAATTAATATTAACGATAGCAACAACAACAACAATGACATTATAACCCCCCCCCCCTCAGTTTCGCCAGAGTAGCAAACAATTCGAAGCATTTACGGTAACTCAGGAAGATTTAGAAAATGCCAAACAAATGGTAAAGAAAGATGGGTACAGGGTCAGCCTCACCCCCACCCCCCCACCTAATAAAATGGAGCATCGGCGCCTATGCACCGTGTCGTATAGAACAATAAATGTAAAATCGCGCCGAGTGGAACAGGCATCCGAGTCCCAAATCAAAAAAGCTTTGGGACATGTGTGGGCAAGAAAAACCCACATCAGACGTGGGAAAAAGTATGGAACCGTGGACGTGTTCTTTGAAACACCAGAGGAGGCTAGAGAACACTCCATGGCCCCATTAAAAAGTGACGACTTCACACTCGTCCCAAGCTATTGTGGCCAGAGACTCGTAAAGATCAGGGTGACCCACGTTCCACCGGCCATCGAAATTCCCTGGCTAATAGCGGCCGTCCTCGCCGGCATCGAAGCCAACACGAAAATAATAGCAATAGCAAAAGAAAAGCAGGAAAACTGGTCCGGATCTGGGATGGAGCTCCTGATCCAAGCGGACCAAAAAAGCATTGAGGAGATCCCAGAGGTAATAGACCTCACTGACGGCAGCCACCTCACGGTAATTGTCGAGGGCAGAAGACCTAGGTGTGTCGTTTGTGGTGAAGGAACCCACCTAAGGGCTTTCTGCCGTCAGGCTAAAAGGTTGAGGCCACCTCTCCTACCCACCCCAGTGACACAACCATCAACACCACCAGTAGCAGAGATGGCAGCAACAACTGTAGCAGCAACAACAGAAGCAACTATAACAGCAACAACCCCAGCAACAGTAGCAAAACCAACACCACCACCACCACCAGCAAAACCAACACCACCACCACCCAACGCTTCAGAACTAGCACCAGCGCCTACACCATCCACCACGCCACAACCAAAACTAACGGCTGTGGAGGATTTTCCACTCCCCGGCCTATCACAACTGGAGACAGATTGTGACGACGAGGAGTGGGAAACGATATCCGGAAAAAAAAAAAAAGAAACCAAAACAGAAAAAATTCTCTTCCTTCCCCCGCCAAAAACAAAATACAGAGGGAAACAAATAAATTAAGAAACAAAAAAGTTAGGACAGATATGCCACCATCCACACCAGCATCACCAACCCCATCAACCCAAACACCAACACCATCACCATCATTAACCCCAACACCACCATCACCTACACCACAAAAGTCACCAAAATGCGAAACAGAAACAAACCCACAACAAACGCAAACAAAACAAAACAACCAAAACGATACACACTACACAGCATTAAATTTGAACAACAAGCAATTATTACACTACATCCAACACAACACCAGCATTACAGAAAAAGACTACACAACAACCCCAAAATTCACACCACCTCCACACATACAAATCACTCGCATCACACAGAAAACGTACATGACACTAAAACAAAAATTCCCCAAAGACATCGGAGACTTCCGACAAGCACTCTCCAGGAGGATTTATAAGGACATCTTTCCTGAGGAGGCCACAAGCAGTGAAAAGGATGGAAAAACCGTCCTTCCCCTACGAGAAGTAAGGTAAGTGGTCTTTCCCATCTTTTCCACTCCTTTTCAACATGACCTCACTCAGAATAGGCAGCATAAATGCGCGTGGCTTGGGGTCGTCATGGAAGCAGGGCCACCTGCTCAACGACCTCAGGTCACTAAACATAGATGTAGTGGCCATCAGCGAGACCAGAATCTCCGAAGCACAGGCTTTCGCACCGATCTTCGGCGGCTACGATGTGTACTCATCTCCCAGCCGTCCGGGATCGGGGGGAGGAGTTGCTGTGCTTTTTCGGAGAGGTTTGGATCTTGCCATACGGGCCATCTTCCTGGACCCAGAAGGTAAGTTGGTGGTGCTGGACGTGACCAGCGGAGACGGGCAAGCTTTCAGGTTAGTGGCCGTCTATGCCCCGACAGGAGCAGGGCGGCCCGATTTCTTCCGGCGTCTGGAGACCTTTCTTGGAACGTCCCGCTCTTTAGTGTTAGTGGGCGACTGGAACGGGATCTTAGATACACGCTGGGATTGTGTGGGATTAGTGGATAGGGAAGGAGGGTGCAAGAGTCTCACCAACCTGCTCAGACGTTTTGAACTGTCTGACAGGTACCGAATGGATTTCCCGAATGTACCAATGTGGACTTGGACAAATCACATAGGGTCATCCAGATCATATCTAGATAGAGTATTTTGTAGGAAAATAGATAGGTCTAGCATAGGCTGTCCACAATTCAAGATAGTCAGCTACACGACCACAAATTCGTGATCTGTGTGCTTGACTTAGATAGGCTTCATAGACAAGGACCCGGCTACTGGAAGCTAAACGCGTCCTTACCAGCGCGCAAGGCCTACAGAGACCGGATTAGCGAACTAGTTAAGCGGGCGTTGACGGGGGCCATCGTCAACAACAAGTGGTGGTTTGCTCTGAAAAGAGCAATTAGAATAAAGTCCATTAGGTTTAGAAAGACTTTAGCAATAGAGAAAAATAGAGCAGAGGGAGAATTAGTTAGAAAATTAGATGAGGCGCTTAGCAAAAGCATCGCGACCGACGTACTTGCGGCGAAATTGGCCCTTGACCAATTCTTCAATGCAAAGCACGAAGGCTGCGTTGTCAGAGCTAGGGTGCGTGCTCTCAGACACGAGGGGACGAAAGCCGTTCAATGGGCCCGAGTGGCGGAGGCGCGTCGTGGCAACAAAGCCACGATCCGGTCTTTGGTGGACCACGACGGGCGCATGCTACTCGATCCCGGGCAAATGTGTGAAGCTTTTCAGCGACACTTCGCTCAACTGTTCGGGGGCAGTGGCGGGCCGGATCAAGGGATGGACTTTAGTGTCTACCTCGACGGACTGCCGCGGCTTTCGGCCACTGAGGCGGAGTGTTGCGAAAAGCCGATAACAACCGCTGAAGTACGGGATGCAATGACTAGTTGCACAAGGGGTAAATCGCCTGGTTTGGATGGTCTGCCCTATGAACTTTACGTACAAATGCCAAACTTGTTCGGAGGCCTCTTGGCGGACGTCTACTGCAACTGGCAACAGAACGGGAGAATTCCCAGCTCTGTGAGCCGAGGAGCGGTGGCGCTGCTGAGAAAGGATCCGAACAAGGGGGATAACATAGATAATTTTAAGCCCATAACTCTGCTAAACACAGAGTTCAAGATTTTGGCCAAGGTGCTAGCAAAGAGGTTGGCGCTAGTTGTTGGTGGTCTGGTGGGAGAGGCACAGACATGCGCCATTCCCGACAGATCCATCAACGACAACCTCCACATCATGCGATACATCGTAGAGAGGGTAGCTAGGGAACCTGGCACGGGTGGGTCTTTGATCAATTTAGATCAGTCGAAAGCCTTCGATAGGGTCGACCATCGTTACCTAGCGGCAGTCCTGAGGGCGGCTGGCTTTGGGCCCGTTTTCAGAGGCTGGATCGCTGCCATGCAAGCGACATCTGCTCTGTAGTGAGAGTGAACGGTCACCTTTCGGAACCGTTCAACATCATGCGCTCGGCCCGCCAAGGATGTCCCCTCTCGTCCCTATTGTACGTATTGACTCTCGAGCCATTACTGCACAAACTGGAGACGTTGAGGGGGGTCCCGGGCGAACTAGGATGCGGAAGATCCGTGTCAGCATATGCCGACGATGTCACCGTAGTGGTGTCGAACGCCAAACACATCGAGGGCGATCGGCACTACACTAAGAGAATACGAAGCGGTGACAGGAGCAATGATCAACCAGGAAAAGTCAGTGGGCCTGCAGCTCAGCACCTGGAGAGGCAGGTCCATGCCGTCCAACAGCGTCGTCGGGCGCTGGACGGACGGACCCGTTAAATTGCTAGGGGTCTGGTTCGGTCCAGACCTCCAGACGGACAAAAACTGGGACGAGGTGACGAGCAGAGTGGCTTCTCTCACCCAGAAATGCGCCGAGAGGAAGCTATCCCTGAAAGGTCGAGCGGAGGTTGCGAATGCGTACATCGCATCCGTCATCTACTACCGCCTGACCGTCGTAGCTTGTCCTAAGCCCCGCCTGACTGCGCTGGAGCGTTTGCTCTTTCGCTTCTTGTGGAAGGGACGCGCTCCGATGGTCAGGCGGTCCATCTGCTGTCAACACCCGCTACGTGGAGGGCTGGGCATGCCGTGGCTGATGATGCGCAGACACGCGCTCAGGCTACGACATCTCCACCTCTTCCTCGACGGTGATCAGGTGTGGTCGCCGTTTGCGAGACACGTTTTTCCCCAGCTCGTCTCCTTGACGGAGCTGCAGTCCTGGGTCAAGCGAAGACCGAGAGGGAGCGCTTGGAGACTGGAATGTCTTCAGGCGCTCACAGCCCTCGACCAATCGGGCAATGTGATCGGTGGAAACTCCACCTTGGCGTTCTATAGGGGATTAGTGGAGGGGAAGAGCGACGACGTACTTGGAGAAACTCTAGGCGTCGACGAAAATCAACTAGCCAATCTCTTCGGAAGGACTTTCGGGCCGGGGCCTATGGACAACTTCCAGAAATCCCTGGCCTGGCAGTGCTACCGAGGAGCTTTGCCAGTTCGGGATAAACTCTACAGGCATGGAGGTGCCGTCAGCCGGGCATGTCCGAGATGCGCGCAGGGCGACGAAACCGTCCTGCACGCACTCGTCCAGTGTCCGAGCATTGCTGACTTGTGGGTTTATGTCGAACACCTGCTGTCACGTGTAGGACGGATCCAGCTATCAGCTGAGTCCATCGTGAGGATTGCCCCGCCCCCTTCCTTTAGCCGGGAAGGGCAGGCAGTTTTTATCTGTCTGGTGGCCATGGCGAAAGAGATAGTATGGTGGACACGTTTGAAAGGGCTGAAGACGAGCACTTACCTCTTCGGTGATGCCCTGATTAACTTTTTCAAATTTCGTTTGAAAAGGAAAATCAGGGTAGAGAGGGAAGTGCTCTCTTCCCAGCATTTTGTTGAAAGATGGGTGAGAGAAGCAAGTATGGCCCGAATGAATGGGCCTTCTCTGAGTATGTGTCTGTAAATTAAATGTGGAAAACTGGGAGAGGGCACTTGCCCTGGTGGTCAGGGCCACTGTGGTCTTTTAATGGGCTTTCTCCACAAATGTCCCTTGGAAGTCTCCCCCCTATTGGGGAATTTTTCTTTGTTATTTTATTTCAACCTCTGTTTTTTTACACGCAGAAATGCCCATTTGTACCGTCCTGTATTGTCCTGTACTGTCCTTAATGTCTACTTTATGTGAACCCTTGTGGTTAATAAAGAAAACATTATTATTATTATTATTATTATTATTATTATTATTATTATTATTATTATTATTATTATTATTATTATTATTATTATTATTATTATTATTATTGTTCTTTGAGTATCAGTCATTGATGTTATTTAACTGGAAAGTTTGTTGAAATGAATATCAAGCCACTAACTGCAGCCTCAGATATTCAGGACGTATCGGAGGGTTCTTGCTGTTCCCGGCAAGCATGCCTTTTGAAGCGCTCCAAAAAGCGTGAAGGGGCCAATTTTCTTTAACCATCCCTGGAAACTTTTTGAGATAGTACCTAGTGCGCCTATGACAATCGGGACCACTTTGACTTCATAGCAGTTCCTAATCCTTTTCACCTCCCAGTTAAAGTCCTGGTATCGGTTAATTTTCTTCCTCTCCTTCTCTTGCCCTCTCGTGTCGAATGGGCAGGCCACATCCACAATCAGGCACTATCTTTTTTCCTTGTCCAAAACCACCAGGTCAGGTCTATTGTGTTCCAGTTTCTTGTCCGTTTGTATTCTAAAATCCCACAGCACCTTCACCTGATCGTTTTCTATCACCGACTCTGGCTTATGCTCATACCACTTCTCAGAATGTCGTAAATTGTTTACTTTGCATAGGTGCCAGTGGATCACCCTGCCCATCACATCATGTCTCCAGCCTTTATAGTGAGTCTGGGCTAGGTGTTTACACTCGGATACAATGTGATCCACAGTCTCCTCTCTCTCTCCACAGATCCTACACAGTGGGCTAGCCTCCTCCTTGTAAATATGGTGTTTCAGCCACTTCGTTTTGAGGACCTGCTCTTGCGCAGCCATTAGCATTCCTTCTGTAGCCTTTTTAAGGTGTCCTCTTTTCAACCAGTTCCATATCTGTGGATCTCTGAATTCAGTTTTCTCAAAGAAGGTACTATGAAGGGATTTTTCCTGAAGGCTGCTCTTTCTCCTTGATGTTATTTCCTCCTTGGACGTCCCCTGGTCTATTGTCCTTTCCTTCAGTACAATTCTCAGCATTGGCTCCTTACTATCAGTCACGTATTTGTGTAGGTTGTTTTTCTCCATCTGAACACAGTCCTCTATGCTAATAAGACCTCTTCCACCTTCAGATCTCCTTAAGTAGAGTCTATCGACATCACTCCTCTTGTGGAACATGTTGTATATAGTCAATAGCTTCCTAGTCTTCCTATCCATTTTTTTTTTGTTCAGCAACATTCCATCTCAGAATTCCCGCACTGTACCTAATAATAGACACAGCTCGGGAATTTACTGAACTTATGGCATTCCTACTGTTCAGATGTGACTTTAATACGCTCCTTACTCTCCGAATGTATTCAGATCTTAACAATTCCTTCATTTTTTGTTCTTGATGTCATCAGCCTCCAGAACACCCAAATACTTGTATCCTTCTTCAGAGTCAATTTCCTTTATCATCTCACCTGTTGGTACCTGGATTCCGTTACTTCTGCTCAATTTACCCCTCTTCATCACAATGACTCCACACTTACTAATACCAAATTGCATACATATATCATTGCTGAAAATACGGACAGTGTCAACAAGCACATCCAACTCCTTCTCACTCTTTCCGAAGAGCTTAAGATCGTCCATGAAGAGGAGGTGATTGATGGTAAGCTCTCCCTTTCCCAACTTGTATCCTGCTCTCACTTTTCGCAGTATAATGGTCAGGGGCATCAGGGCAAGGACAAACAACAGAGGGGACAGACTATCTCCCTGGAAGATACCTCTCTTGATCTTCACGCGTCCCAAGGATTCTCCAGCTGATGTTAACTCTGTTTTCCAGGACTTCATACTTTTGCCCAACAACTGTCTGATGTTATCTGCCACCCCGAAGATCTCTAGGCTTTTGGTGATCCAAGAATGAGGCACCATGTCAAATGCCTTTTTGTAGTCTATCCATCCCATGGCAAGACCAGTGTGTCTCCTCTTGCAATTCCTCATCACCATATTATCACTAAGTAACTGGTCCTTTGTACCACGGGACTTCTTTCGGCGTCCTTTCTGTTCATCCGGTAACAACTTGTCTGTGTGGAGGTGATGGTAGATTTCCTCAGACATAATGCTTGTCAACAGTTTCCACATTACGGACAGACATGTGATAGGTCTATAGTTGGTAACATCATTACCCTTGATTCGGACTTTCATTACCAGAACTGTGGTACCTTTTGTTAACCACTCTGGTACCTTACCTGACATCAAGCAGTCATTGAACATGGTTGTCAGTTTCGAGTGGAGGGATGTTATATTTTTAATCCAATACCTCTGCACACCATCTGGCCCTGGTGATTTCCAGTTGGTTAGTTTTTTGGCCTGCCCCTTAAGAGTTTCAACTGTGATACTCAAATCAGTTTGTTGGTGTGCCTGTTCACTAATCTCCTTTTGTACTGTCTCAATCCACACTGCCTGGTCATTATGTTTAACATCCTGCTCCCATATTCCTCTCCAGAATATCTTAGTTTGTTCCGCCTCAGGGATCAAGTCGTTGCCTCTTTCTTTCCCTTCAAGCTGTCCAAACAGCATCTTCTGGTTGTTGTCAAACATGCGGTTCTGTCTATACTGACTGACTCTGCTCTCGTATAGCCTACTTTTTGCACTCTTTGCTATAATGCGTTGCTTTAGTTCCTCTATGATAATATTTTGCTTTTTCCTCCTAGTTTTGTACTTTATTTCCAGTCTATTTTTAGTGTCTATGTTTTTTAGTGTCCCATTCAGTAGGGACTCAAACTTTCCAATGTCATTATTATTATTATTATTACAGTTGCATTTATCTTGCTTTATGTTCATACGAGTTATCACCAAGTCACAACCAGTGACCTCAAGAGACAACAAGGTCCGCCATGTTCAAGAAAGAACATACATACTCACACATGCATCTTTAGTGTTTAGACTTGTGATGTACTTATATTGACAGAATCTTCCTTAGTATATGGGCAGTTCCCATTAGTACTATCTTTTGTATTTCTCCTATGCGCGGGTTTCCTGGTATTTGCGATAAGTAATCATTAGACCCCTTAGGTATCATTCCCAGAGCGCCTATGTTTTGGTATTGTTTTAGTTCTCAATTTCCACATTTTTCCAATTTCTATCTCCAGGTCCTTATACTTGCTCAATTTTTCAAATGTTTTTATAGATACATTCTTGTCTATTGGAACAGACATATCAATTAGCAGGCATACCCTCTTTTTAAAGTCCTTCAATATTATATCAGGTCTATTTGCATCTATTTTTCGGTCTGTTTGGATGCTAAAGTTCCACAAGATTGAGATGTGATCTTTTTCAAGTATGGGAGGTGGTTGATGCTCCCACCAATCTTTTGATGGGGCAGGTCAAAATGCTTACACATTATCCAATGTATGTATTGTGCAGCTATGTCATGCCTGTTTAGGTATTCGGTTGGAGCTATAGGACTGCACATTGAAATTATATGGTCAATGGTCTCTGGTTGTTTTTTGCATATACGGCATAATGGGCTGCATCCATTTTTTATTATGTTGGCTTGGTAATTTTTTGTTGGCAGACACTGATCTTGTGCTGATATAATTATTATTATTATTATTATTATCATTATTATTATTATTATTATTGTTGTTATTCCTTGAATCTCAGTCATTGATGTTGGTTAACTGGAAAGTCCGTTGGAATGAATATCAAGCCACTACCTGCAGCCTCAGATATTCAGGACGTATCGGAGGGTTCTTGCTGTTCCAAGCAAGCATGCCTTTTGAAGTGTTCCAAAAAGCGTGAAGGGGCCGATTTTCTTTAACCATCCCTGGAAACTTTTGGAGATAGTCCCCAGTGCGCCTATGACAATCGGGATCACTTTGACTTCATGGCAGTTACAAATCCTTTTCACCTCCCACTTTAGGTCCTGGTATCGGTTAATTTTCTCCCATTATTATTATTATTATTATTATTATTATTATTATTATTATTATTATTATTATTATTATTATTATTGGTGACCTACGTAGTAAATCGTATCATCGTGAGCTCCGCAAAGGTTTGTTATTTTTAGTTGTTCAAAATTGCCATTCATGGAAAATTTTATTGTTAATTGTATATAAGTGCACATACATTGTTATCTGAAAAGGACACCCAAAATGATTGGGGCCTTGAGCCCAAAATTTAAACTTTTATAATTATCAAACAAAAAATTTTTTTTGAAACATCATGGCTGACTCAGAGTCACTCCTTTCTCACAAACTAACACCTCACACCGACACAACCATTGTAAATATTACTACGCTTGCCAACACTAAAAAAATATAAGCAGTAGCAATATTTTAAATTTGTCTCAGGCAGACATTCATTTCCCGCCATTACCAATGACTGCAGGTGTTAAAGCCGCCACCACCACCACCACCGAGACAACAACCACCCCCAACACCACCGCGACAACAGAAACAAAAGGAAAAAAAATAAATTAACTCGTGATATCGAAATGAATTCAACCAAAATGAACTCTTCCACACCGAACACCACTCACGCCACCACCACCACAACTGAAACTAAAATTAATAATTGTTTCTACTTTTTGGCACAAGGCCAGCAATTATCCCAGTACATTACTGGTACTTTATTTTATCGACCCCGTAAGGATGAAAGGCAAAGTTAACCTCGGCGGGAATTGAACTCAGATCGTAAAGGGACTTAACTATGCTGGAAAGCATAATCCAACCCTCTACCGATACTGCCAATTCACCGCGAAACTAAAATTAATAATAACAAAAATAACGATAACAACAACAGCAACAATGACATTAAGAAAACCACCCTGAGTTTTGCCAGAGTAGCAAAACAGTGCGAAGCATTTCAGGTAACTCAGGAGAAATTAGAGGAAGCCAAACAAAATGGTAAAGAAAGATGGGTACAGAGTCAGTCTCACCCCCCCCCCCACACACATCTAACAAAATGGAGCATCGGCGCCTATGCACCGTGTCTTATCGAACAATTAATATAAAATCGCGCCGAGTGGAACGGGCATCCGAGTCCCAAATCAAAAAAGCTTTGGGACATGTGTGGGCAAAAAAACCCTACATCAGACGTGGGCAGAAGTATGGAACCGTGGATGTGTTCTTTGAAACACCACAGGAGGCTAGAGAACACTCCATGGCCCCATTAAGAAGTGACGACTTCACACTCGTCCCAAGCTATTGTGGCCAGAGACTCGTAAAGATCAGGGTGACCCACGTTCCACCGGCCATCGAAATTCCCTGGCTAATAGCTGCCGTCCTCGCCGGCATCGAAGCCAACACCAAGATAATCGAAATAGCGAAAGAAAAGCAGGAGAACTGGTCCGGATCTGGGATGGAGCTCCTGATCCAAGCGGATCAAAAAAGCATTGAGGAGATCCCAGAGGTAATAGACCTCACTGACAGCAGCCACCTCACCGTAATTGTCGAGGGCAGAAGGCCTAGATGTGTCGTTTGTGGTGAAGGAACCCACCTAAGGGCTTTCTGCCGTCAGGCTATAAGGTTGAGGCCACCTCTCCTACCCACCCAGGTGACTCAACCATCAACACCACCAGCAGCAGAGATGGCAGCAACAACTGTAGCAACTGTAACAGCAACAACCCCAACAACAGTAACAAAACCAACACCACCACCGCCCAACGCGCCAGAACTAGCACCAGCGCCTACACCATCAACCACGCCACAACCAAAACTAACGCCTGTGGAGGATTTTCCACGCCCCGGCCTATCACAACTGGAGACAGATTGTAACGACGAGGAGTGGGAAACGGTATCAGGAAAAAAGAAAAAAAGAAACCAAAAAGAAAAGATTCTCTTCTTTCCCCCTCCAAAAACAAAATACAGAGGGAAACAAATAAACTATCAAACAAAAAAGTTAGGACAGATATGCCACCATCCACACCAGCATCACCAACCCCATCACCCCAAACACGAACACCATTACCATCATTAACCCCAACACCACCATCACCTACACCACAAAAGTAACCAAAAAGCGAAACAGAAACAAACCCACAACAAACACAAACAAAACAAAACAACCAAAACGATACACACTACACAGCATTATATTTGAACAACAACCAATTATTACACTACATCCAACACAACACCAGCATCACAGAAAAAGACTATACAACAACCCAAAAGTTCACACCACCTCCACACATACAAATCACTCGCATCACACAGAAAACGTACATGACACTAAAACAAAAAATTCCCAAAGACATCGGAGACTTCCGACAAGCACTCTCCAGGAGGATTTATAAGGACATCCTTCCGGAGGAGGCCACAAGCCGTGAAAAGGATGGAGAAACCGTCCTTCCTCTACGAGAAGTAAGGTAAGTGGTCTTTCCCATCTTTTTCCACTCCATTTCAACATGACCTACACTCAGAATAGGCAGCATAAATGTGCGTGGCTTGGGGTCGTCATGGAAGCAGGGCCACCTGCTCAACGACCTCAGGTCACTAAACATAGATGTAGTGGCCATCAGCGAGACCAGAATCTCCGAAGCACGGGCCTTCGCACCGATCTTCGGCGGCTACGATGTGTACGGATCTCCCAGCCGTCCGGGATCGGGGGAGGAGTTGCTGTGATTTTTCGGAGAGGTTTGGATCTCGCCATACGGGCCATGTTCCTGGACCCAGAAGGTAAGTTGGTGGTGCTGGACGTGACCAGCGGAGACGGGCAAGCTTTCAGGCTAGTAGCCGTCTATGCCCCGAAAGGAGCAGGGCGGCCTGATTTCTTCCGGCGTCTGGAGAACTTTTTGGAACGTCCCGCTCTTTAGTGTTAGTGGGTGACTGGAATGGGATCTTAGATGCACGCTGGGACTGTGTGGGATTAGCGGATAGGAGAGGAGGGTGCAAGAGTCTCACCAACCTGCTCAGACGTTTTGAACTGTCTGACAGGTACCGAATGGATTTCCCGAATGTGCCAATGTGGACTTGGACAAATCGCATAGGGTCATCCAGATCATATCTAGATAGAGTATTTTGTAGGGAAATAGATAGGTTTAGCATAGGCTGTCCACAATTCAAGATAGTCAGCTACACGGACCACAAAATCGTGATATGTGTGCTTGACATAGATAGGCTTTATAGACGAGAACCCGGCTACTGGAAGCTAAACGCGTCCTTACCAGCGCGCAAGGCCTACAGAGACCGGATTAGCGAACTAGTTAAGCGGGTGTTGACGGGGGCCATCGTCAACAAGTGGTGGTTTGCTCTGAAAAGAGCAATTAGAATAGAGTCCATTAGGTTTAGTAAGGCTTTAGCAATAGAGAAAAATAGAGCAGAGGGAGAATTAGTTAGAAAATTAGACGAGGCGCTTAGCAAAGGCATCGCGACCGACGTACTTGCGGCGAAATTGGCCCTTGACCAATTCTTCAATGCAAAGCACGAAGGCTGCGCTGTCAGAGCTAGGGTGCGTGCTCTCAGACACGAGGGGACGAAAGCCGTTCAATGGGCCCGAGTGGTGGAGGCGCGTCGTGGCAACAAACCACGATCCGGTCTTTGGTGGACCACGACGGGCGCATGCTACTCGATCCCGGGCAAATGTGTGAAGCTTTACAACGACACTTCGCACAGCTGTTCGCGAGCAGCGGCGGGCCGGATCGAGGGATGGACTTTAGTGTCTACCCCGACAGACTGCCGCGGCTCTCGGCCACTGAAGTACGGGAGGCAATGACTTGCTGCACAAGGGGTAAATCGCCTGGTTTGGATGGTCTGCCCTATGAATTTACGTAGAGATGCCAGACTTGTTCGGAGGCCTCTTGGCGGACGTCTACTGCAACTGGCAACAGAACGGGAGAATTCCCAGCTCTGTGAGCCGAGGAGCTGTGGCGCTGCTGAGAAAGCATCCGAACAAGGGTGATAACATAGATAATTTCAGGCCCATAACTCTGCTAAACAGAGAGTTCAAGATTTTGGACAAGGTGCTAGCAAAGAGGATGGCGCTTGTCGTTGGTGGTCTGGTGGGAGAGGCGCAGACGTGTGCCATTCCCGACAGATCCATCCACGAAAACCTCCACCTCATGCGATACATCGTAGAGAGGTTAGCTAGGGAACCTGGCACGGGTGGGTCCTTGATCAATTTAGATCAGTCGAAAGCTTTTGATAGGGTCGACCATCGTTACCTAGCGGCAGTGCTGAGGGCGGCTGGCTTTGGGCCCGTCTTCAGAGGCTGGATCGCTGCCATGCACAGCGACATCTGCTCTGTGGTGAGAGTGAACGGTCACCTTTCGGAACCGTTCAACATCATGTGCTCGATCCGCCAAGGATGTCCCTTCTCGTCCCTCTTGTACGTATTGACTCTCGAGCCATTACTGCACAAACTGGAGACGTTGAGGGGGTTCCCGCGCGAATTAGGATGCGGAAGATCCGTGTCAGCATATGCGGACGATGTCACCGTAGTGGTATCGAACGCCAAACACATCGAGGCGATCGGCACTACACTAAGAGAATACGAAGCGGTGACAGGAGCAATGATCAACAAGGAAAAGTCAGTGGGCCTGCAGCTCAGCACCTGGAGAGGCAGGTCCATGCCACCCAACAGCGTCGTCGGGCGCTGGACGGACGGACCTGTTAAATTGCTAGGGGTCTGTTTCGGTCCGGACCTCCAGACAGACAAAATCTGGAACGAGGTGACGAGCTGGGTGGCTTCTCTCACCCAGAAATGGGCGGAGAGGAAGCTATCCCTTAAAGTTCGAGCGGAGGTGGCCAACGCGTACATCGCGTCCGTCATCTACTACCGCCTGACCGTCGTACCTTGTCCTAAGCCCCGCCTGACTGCGCTGGAGCGTTTGCTCTTTCGCTTTTTGTGGAAGGGACGCGCTCCGATGGTCAGGCGGTTCATCTGCTGTCAACACCCGCTACGTGGAGGGCTGGGCATGCCGTGGCTGATGATGCGCAGACACGCGCTCAGGCTACGACATCTCCACCTCTTCCTCGACGGTGATCAGGTGTGGTCGCCGTTTGCGAGACACGTTTTTCCCCAGCTCGTCTCCTTGACGGAGCTGCAGTCCTGGGTCAAGCGAAGACCGAGAGGGAGCGCTTGGAGACTGGAATGTCTTCAGGCGCTCACAGCCCTCGACCAATCGGGCAATGTGATCGGTGGAAACTCCACCTTGGCGTTCTATAGAGGATTAGTGGAGGGGAAGAGCGACGACGTACTTGGAGAAACTCTAGGCGTCGACGAAAATCAACTAGCCAATCTCTTCGGAAGGACTTTCGGGCCAGGGCCTATGGACAACTTCCAGAAATCCCTGGCCTGGCAGTGCTACTGAGGAGCTTTGGCAGTTCGGGATAAATTGTACAGGCATGGAGGTGCCGCCAGTCGGGCATGTCCTAGATGCGCGCAGGGCGACGAACCGCCCTGCACGCAGTTGTCCAGTGTCCGAGCATTTCTGATTTGTGGGTTTATGTCGAACACCTGCTGTCACGTGTAGGACGGATCCAGCTATCAGCTGAGTCCATCGTGAGGATTGCCCCGCCCTCTTCCTTTAGACGGGAAGGGCTGGCAGTTTTTATCTGTCTGGTGGCCATGGCGAAAGAGGTAGTATGGTGGACACGTTTGAAAGGGCTGAAGACGAGCACTTACCTCTTCGGTGATGCCCTGATTAACTTTTTCAAATTTCATTTGAAAAGGAAAATCAGGGTAGAGAGGGAAGTGCTCTCTTCCCAGCATTTTGTTGAAAGATGGGTGAGAGAAGCAAGAATGGCCCGAGTGAATGGGCCTACTCTGAGTATGTGTCTGTAAATTAAAGGTGGAAAACTGGGAGAGGGCACTTGCGCTGGTGGTCAGGGTCACTGTGGCTTTTTAATGGGATTTCTCCACAAATGTCCCTCGGAAGTCTCCCCCCTAATGGGGAATTTTTCATTGTTATTTTTTATTACATCCTCTGTTTTTTTTTACACGCAGAAATTCCCATTTGTACCGTCCTGTATTGTCCTGTACTGTCCTTAATATCTACTTTATGTAAACCCTTGTGGTTAATAAAGAAAGCATTATTATTATTATTATTATTATTATTAGTATTATTAGAGGGCGGTGGATTGGCAGTATCGGTAGAGGGTCGGACGCCATGCTTTCCAGCATAGTTACGTCCCTTTACGATCTGAGTTGAAATCCCGCTGAGGTTGACTTTGTCTTTCATCCTTACGGGGTCGATAAAATAAAGCACCAGTAATGCACTGGGTAATTGCTGGCCTTGTGCCTAAAGTAGAATCAATTATTATTATTATTATTAACATCTTCACCATCATTGTCATCATCATCATTATCATCATTATCACTATTGTTATAAAGTACCAGGAACTAGCCGGGGGTCGATTTATTCGACTCCCCCCCCCCCAAACAAAATATTGTTGACCTTGTGCCTAAATCGGAAACCACCACCATCATCATCATTATTAACACCAGCGCCTGTAGACTGAGGGAGGGCGCTTGCGCTGGTGGTCTGGGTAGCCGTGGTCTTTTGTGTGGTTTTTGCCACAAGTGACCCTCGGAGGTTCCCCCACTATTGGGGAATTTTTGTTTGAATGTTTTAATTTGTTTTTACACATTTCTATTTTCTTGTTATAACCTTTATCGCACAGCCAAAACCCATTTTGTGCCGTCTGTAATGTTTTTCTTCATGTTAGCCCTTGTGGCCAATAAAGAAACCATTATCAACACCACCACCATCATCATCATTATCATTATTATTATTATTAGTAGTATTAGTATTTGCCACAATCGTCACTTTAAGCTTTCATTGATATATTATCGGTTATATATCAACACCACTTTAATTGGAAACAGTTTTACGCTTTTTTTTATCTGTTTAACATCCTCAAGTCTTTTGTTTCTCTTCTCTACAAATGTGTATAGTCAGTTCAATGTACTCTATATAATGTATATAGCATGTAAAATATAAGTTAATACTGTTTATTTCCACGGTTTTTATAACAAAGTCAATAAATTTCCAATTTTTATTCACAAACAATATTTGTCTGTCAATATTAATGTCTGTCAGTTCGTTTGTCTGTTTTTTCTGTCTGTATATCTGTCTGTCTGCCTGTCTATCTGTCTGTCTGTCGTTGATAGTAGACGTCTTACACATCGGCTCTTCGATTTTGAATCTTTACTTGGTTATTTGTGAGTGTATTATTTAAATTGTTTTACTATTGTTGACTCTAACCCCTCGCCTGGGACTGTAGACGTAGGGTAAATATATTTTCGCCCCTTTTGGGGTGAAAAAAATATTTAATTCAAAATGTTTATCGATATCATTGAAAACGAGGAAGCCATATTGGAAGCTAACCAAAAAAAGCGAGAAAGAGGGAACAACAATTCAAACTGTTGAACAACCCCTCCTCTCGAATGGAAAAAAGACTGTTAATACGAGTGAAAACCTAAATTTTGATAAAAATAACAAGGAAATAAACACCACAAAAGATGAAACCAACAACATTGCAACAACAAGCAACAATGAACGAAGCGAAAGCAACAAAGACACAGCAAAGTTTCTTTTGCCCAAGCGGTCAGGAAAGCTATTGAATACAAGCCCATAGACATTACAAACGCTAAGCAGAACTTGCTAAATGCCAGAAAATACGTATCTTTTGGGGAGGATGGTTCTTTTACGATCAACTCCCCAGAAGAAGTTCGTCAACAGGTATATAGGAATACCATAACCTTCAGGACTATATCCAACGCAACAAGAAATCCAGCTCAATTAACAGAAAGTCAAATTGAGCTGGTTCTGAAAGACATAAAAAAAGACATACTCTTTATTGAAAGAGGAAAGCTGTATGCCAGCATTATGGTCCGAATGAAGGACGAAATGCTGGCTCAAAAATGCTCGGTGGCACCTATAGTGTCACCACAATACACCTTCTTCCCCACATATAAAGGAAGAACACAAAGACTAATAATGTGGAGCTCAATGCCAGAAGTAAACATCTGGTCCGTCCTGACAGGATTCACAGACCTAGAAAAGGACATCCTAATATCCACAGGGGAGTCCACCAGTGGACTGTTCGGGGGGAAAAGTCTGGAGGTTCTCTTACAGATGACACCTGAGAGAATCGCCGGAATACCCGACCGAGTCCTACTGGATGGTCAAACCTTTATTAATATTACGGTGGAAGGCAGGAGGCCCTCATGTTACAACTGCGCTGGCAGAGGTCACCTGAGGATTGCCTGCCCTCTACTAACAACACAAAAACCACTGCTACAAAAACCACAACAACAAAAACAACAAGCACCACCACCGCAAAAGCAACAATATACACTACCATCACCACCACAACGACAACAAAAACCAATAACACCACCTCCACCACCACCACCACAACAACAACATCAACAACAGCTCAAGAAAACAACCCAAAACACGGTCCCACCCAGCCCCTCCCCACAGAACACAAATACAAAAACACACGCAGTTCATACACAACCTGGAAATATACCCCTCCCCTCCAATACGGAAGAGGAGCTCATATCCTCGGAAGACGAGGGGGCTCCCTTCCAAAAAGTGAAAAGGAAAAAACGTACACACACCACACAAACAAAAATAATCCCACCTGACAACACAAAACAGACAACAAAACGCAAGCTCACTCAAGAACAACAAGCAAAAACAAACACAACACAAAAACGATACACATACATAAACAAAAACAATAAAAACTTAACAGAAAAAATAGACAACAACCCTTCGGTACAAACCGAAGGGCCGAATTTTGCAATGGCAATGGGACTCCCTAACCTGAAAATGGTGAAAGTCCCACTTAACAATTTCAAAACATTGAAAAACATTTACCCCGAGGACGTGGGGCCACCCTGCACCAGGCCACTCAACCGCGTCCTCCTGAAAGGTTTTCCCCTCCGCTCCTCAAACACCGACACAATTCCAAACACCCCAACCCCTCCACACACTAATACCCCCACACCACCACAAACCACCACCCTACCCAACAACCCCTCCACCACCCCCATGGAAACTGAGCAGCCCGGACCCCGGGACGCAGAGAGGTAAGTGCCTCTTTCTTTACCACCAACATGGCTGTGTTAAGAGTAGGTTGTCTAAATACGCGTGGCCTGGGCTCACCTTGGAAGCAAGCTAAACTTATAAATGACCTCAGGTCACAATGTATAAATGTGATGGTTATTTGCGAGGCCCGGATCAGCAGCGTGCTACAACTAGCCCCCACCATTGATGTCTTTGAGATGCACGCATCTCTCTGTGAGCCCGGAGGTGGGGGTGGGGTTGTCGTTCTGCTACAAAAACACCTGGGTCTCGCTACACAGACAGTACACTTGGACCCGGAGGGTCGACTCGTGGTTCTGGACCTTGGCAGTGGTGAAGGCGAAGCTTTTAGGCTTGTCGCCGTATACGCCCCTTTTGGGGAAATGCAGTCGGACTTCTTCCATCGTCTGGAGACTTTTCTAGGGACGTCCCGCTCCTTGCTTTTAGTAGGGGACTGGAATGGTATCCTAGATGCACGTTGGGACTATGTAGGGGCATGTCCCGATAGGATAGAGGGGGGTGTAACAGCCTCAAGGTGTTAATCGGCCGATTCGACCTGGCCGATAGATATCGACTAGATTTTTCGACTGTGCCAACCTGAACTTGGTCAAATAACAGTGGTCAATCTAGATCGTACCTAGATAGGTTCTTCGTTAGAATTAAGGATAGGGACTTTTTAAGTTGTCCAGAAATGCTCATGGTGGGCTATTCAGACCACAAGTTAGTGACCTGCGTAGTCCACCTTGATAGAACGCATAGGCAGGGACCCGGTTACTGGAAGCTCAACTTGTCCTTACCGGCAAGTAGAGCTTACAGGGACCGGATTAGAACCTTAGTTAAGGAGCGGTTGACGGGCGCCATCGTCAACACCAGGTGGTGGGGCTCTCTAAAAAGAGAGATTAGAGTAGTTTCAATAGGAGTTAGTAAGGAGTTAGCCTCAGATAGAAATAGGAAGGAAAGGGAGTTGGTAGTTAATGTTGAAGAGGCAATGAGAAGCGGCAACGTGGCCAGAGTGCAAGCGTCGAGAACGGTCTTGAACCAGTTCTTCGACGCGAAACACGAAGGCTGCGTTATCCGAAGCAAAATACGTGCTCTGGGAAACGAGGGAACCAAAGCTGTTAGCTGGGCCCGCGTGACAGAAGCCAAAAGTGGCATTAGATCCACTATCCGGTCTTTGCGAGACCAGGATGGACGGGTGATCCTTGAACCTAAGCAAATGTGCGAGACCTTTCAAAGGCACTTTGCCCGATTGTTCGGTAGGGGCGGGGGCCGGATGGAGATGTGGATTTCGGTCCACACCTCGACGGCCTGCCGCGTCTTTCGGACAAGGAGGCGAGGTCCTGCGACGGGCCGATCTCAGCTGCTGAAATAGGGGACGTGCTGAGCCTATGCGGCAAACGCAAATCTCCAGGACTCGATGGTCTGCCCTACGAACTATATATTAATATGCCGGACTTGTTCCCCGATCTCCTCGAGGCGGTCTACTGCAACTGGCAACAGAACGGGAGAATTCCTTGTTCTGTGACCAAGGGCGTAGTCTCGCTAGTGAGGAAGGACGAGAACAAGGGGGATGACATTAGTAATTTTAGGCCCATAACTCTGCTAAATGCAGAGTTAAAGTGTTTGGCCAAGGTGTTAGCGAAGAGGTTGGCGCTTGTCGTGGGGGGCCTGGTGGGAGATGCGCAGACATGCGCTATCTCGTCCAGGTCCATCCACGACAACCTGCTCTAGAGTCAAGGTGAACGGCTACCTCTCGGAGCCGTTCGAAATCACCCGCTCCATCCGACAGGGGTGCCCTCTCTCCTCCCTTCTGTATGTATTGGCTCTCGAGCCACTACTGCGGAAGTTGGAGTTGTTGCAGGGCATCCCTTTGGAACCGGGATTGCGCAAAGCGGTGTCGGCCTACGCCGATGACGTAATAGTAATGGTGTCGACCACCGCGGAAATCGAGGCAATCGGCACCTTACTGGAGGAGTACGAAAGGTTGACAGGGGCTAAGCTGAACCGTCGGACGGTGGACGGAGGGCCCGGTGAAGTTGCTTGGGGTCTGATTCGGACCAGACCTCCAGGTGGAGAAAAACTGGGGTGAGGTGACGAATAGGGTGTTTGCACTGACCCAGAAGTGGGCCGAGTGCAAACTATCCCTGAAAGGTCGGGCGGAGGTGGCGAACGCTTACATAGCGTCCGTCATCTATTACCGCTTGACTGTCGTACCTTGCCCGGGTGAGATCCTCGCCAAAATGGAGCCCGCTCTCTTTTATTTCCTTTGGAAGAAGAGGTCTCCTCTGGTGAGGAGATCCATCTGCTGTCAACACCCTTTGAAAGGAGGGCTGGGGATTCAGTGGCTAAAAATGCGTAAACACGCATTGAGGCTAAGGCACTTCCAGGTATTCCTCACCGGTCAACTGGTGTGGGCCCCGTTTGTGAGGCGAGCCTTCCCGAGGCTCGTCTCGCTCACCGAGCTGCAGTCCTGGGTGAAGCAAAGACCGAGAAAACTGGGCGACTGGCACACCGAGTGTGCCCAGGCGCTCACGGCTCTCTGGCAGGCGGACCCGGCTATCGGTGGAGACTCCACCTCGTCATTCTATAGAGGGCTGGTGGTTAGCAGGTGCGACGACGCCATCGGAGAAACCCTAGGCATGGAGGAGGACGAACTGGACAGTCTATTCGGTAGGACTTTCGGCCCGGGACCTATGGACAACTTCCAGAAGTCCTTGGCCTGGCAGTGCTACCGAGGGGCTCTGCCCGTTCGGGATAAGCTCTACAGACACGGGCGCCCGAGTAAGGACCCCTCGAAAAAGATCTGTCCCAGATGCGTGCGCGACGAGGAAACCGTCGCGCACGCATTGGTGCACTGCCCGGGCGTTTCCGATCTGTGGGGCTATGTCGAACAACTGCTGTCGCGGGTGGGACCAATTAGGTTGACCACCGAGTCCATTGTAACGATCAAGCCGCCTCCCCCCTTCAAAAATGAAGGAGAGACGGTCTTCCTATGTGTAATAGCCATGGTAAAAAGGTTATATGGTGGACGCGTCTAAAAGGGCTGAGGTCGGACACCTTCTTTCCGGCCAACAACTGGTCCTTTTCTTCCGATACCATTTCGGAAGAAAGATCAGGATGGGGAGAGAGGTGCTTCACTCCAGCCAGTTTTATGAAAGGTGGGTGAAAGTTGCGAGAATGGCCCGTGTGAATGGGCCTTCTCTCTACCTCAGCCTGTAGGTGGAAAAGGAAGAATGGGGCACCCTCTCTTTGTGCTCCCGTGGAGAAGGGTCGCACATTTTTTTTCGGGGGTGTGTGTGACCCCAAAACGACCCCTCCCTCTTGAGGACCTTCTTGTTACAATTCTATTTATTACATTTTTCTTACTCGACTTATATGTAACCCCCCCCCCCCCATGTACATGTCCCTTTCTTTTGTGCCCTCGTGGCAAATAAACAAAAATTTGTCTGTTTGTATGTATGTATGTTTCTTGGTGAGGAGGGTGACTTCGGACATCCTGAAGGACTAAAAATAAAACCTGTCAAAGGGCAAAGGAGCTCTTAAGAGTCAATGGCCATCCAAAATCACCGGGAGAGATGACCCCTTAGCCAATGACCCCTCAAGGCAGAATTCTAGGAGAAGGAAAACTCTGATATAACACCTGCAACCCTGATGGTATCCAATGATGTTGACTTGTTCTTCTTTTTGGTAAATAT
This sequence comes from Eledone cirrhosa, assembly GCA_964016885.1. Lineage (NCBI taxonomy): Eukaryota > Metazoa > Mollusca > Cephalopoda > Octopoda > Eledonidae > Eledone > Eledone cirrhosa. The sequence goes on along the minus strand of OZ024742.1, from coordinate 204,056,628 downwards.
CATCTTGGTTAAGAGAGTGGGACTGGCTTTGTGCAGTGCCTTTGCTCACTATAAAAGCTTCACGGCACAGGCATTGCTTTATATCTGGAGATCTCTGTGCACTTGTGCACTTGTCGTCACATGGTACCATGGGCCCAGCACTATGTGTCAATAATTGTCACAAGTGTAGTGTTTGTACCAGAGTTTTCATGTCGCAGGCTGGACTAAAAAGTCACACTCGTTCAGCGCATCGGTAGGGGTTCTCCTACATGGATATAAAGTAGTGGCCGTACTCGAAAACGAGTTGGCAGCCACCATGTATGGATGTATGTATGTATGTCAGTTCACCAGTTGGTGCTACTGGTAACATGTATCCCAGTACAGCCTGTCACATGGTCGGGTCGTTGGCGACTAAACTGGCAACCCCATCAAGGTTTCGTGGTGAGGAGGGTGACTTAGGACATCCTGCAGGACTAAAAACAAAACCTGTCAAAGGGAAAAGGAACTCTTAAGAGTCAATGGCCATCCAAAATCACCGGGAGAGATGACCCCTTAGCCTTTGTCAATGCAGAATTCTAGGAGAAGGAAAACTCTGATATAACACCTGCAACCCTGATGGTATCCAATGATGTTGACTTGTTCTTCTTTTTGATAAATATCATCTTGGTTAAGAGAGTGGGACTGGCTTTGTGCAGTGCCTTTGCTCACTATAAAAGCTTTACGGCACAGGCATTGCTTTATATCTGGAGATCTCTCTTCCCCTTGTCGTCACATGGTACCATGGGCCCAGCACTATGTGTCAATAATTGTCACAAGTGTAGTGTTTGTACCAGAGTTTTCAAGTCGCTGGCTGGACTAAAAAGTCACACTCGTTCAGGGCATCGGTAGGGGTTCTCCTACATGGATATAAAGTAGTGGCCGTACTCGAAAACAAGTTGGCAGCCACCATGTATGTATGTATGTATGTATGTATGTATGTATGGACTTCTGGTTTTATAATTTCACAAAGTTTTACCAATAGAGAGAGAGTCGGTTTCTAACATAGACACAAGACTCTCTCATTGGAATTTATACAACATCAACTAGGAAGATATGTATGCATGTATGTGTAGATATGGATGTTATTGTATGTGTGGATGTGTATGTTTTGAGTTGTATGTGTGCTTGTGTATATGCTTTGTATCTGTACATGTGTATATGCAGTTATTTTATGCAACATTTTTGGAATGTTTTACATATTTTTACTGTTCCATTAATGGATTGTACTTGTAATTTCCTAACTAGTTGTGTTCTTTCTGTTCCTGTGAAGCCTAGCTTCTCAAGATTTGTATTGAGACAGTTACTAACATATCCCAGTGCCCCAATTATCACAGGCATAAATCTGAAGGTGTAATCAGGGTGGAGTATCTGCATAAATATTCTCCTTTTCACAGATCTTTGATATTATATTGGCATCTGCTGGGCAGTTAATTTCCACTACTGTGCATGTTTTCTTCTCCCTGTCCCATATCATAATATCTGGTCTTTTATGCCTGCATTTTATTGGAGTTTTTACTGGAAAATTCCACCAGTACTCTTTCATATTATGTACATGGATGTCTTCCACATTGTTGTAGCTTTTAATGTGTTTATTATCGGGGCTATCTTTTTTACGAACTGCATTGTACGTCATACCCCATAGGTAGATAGTACCGCGATGACCTCTTTGGACAGCTGCTGATGACATGGGTGATATCCTCGATGTTAGTTCTGCAGAGTCTGCACTTGTTATCACATCTAGGTGTTTTGCCTGCATCCCTATCTCTTTTGTGAATCAAGTATTTCGTGCTAATCTCCTTCCTGGATTGCAAAAGCGTATCCTTCAAAGTGGGAGCCAATATAGCGGTTGTTGGTCCAAGATAGACTACTTTCCTTATCTATATTACTCTCATTCTGGAGTTTCCTGGCAACATATCCATGCATGATTTTTTGCTGATAGGCATGCAGTTTTTCATCCATGGATTCAGTGCGATACTGCTGAGCGACATCCCTGGGTGTGAGTTTTTGATTATCACACAGGGAATATCTCTCAAGGAGTTCCTTCCCAACTCTCATGATCTTATCTGTTTCATGCAGATAGACTTGCTCGAGAAACGGGCTACTACGCTTCGAGGTTCGTAGATGTTGTCGGAGAGATATGATGCGACATTCAAATGTTGTCTGGACTGACGTTAGGCCTCTGCCTCCCTGCTTACGTTTCAAGTAAAGGCGGTCTATGTCACTGTTGATGTGGAAGTTTCCGGTGTTGTTCAGTATTTTTCGAGTTCCAACATCAACTGCTCGGATTTCGTCTATCGTCCAATTGAGTATTCCAAACGTTGGTGTTAGGACAGGCACAGCAAACACGTTGTGAGCCACTGTTTTGTTTTGCGCAGAGAGTTCCGATGACCAGATCTTTCTTAATCGGGTATAGTATTCCCTGGTTACGCGTTCTTTATTACAGATATCATTATAGGATATGTTCTCATCTATCCCCAGGTATCTGTAGCAGTCCTCATATCGGTGAAACAGTTAGGCCATTGATGACAATGTTGCTAGATTGGGTTGTTGTTTTTCCCCGCTTTACAGTCATGTATGAGCATTTATCTTGGACAAACTCCATTCCTATATCCTTTGAGAACGTTGTAACCAGGTCAAGATTTTTCTTCATCCCATCCATGTTCTTGGCATAGAGTTTCAGATCGTCCACAAAGAAGTTATGGGTTAGGTTCGTATTTCTGTCCTCCTGTGAGACAATGATGTATCACTCACATTTCTTGAGCAGAAAGGACAAGAGGTTTAATGACAAAATGAATAATATCACAGAGAGACTGTCCCCCTGAAATATTTTATTTTATCAGTGAAAATAGAGTCCCCCCTCTCTGTCCTTAACCTTAGGATAGTAGCCCAAGAAGAAGACAGCCTCTCTATGGCTCTGACAATAATGTCTTGGACTTTAGCAAGTTGGAGGGCCTCTATCATCCAAGAGTGGGGAACAGAATTGAAAGCTTTCCTGTAGTCCAGCCAGACTGTAGTCATATTCCTCCTAAGTTGTCGCACCTCCGACATCGCAGTTTTGTTGATTAGCACATCCCCAAACCCCTTTCTTTCCAGCTGCTTGTTCGTCTGTGATGATGTTATTATTTTCACAGTGATCTTGGAGGAATAGGTTCAGGCAGGCTGTATACATCTTATACATCAGGTTCTGGAATGCAATGGCTCGGTAGTTTTTTGCCAAGTGGGTGTCTTTGTTCTTGGGGACCAGTAACGTTTGTGCTAATGTCAACCATTCTGGTATAATTGTATCTCCCTTAAAAACTTGTTGGTAGAGGCCAGTAAGATACCTCCGATAGAATATTAGTTTTTTGTACCAGTAGCCGACAATCATGTCTCTTCCTGGAGTTTTCCTATCACAGTCTCAAGGGTACCCTCACTTATTTCGTATGTTTTTGTTGTAGTGTAGGAGCAATAGTTCTTTCGGATTTCTCTTAGCCACACTGCATCTTGGTTGACATTTTTCTTTTCACCCCATATTTTTCTCCAAAAGGAATCTATGTCTTTCTGGGATGGGACCCAAGTGACACTTATTATTTTGCCCTTCATATCTCTATAGACTGATGTTTGGTTTCGTCTGAATCTTTTATTAAGCACTTTTCTCTCATCTACCTTCTTCAGGTATCGGCGTTTTTCGATAACAGCTCTCAATTCTTGTTTGAGGGTGATCAGCTTATATTGTAGAGTTCTGGTTCTACTGTTACCAAACATCGTCTCTATTTTATTTTTCACTCTTTGTTGGTGAGGAGTGAGGTTTTTTTTGTGTTTGTTTGCATGTAAGGAGCATTGTCACATATCCTATGCTTTTTCGTAGGTCAGCACTCTTTTTGTCTATTTTAGTTATATATGATGGTATTTTTGGTGGTGTTTTGTTCTTGTTAATATCTCTGCTATCACCAAGATAATGCTTCACTGTCATTGCTAAGGCTTATAAATAGGCGTTGATTTGCCAAAATGTTGGGGTTTTTATCCGTCGTAAATATTCATCCCCTATTTCGTCAATAATACGTAGTATTTCATTATTTGGTTTTTTATTCACCATTGTCATTTTAACACGTTCAGCCAGAGAGATATTTATACATGAGTTTATTTCTCGCTGGAAGATTTCGTTGAGGGAAATTTTCAATTGTTTATACTTTTGATTATCATTATCGATAGTATTTTCCACAACAGTCGAGGTAGACTCGGATGGTACACTTGGTGTCACATTTATTCGGTTATTATTATTATTTCTTCGATTATTATTTTTATCGATAGTGTTTTCCCTAGAATTTGAGGTAGACTTAGATGGTACAGATGGTGTCAAGTTTCTTACAGGCATAGTTGTTTCAAGGCGCTGTTCGACCTGGCTGCTAGGAAGTCTAGTAGCATGGCGACCTGTAGCACGTGTTGTTGATTCCATGTTTGTTGTGGGGGACATACAATTAATAATATTTATCTTATATTTACGTTCAACAAACGCCGCTTGTTGGCGTAATTGTTTCGCTGTGAAATAATTTAGCTCTGGGTGCATTTCGTCCCAGGGTAGCTTCATTCTATTCATATAGCCAATGAAGGGATTGTTTTTTGCCATTTTATAACAATTAAATAAATCATTATTAAGTTCGCAACTCCAAGAGAAATGCGATTTATAATTTTGGTTTCTTCTGTAGCTACAACTGAATAAAGTTTGATTACTTTCCTTGTTATTTGTCTTCGATACTTCCTATGTATGTATATATGCATGTGTGCATGTTTGTATATGCGTGTGCATACTTACATACATATACATATATATAGTAAGAGAAAACAGGGAGCGCTTATAACATCAATCAATTTTTATTCGCTACCATGGGGCAGGAATCATCAGAGCGTTGAAAACAAAAATACAATATGAAGATAAGCTCTACCGACCTACATCATAAGAACAAGACATATATATATATATATATATATATATATATATATATATATATATATGTATGTATGTGTGTGTGTGAAAGATTCTTTGAATTCTGTTGAATTCTACAAATGAATATATTTCGCAGTGTCGCCATCAAAACAAGTCCAAACTTCGAAACATTACTTTACCTCTGTTAGAGTATTGTTGGAATTTCTTGAAAATTCTTCAATTGTTTTTAAAATTCTTTGAAGTACAGTAATTGTCTCATGAATATTTAGATATTTCCTTACTAACCTGCATTTTGTATCAAAGACTCGTTATTAACTACCTAAGTGTTTTAGAATCAAAGACTCCATAGTTTGTATGAGAACTGCTTTCCTTTGATGAACTGATTTTTCTCATAAATTGAAAGAGAACAGAAATCTGTTTTGTTATTCAGTGCGCTTCTCTTATATGACTCCTACTCTCTCTCTCTCTCTCTCTCTCTCTCTCTCTCTCTCTCTCTCTCTCTCTCTCTCTCTCTCTCTCAATCTAATTATTCACCTTCCGTCCCTTTGTATATAGTTGACACACACGCACACACACGCGCGCGCATATATATATATATATATATATATATATATATTAGAAAGAGTCGGGGCCCGATGGTTGAGCTCTTGTCATTTCGACAGCTATCTCAATATCATGTCCTCTGTTAAATAAATGGTCTAACTAGTTTAGTACTGGTTTAGTCTTGACACACACACACACATATAACAAAATGAGATTTTTTTAAAACGAGATGTCACCCCACGGGGGAAAGTATCAGGAAAATAAATTGAAAATTCAACTGGAGTATTTTAAGAATATTTATTTATTTACTTTACCGGTTTCACGGTAAAGTAAATAACACGGTAAAGTAAATAACACGGTAAAGTTGATAACAAAAGTAAACTTGAGATGGAGAGCTTGTGTTTCTGTTTTGGTTTGTCTCGCATCTGTATGTATGTGTGCGTATGTATGTATGTGTGTGTGTATGTATGTATATAATATATATATATATATATATAACAAAGGAATTGTGGTAAGGAACCAGATGGACCATAACGCACCAGAGTACTCAATACTTAGGGTAGTAAAGTGGGAAGTAGAAAAAAGTATGACTTTTTCCTATATATATATATATATAATGCAGCCACTGTATTCGGCAAGTTGCAGATTGCACTAATCGAAGAAGCTTGCTGCATCAGCAGAAACATAAAGTGCAAATGCTACATTACGTTTATACACTTGATTAGCACTCTGAGATAAGTTTTGCTCTCATTGAGTGAATAATTGTGAGCAAACGGTTTAAGGCGAATATTTCCTATTAGCTTGTCAATATGAAATTTCGTTTCATTCTATTCCATTTATATATAACTTCATTTTTTTAATTATTATATATATATAACTTGATTTAATTGGAATATTTTTTTTATTGAAAAAAAGTTATTATTTCACTGCGCAGGTTATGACATTCACACTGAATGTTGGATTGGACCAAGTGTTATTTCACTTGTTGCGATACAGTTGTTGTTTTTTTGTGAATGACAATTATGATATTGTATTTTAGAAATAAGTACAATCAAGTGTCTGAATTTTAATTGTTATTGGCTCAGTGAAATGTTGCTTCATCGGAACAAACATTACTTATACGTGTTCATGGAACTATGAGTATTTGTTTAATACGTTTATATCGATGGTTGAAATTTAAGCGTTAGTTGTTAGATTGTAGGAATCTGAGGTTAGGTTCCTTATTGAATCTACTAAGTTGGCGGATACTAGGTTAGGTTAGATTAATTGTTGAATCTACTAAGTTGGTAGATACTAGGTTAGTTTCTATTGATACCTTCAGATTAAATATTTTGAACGTGACTGTGATAATGATCGCAAATACATGGACACCTATCTATATAACCTCATATAGTTTACTGTTCACCACATAATACATTCCTGCCTATGATCTTCTAATATTTAGAATATTCTAATGTAAGCTTGCAATGTATATAATATCACAGTATTACTATATTTCATGATCTCTATTCCACAGGGCATCAGAAAACAACGCTGGTTATGTGAACGTGACCGGAAGCAAAATAATGATCAAGCCGTCAGGAAGAGTCCGTTGGATGGTACCCTTAATGATAAAATCTTCATGCTCAGTGGACGTCACCTACTTTCCGTATGATAGTCAACAATGTACTGTCCGTTTCGGGTCATGGGTGTACGACGGAGAACAGCTAAACCTGTTTAATGAACCCAGTAAACCGGATCTATCGAAATACGTTGAGAACAGCGAATTTGTACTGCTCAACGTGAGTCTTTCTCGTGTGGCAGCCGACAGTGATTGCTGTCCTGGCGACGGATGGCATCCCATGATTCACTTCACAATCGAGATTGACCGGAAGTCTTTGTACTACGATTATATTGTCATTGCACCGACTCTGATGTTATGTGTGATGACCTTAGCTTCGTTCCTGCTTCCCTGTCATTGTGGAGAAAAAATTGCTATAGGACTTACCGTGTTTCTCACACTTTACGTTCTTGAATTACTCGTTGCTGAAAACACACCTGATTCTAATGCGACACCTATCCTAGGTAAGTCAAATCACAGTTAATTTGTTTTCCTTTTCAGCGCCAGCTTTGTCAAACATTATCACGCTAACGGTACACGTGTCAGTGGGATATTTATTTAATCACTTACACTTTAATTTCATGAAAAAGCTGTTCCGTTTATCGAAGGTCCATTCCAATTCCATATGTTCCGTTTCGACTATGAGTTATTCGAGCAACAGAACAGCCTGCTCACGAAATTTGGTGTAAGTGGCTGAGCATTCCACAAACACGTGTACTCTTAACGTAATTTTCAGGCAGATTCAACGTGACACAGGGTGTGACAGACTGTATTACAGGTACAGTCCATTCGACGGGCTTTGACACAGTCACCTCTTATTTGATGTCGCTTAGAATGCATAAGTCGACCTGAGGTTATGGTAAATGACACTTGTCTTGCATGCCATGCCCTGGGATCGAACACGAGACCTAATGATTGCGAAGCGAACAGACACGTAAACAAACCCACACACATGTATATGCACATACACAAACAAAAAAATACACTGACACACACGCGCATGCACATAGACACGCACATACACATATACGGACACACAACTAAATGCACGTGAGAGAATGTATTTGAGTCTGCTTATTCGTTTTGTCTGTCTGTCTATCTAAGTATCTGTCAATGTCCACTTGTCTAGCTCGGTATATATATACACACGCACATATACCGAGCATATATATATATATAACGAAGGAATTGTGGTAAGGAACCAGATGGACCATAACGCACCAGAGTACTCAATACTTAGGGTAGTAGAGTGGGTAATGTAATAGGAAAAGGGATGACCCCGACGGCAGAGCTCAAGCCGTTTCGACGGCTATTTCTGGACTCAATCTATTCTACGGTTTTATTTCAGTCCAGAAATAGCCGTCGAAACGGCTTGAGCTCTGCCGTCGGCGTCATACCTTTTCCTATATATATATATATATATATATATATATATATATATATATATATATATATATATATATATATATACACATATATATATATATATATATATATATATATATATATATATATATATATATATATATATATATATATATATATATATGTATATATACATGTATAGCGCGTTATATATATATATATACATATATAGTACGTTTTATATATATATATATATATATATATATATATATATATATATATATATATATATATATATATAGATATAGATAGATAGATAGATAGATACACGTATATATGTATTATATAACTGTTCACCTATGTGTCTTGTCCAGTCTGCTACTGCGTTGCTTAGTAAAACCGTAGAATAGATTCTACAAGGCATATGTCGAAAGAATTAAATTCAGTCCACCACCGTCTCCATTGCCACCGCCACTCTCTCAACACAGCTTAACCTTTCTGCACCACCGCTACCACCACCACCACCAACACCACCAACACCACCGCCGCCGCCGCCGCCATCACTTGCTGTTTATCATCATAACTAATCAATAATCTTCTCAATCAATAATAACCTTTGGTTTTCAGATAATCACAGACGATAGACAGTCCTGACTTAATGGTAAACACATAATGATAATGGTATGTGTTTATCAGTAGTAATAATAACCAGGCTGTCTTTAAGCTTCCTTTAAGAACAAACACAGCACACCTTACACTAGATATTAACACATCTTATCTAATGTTAAGTTACACTCTATATATTATCTCACCTTATCTCATGTTAAGTTACACTCGAGATATTATCACATCATATCTTATGTTAAGTCAAGTTCTAAATATAATCATATCATATCTTATGTTAAGTCAAGTTCTAAATATTATCACATCTTATCTCATGTTAAGTTACACTCTAAATATTATCACATCTTATCTCAGGTCAAGTGACTCTCTAAATATTATCTAACTTTATCATGATAATTCACACTCTAGATACCTAACTTTATCTCATGCTAAGTCACACTATAAATATCATCTCACTTCATCTCATGTTAAGATACACTCTAAATATTATCTCATCTTACCTCATATTAAATCATGTTAAATCACACTCTAGATATTATCTAAGTTTATCTCATGTTAATTCACACTCTAAATATTATCTATTTCGTCTATTATAACATACACAGGTTTGACTGTACGTTAAACATTATTTATTGGCAGTTCCCGCCGAGGTTAACTTTGCCTTTCACCCTTCCGGGGTCGATAGAATAAAGTACCAGTAATGCATTGGGTAATTGCTGGCCTTGTGCCAACAGTAGAAACAATTATTTATTGGCAGTATCGGTAGAGGGTCGGACGCCATGCTTTGCAGCACAGTTACGTCCCTTTACGGACTGAGTTCAAATCCCGCCGAGGTTAATTTTGCCTTTCATCCTTACGGGGTCGATAAAATAAAGTACCAATAATGCACTGGGTAATTGCTGGCCTTGTGCCATAAGTAGAAACAATTATTTGATCTTAAGGTTTGCTCTGTTCACATTTTTGTTGCCTTAACAATCACAAGTAGTAATAAATACTGTGAAGGAAACCACTGCACCACCCATCATTCCGCGTACTTAATACTTTGAAATAACATAAGTTCTAATATATCTATTCGGGACTTATCCTCTCGTTTCTTATTTATTTATACATATACACACACACGCTCACAAACATACAGCCATATATATATATATATATATATATATATATATATATATATATATATATATATATATATATATATATAATCGTTTCGACTTCCGCCACCGTTCCAAACGGTACAATATCTCACGGGGCGAACTCCTCGCTCTCCGCTCCCTCCGTAGCCGAGATGACATCGTCATCAAACCGGCGGACAAGGGAGGCGCCGTAGTGGTGTGGGCGCGGACCTCTACACGGCCGAAGCCCTCAGGCAGCTCTGTAACCCCCTCTTTTACCGCCCTCTACCCTCCGATCCCACCCCCCTCTACCAACAACAAGTCTCCTCCACCATCAAAGACCTTATCGCCTCCTCCCTCCTCCCCCCACCGCTTCCCACCTCATCGTCCGCACCCCCGCACCCCCACCATCTACTTCCTCCCCAAACTCCACAAACCCGACAACCCCGGCCGCCCCATCGTCTCCGCTTGCAACTGCCCCACCGAACTCATCTCCGCCTTTCTCGACTCCCTCCTCGCCCCCCTTGTCACCACCCTCCCCTCCCACATCTCCGACACCAACCACGCCCTGCGCCTTTTCGACTCCTTCACCTATCCACCCGGCCCACAGCCCTTCCTCTTCACCCTAGACATCAAGTCCCTCTATACAGTCATCCCCCACGCCGACGGCCTTCGCGCCCTCAAACACTACCTCGACCTTCACCCCTCCCCCATTCCCTCCACCCCCACCCTCCTTCGCCTCGCCGAGCTGGTCCTCACCCTGAATTGTTTCTCCTTCTCGGGTGAGTTTTACCAACAGGTCACGGGGGTAGCCATGGGTACAAGAATGGGCCCGAACTATGCCAACCTTTTTGTTGGCCATGTTGAGGCCCAAATCTTTGCCCAGTACACCGGCCCCACGCCCGAACTGTTCGGTTGTTACATTGACGACTGTATCGGAGCCACGACCCTCACCCGAGAACAGCTCGACTCCTTTCTCTCCTTCTTCTGCTCCTTCCACCCCTCCCTCCACTTCACCACCTCTATCTCCACCACCCACGTCCACTTCTTAGACATCTCCGTCGCCTTCGGCCCCTCCCACCACTCCCTCGTCACCTCCGCCTTCTTCAAACCCACCTCTTCCCACTCTTACCTCGACTTCACCTCTTCCCACCCCACCCACACTAAACACTCCATTCCCTACTCCCAACTTCTCAGGATCCGCCGCCTCTGTAGCCGTGATGCTGACTTCGAGTCCCAGGCCCTTTCCCTAATCAGCCATTTCATCCGCAGAGGTTACCCCCCCTCTCTCGTCCACACCGCTCTCACCCGCGCCCGTGCTGTCCCCCGCTCCACCACCCTCACCCCACGCCACCGCACACCCACCCACCGTCTCCCCTTCCCCATCACCTACCACCCCTCCACCTTACCCCTCCACCGCACCATCCGCCGCCTCTTCCGACGCCTCCAGTCCGACCCCTCCACCTCCCACATCTTCCCAACCTCACCACTCCCCTCCTTCAAACGCGCACGCAATCTCCGCACCCTCCTCGTCCACAGCTCCCTACCCCCCAACCCACGCTCTGTTTCCCCCCGGTTCCTTTCCCTGTTCTAGGCCCCGCTGCAACACCTGTCCCCACATCACCAACACCACCACCTTCCAGGGTCCCAACGGCCACTCTCTCTCGGTCCGGCATACCTTCCGCTGCACCTCCTCCAACCTAGTCTACGGACTTCGCTGCACGGAGTGCAGCGCGACTTATGTCGGACAGACGGGACGTCGCCTGGCGGACCGAGTCACGGAGCACCTCCGGGATATTCGTCTCGGGGGCAGTTCCCCCATCGCCCGCCACTTTGGTGGCCCTGGACATTCCGCACGCCATCTCACAGTCTGTGGCCTACGCCAGTGCCACGGAACACCCGCCAATCGCCTTACGGTCGAACAACGAACTATCTTCATCTTACAGACCCACACTCCCCCCGGCCTGAACTCCCCACCCTTATTCCTTTAGCCTTCGACCGCCCCCCTCCCCCCACACTTATCCCCCACTAACACTACTAACACACTCCTCCTTTTCACCGCCCACCCCACAACTAACAATACTAACACCTCCACTCCACCCCTCATCTGACCACCCTTCCCCAACTAACATACTAACATCCCTTCCCTCCCCTCTTCTCCTCCTCCCCCCTCCTTATCACACGCACACACCCACCGGCACATATATACACGCGCTCACACTAAACACACACCCTACTATCACCACTAACCCTCACCCCCATACCTCTCACCCCACACCTCATCACACCACCCCGCAACTAACCTCACTAACACCCCCTAACCCCAAGCACACGAACACACGCACCCACTTACACCACCCACCCCACACGCAACTAACATCACTAACACCCCCAACCCCACGCACACGTACCCACACACCCTCGTACACCACCAACTCTACACACCCTACCACCACTAACCCCCACTCACACCTGAATTCAACCCCCCCCCCCACCTCCCGTATACTAACACCCACTAACACCTCTTCATCAAACTACACACACACCAGTACACCACACTCCCTCCATAGAACCACACACACCCTTCTCTCCCCGCTCCACCCACACCCTCGCTCCACACTCACTCCACACTAACTAATACACACACACACACCCTCCTCACTCCAACTTTCACACCTACCCATCCTCGCCCCTTTATCATTCCACCTACTGCTGCTATGCCCTCTGACCACCTCCCAGCACAAACAGACCACAGCACTCCCACTGCTGACCACTTCCTGTTGCGCCCGCACCCCACATCTCTCCTCTTCCGACCATCGCTTCATGGAATACCCACACGCAGAAATTGACCAACAACCAATCCACTAAACATCTTCGGAATTTACCAACTTTTCAACCATCCTCTTACGTAAGCACCTATATAACTCACCCACACACCCCAAAAAAATGTTTTTCTCCACACGCCACCTACACCCACAACACGCTTAAACCCCCACACACGTGCTTTCCACCACATATTTACACCCTCAGCCTCCTGATTCCTCTCCCCCCACCCCTCTATCCACACACGCACAGACACTCCGACGCCCCCCCCCCCACACACACACCTCTTCCTGAACATGCAACCCCGTTCTTCCCCCAACCCTTACTTTCACATACACACACACACGCACACCTACACACACACACCACCTTCAGCCCTCCCCGCTCGGACACCCCGTCTCCTTCTCCCCACTCCACCCGCCACCACCCCTACACACCCCACACCCTTCCACCACCTGTTTAACCCCCTTTTAATTTCAGTTTATTTTGATCATGCTTTATTTTTATTTTTATCTTTATTTTTTATTTTTTCATTCGCACCGTTTCCTTTCGCTATATGTCTCTCCACCACTCCCCTACACACCCTTTGAACTCTGTTCCCACACACTTCTCACCTGAGGAAGGGCTTATGCCCGAAACGTCGTCCCCCACCAACACCCCAGTCTCCAGAGCGTGAAATTAATAAACATTCGTTGTACTGCCTCTCTGTTTTGTCCCTGTTCAAATTTTTCCACACTTTCTTTGTTCTTTGTTATATATATATATATATATATATATATATATATATATATATATATATATATATATATATATATATGCATACCGTTTATTGTGCAAGACATACATTATTAACATTTTGAATCTCTTGCGTGTCACATATATTACGTGATTCCCGCTCCAAAACATTGTATCACGAGATTCTCGTTCAAAACCATATATTGTGGGATTCTCGCATCAACGCCAGGCATCACCTAATTCTCACCTCAATACCATATATCATGAGATTCTCGCCTCAAAATCATATTTTACATGATTCTCGTAATACCCACCTTAACACAATCATCATCATCATCATCATCATCATCATCGATATCATCATCATCATTAATCTCCTTATCATGGTCTTCACCACCACCATCATAACCATCGTCATCATCACCATCATCATCATCTTTAACACCACCACCACCACCACCACATCTACCTCCATCACCATCAAAACCACCACCGTCAACCCCACATCACCTCCACCACCACCTCCACCACAACTCCCACCACAACCTCCACCAACATCCTCACCATCATCCCCACCAAACTCCCCACCCCATCTCAAACACCATCCCCACCATAACCTCCACCCCCATGCCCACCACTATCTCTACCATATCCCCACCATAATCCCCCCCACATAACCCCCCCCCCCACCAACGCCACCACTATCCCCACCGCCATCGCCAATCTACTATTTGGTCGCTATCCAGTTATGCAAAACTATACGGTGGCTTTTGCCGCAGTACGGTATAGAAACAACACATACACATACAGATACATACACACACATATACATACTCACATACACATACACACACATACACACACATACACACACATACACATACACGCACACATATATACATACTCACATACACATACACACACACATACACATACACACAGATACACTTACACACATACACATACTCACATAGATACAAATACAAATACACATATAAATACAAGTGAACAAGTACAGGACGGAAATAAAAACACGCGCATACATACATACACATGTGCACACATACACAGGCACACATATATACTGGCCCACAGATGTTCATACACACAGCCATACGCATACATAAGTACATACATACACAGCTGTACACATACATAGGTACACACATACATAGCCATACACATACTTAGGTACACATATATACAGGCATTTACATACACGCATACACGGGCACACACATATACAGCCACAAACATAAACTGGCACACACGTACACATGCACACACATAAACACACACACACATTCACGGGCACAAACATACACTGGCACACACATACACATAATCACCAACACATCCACACAATCATGCACACACATACACAGGCATACACATATACTGGCCCACAGATGTTCATCTACACATACACACACATACACATTATCACCAACACACATGCACACACACGCACACACACGCACACACATGCACACACATACACACACAAACACACACACACTAATATATTCACAATTTTCTGGAAACTTGAAAATATAGGAAGTGAATAAATAGTTGATATCGATTGGGCGTTATATTTGAACAATTATTTACTCCGGGCACCTTGTCAAAATATACCAACCTCCCCTGTCTACCGATCAAACAACTAACAAATAAACCTACAAACCCACCAATCAGACAAGAAACTATTCAACCAATCAGTTAACAAACTATTCAATGAGCCAACCAATTAACAAACCACTCAACCAACCAACTAGCCAGCTAACAAACAAACCTACAAACCCACCAATCAGACAACAAACTATTTAACCAACCAACCAACCAACCAACCAACCAATCAACCAACCAACCAACCGATCAACAAACAAACCACTAATCAGCCAGCTAACAAACAAACCTACAAACTCATTAATCAGACAACAAACTAATTAACCAACCAGCCAGCCAACCAACAAACCACTAATCAATCAACTATCAAACAATCCTACAAACTCATCAGCCAACTAAACAAATATCAAAGCAACAAGCAAACAACCAGCTATCGAACAAAGACACAAGCTAACCAACCAATCCATCAACCAACCAACCAATTAATCAACCAACCAACCAATCTACCAGCCAGTCAACCAGCCAGCCAGTCAGCCAGCCAACCAACTAACCAACAAAAACATGTACTAACCAACCAGGCAACCAGCCAACCAACTAACCAACCAGCCAACTAGTCAACCAGCCAGCCAACCAATCGGCCAGCTAAGAAATGAACCAACCAAGCAATTAGTCAACTAGTCAACAAATCAACCAACCAACAAATAGACCAACCAACCAACCAACCAACCCACCAACCGACCACCCATCAACCAACCAACTAGTCAACCAGCCAACTAGTCAACCAACCAGCCAGTCAACTATCCAACCAACAATTAAATAAACCTAGTAGTCAACCAGTCAGCCGATCAAACAGCCAACAAATCAACCAAGCAGCCAGCCAGCCAACCAATCACCCAACCAACCAGCCAACCAGCCAACCAACGAATCCCCCAACCAACCATCCAGCCAACCAATCAATCACCCAACCAATCAACCAGCCAACCAACCAGCCAATCAACCGACCAATCAACCAGCCACCGAACCAGCCAGCCAACCAATCTACTCATCTACCATCCGATCAACCATCCAAACCAGTCAACCAACTATCTAACCAAACAGCCAACCAACCAATCAACTCCTCCATCAACCGATCAAGTAACCCATAAACAAAAAAACATAAACCAATCAATAGACGACGGAAACTACAGAATCCCGTCGTACACACACATACATACACACACACATAGATACACATGCACACAAACACATACATACACACGCACACACACATACACATGCACACATACATATGCATACATAGGTACACACGCACACGCACACGCACACACAGATACACACGCTCACACAAAATCGAATAAACTCGTACCTTTAAGGTTCTTACATAAAATTATGATGGAAAGTTTTTAGATAAATATAAATTTGTAGCGAAATCATCCTCGAGTTAAATTTATGTTTAAAATGTGGCGTGTCGGCGTATTTTCATATCATACCATATTCGTCAACTTAGAGGAAAGTAACTCTGATGATATCTAGGGGTATAGAAACCAACACACTCAGCGCTAACTTCTTTCTCAGATCCACAACAGATGCTGGCTATAGCAACTGGCCGTAATGGTCAGTACTATTACAGCCAAGCCATGTCACCATGTTAGTAAATCTTTCAAACATTAAGGTGATATTTTTCTCATACACACATTCATTCTGTCGCTGTAATATATCCTGTTTACCTATTCCACCACATCTAAATTCATGGCCATTCCAATAAAATACTCTCTTCTGTGAACTCTATATTTTATAAGAAAACATGTTTGTTATTTCGAAGTTTGCATATTCCGCTTGTGTTATCATTTGTCATACGATTTTGTCGAATTCCATGGCAGAAATAAATATACATAATTAGCAATTTTGTTGCCTTGTTGGTCTAAGCCAATACTCTGGGAAAATCGCTTTTTCCAATTCAATTCCACGCAACCACTAACAGTCACATTGACCATCAATCAAACAAACCAACAAAAATATTTCTGCTAAATTTGTTTTAAAATAAACTTTTTGGTACTATATGACCAAGGCTGGTTTCAGACGGTTTGATAGTAAAATGGTGAAAGAAGATATATCTAAATGTCGAGTAATTATAATAAGATGAAGACATTGGATTGGCAGAATCAATAAAATGTCGGACAAAAATAATTATTTGTTCTGAGTTCAAATACCGCTGGGGTCAACTTTGGTTTATATCTCTTCAGGATAAATTCCAATCAAACACTAGAGTCGTTTAAATCGATTCCACTCCTCACTTTGCTAAAAAAAATTGAAACCTTGTATTTAAGTTGGAAATCTATTTTAGAGTAATTTTAAGGCTGATTGAAGAAATGCAGGTACAGCTAATGATAAAGACAGAAGGAAGGTTTTAGGAGTAATTATGATGGTGGGGATAGAAACACAGGTGTGGCTGGTGGTAAGGTGGGAAGGAAGATATCTTCAAACCGGAGACATAGCTCCAATTCTTGTTACAGAACGAACTTCTTTAAAGCTATCAATAAGCGGAGTTAAAGTTAGAATTAGGGTTAGGGTTATGGTCGGAGTTAAAGCTAGGGTTAGTATTTGTAAGGGCTAGAGTTAGTGTTGAAAGAAAATGAAAATATCTCCACCAATTCGCTGTATTTATTTCGCTAGCTCCATTAAATACCCAACCCCCAACACACACAGAGCCGACAAGAGCACCATAATTCTAACACTAAATGTTTCCCTAATCATAATAAACTCTAACTATAACGGACCCTAGCTATAACCCCTAACCGACACTAACCTAAGCCACAATCCTAATCCTAACTTTAATGAATCATGTGAATTTTTTTATGTATATGCAGGGAACTTCTCTTGATGGATTCGATATGTATTGGGCATTTAAACTTGGTGAGGGCCATCCTCTCTCCAGGTCTGAACACAGCGGACTTATTTCAGGTATAAGAGGACGAGAAATAGAAAGAGAGAAAGAGATAGATAGATAGATAGATAGATAGATAGATATGTTTCTTTTATTTGCCACCAGGGCATCAAAAGTGGGACAAGTACAATGGGGGGAGTTTACAAAACAAGGCGTCCTCAATAGGGAGGAGGCAATAACAATATATAAAAATAAAATAAAATATAACAAAAAATAAAATTTATAACAAAGTCCTCAATAGAGAGGTGGCGCCTTGGGGGGGGGGGGGGGGGGGGGGGGGGTCGCACACACCCCCGAAAAAAAGTGTGCAACCCTTTTCCTCGGGAGCACAGAGAGGGGGTGCTCCCTTGGTCTTTCATCTTCCTCACCTATAGTCTGATGTAGAGTGAAGGCCCATTCACAGATAGAGAGAGAAAGAGAGCGAGAGAGCGAGAGCGAGAGAAAGGAAATGAGAAAGAGATATAAAGAAAGAATCGACCTCAGCACTGGACTAGTACCTTATTTATCATCGTCGAAGCGATGAAAGGCAAAGTTAAATGTCAATGGAATTTGAACTCAAAGTACAGAGAGCCGGAATGAATACCGTTACGCATTCTATCCGAAACCAATTTCGCAGTCTTTCCAAGGAGCCTATAACAACATTATCCAACGTAGTCATTCCAAGTCCTCAAGATGTGAATTGAGAGGGATTTGACTGCTATTTCTAGCTGACTGTATGACCAGGTGGTTTAGGTGTCATTCCTGTCTCACTCAAAGTCAACTTGTTTTTCTACAGTTTAGACAGATTTTCAGGATATATTTTTAGATTTATTGATTTCACCAGGAAAATATACTGACAAAAATATTTGTGTTTATTTATATAGTTTGACATTGTGTTGGGTTTAATTCAGTGTTGCATTTTCATTATCATCACTACCATCATCATCATAATCATCTTCAACCCCACCCTACTACTACTACTACTACTACTACTACTACTACTACCACACCACCACTACCACTACCACTACCACCACCACCACCACCCATCACCACCATCACCGCCATCATCATCATCATCATCTTCAACCCCACCCTACTACTACTATTACTACTACTACTACTACTACTACTACTACTACTACTACTACTACTACTACTACTACTACTACTACCATCACCACCACCACCACCACCACCATCATCACCACCACCACCACCACCACAGGCGTCCTTTCATCTTAAATCATCAACTCACACATTTCTATGTTTCTCTTAAAATTATGAATTAAAATTTGAAATTGCTGTCTTGGAATTATCAAAGATAGAGAGAGGAGCGAGGGAGATGGGGGAGAGATGGGAGAGATAGAGAGAGAGGGAGAAACAGAATGAGCGAGAGGGGGAAGATAGAGAGCGCGGAGGAGAGAGATGGAGAGAGTGTAGCGGGAGGAGAAATAAGGGGGGAAGGGGAGGAGATGGTGGAGAAAAGGGTGGACGGGAGAGGACCATAAACACAGATACTGTTTTTAAAAGAAATGATACATTTAGTAATATACTCCTATATATATATATATATATATATATATATATATGGATCAATAACTCCTTATAGTTGTAGGGGCGTCATAGTGACATACGGCGTCTTTTGGACTTTAAAAACAATATGACGGGACTTATCTCTCCAGGTCTGAACATAGCCGATTTCTTCCAGAAAAAGAGAGAGAAAGGGAGCAAGAAAGAGATATAGACGAAGAATCAACCCCATTGGAATGTTACTTTTCTTTATCGACCTCGAAAATATAAAAAGCAAAGTTGATTTGGCGCTATTTGAACTCAGAGCCCAGGAGCCGAAACGAATACCACTAAGCTTTCTATCCGACGTTCTAACGGCTCTGCCAATTCGCCGCCTCATTTTATAAGCACAAAATGTAGACCCCAACCCGAGGCCGAGGTATTGTTCAACTTTTCATCATTGTTATGGTCATTCGGGATTGTCTGGTGTTAAACAACACAACAACAAACGCAGAGACACGAGGTAACAAAAGAAAACTTAAGAGTTCACTAAAACTGCTCGAGACAGTGCAACTAATGTTTTCTAGCTCAGTGAACTGGAGCAACGTGAAATAAAGTGGCTCGCTCAAATGCACCGCTGAGAATCAAATTCACAACCTTACAATCGTGAACTGAATACGCTGGCCATTAAGCCAAGCACCTTCACATTTCATTATTAGACTTATAAGAGGAAAACAAATATCTTAATCACTTCAGCTGGCATAGTCAAACATCATAAATGACGGAAACATTATATGCACTCACAGGATTATTTGTCTGATGATCCTGTAAGTGTGCAGGTGAAACATCAGATTATCAAGACTTACCACATAGCAGTAATTATAAATATTTAAACTCAACTTTGGTATTGAGTACTGTTTCTCATGACCACCAATATCATATCTATCTACTTATCTATCTATATATCTATCTATCTATCTATCTATCTGCCGATTGTGTCCCCACTTTACACCTTTTTCCCCACATATATGGGAAAAAGGACACAAAAGATAAACATTTCGAACATTGCACCAAATGTAAACGTCTGGTGGATTTTAACTGGCTTCATCGATCTCGATGAAGACACCACCATTTCGGTGGGAAAGTCCTCCAGAGGCACATTCAATGGTACAAGCATGGAAGTTCTGGTCCAAATGAGGCCAGAACGGATAGCTAAAATACCCCAACGTGTGCCTCTGGATGGAATTTCACACATAAACATTTCTGTTGAGGGTAGGCGGCCTTCATGTTACCACTGTTAAAGCAGTGGTCACCTGAAGGCTTACTGTCCTCAGTTAACTACAAAAAAAAGAGGCACTACTGCCAACACCCAAACCAACAACACAACCACCACCACCACCACCACCACAACAACAACAACAACACGCAAACATAACCAAAACAAAAACAACAAATCAACCTGCAAGCACAGTCCCACCCAACCCCACTCCACATAAAACCCACTGCAAAAACACCCACAAACACAACAGCTCCCCAAAACATACCCCTTCCAAATAACACAGACACCACAACGGACGAGGCCCCGTCATCATCCCCAAGTGACGATGAGGGAGAGCCTCTCCGTTCGAAAAGAAAGAAGAAAAGACACCACAAGAACAAAAAAACAACAAACATCACTACAAACATACAACCACCAACACAAACAACACAAACATTACAAACAAAAACCCCCCGTCCCGAAAACAAAACCACGACATCACTCCAAACACAAACACCTACAACAAAACGAAAGCTCCCACAAGAACAACAGACAAAAACCACCGCAAAACAACAAGAACATTACACGTACATAAACAGTAAAAATAAAAAATTTAATGGAGGTCATCTCCAACGACCCTTGGGAAAACTTTTTCGAACTGTGTACACAAACCTAATTTAAAGATGATTAGGGTCCCTACGGACACCTATAAGTCTTTAAAGGAAAACTTTTCTAAGGACGTGGGTAATCCTTGTGTTAAACCCATTAACCGCGTCCTTTTAAAACGTTTCCCCACCCTCACCCCAGACACCCCACCCATCAGACACCCCCTCTCCACCAAACATCTCCGTCCCCACCCCACCGGAAACCAGCACCCACCCAGACAACCCATCTAACACCCCCATGGAAATCGTGCGGACTGATCCCCGGGAGACGAATATAAGAGTTGGATGTGTGAATGTACGCGGCCTGGGGATGCCCTAGAAACAGGGCAAACTCTTAAACGACCTCAGGTCGCACAGTATGGATGTAGTAGCCATTTGCGAGTCCAGGATCCACAACGAGCGACAGCTGGCCCCCATCTTCGATGACTTTGAGATCTACGCACCTCTCTGTCAGCCGGGGGGTGGGGGCGGGGTTGCCGTTTTGCTGCGGAAACACCTGGGCCTCGTAACACAGACGGTACATCTGGACCCGGAGGGGCGACTGGTGGTCTTAGACGTTGACGGTAGTGAAGGTGGAGCCTTTAGGCTGATGGCCGCATATGCCCCATCCGGGACACCGCGGCCAGACTTCTTCAAACGTCTAGAGACTTTTCTGGGAACGTCCCGCTCCTTGCTTTTAGTGGGGGACTGGAATAGAATCCTAGATGCACGTTGGGACTATGTGGGAGCATGTCCCGATAAAGGGGGGTGTAACAGCCTCAAACAGTTAATCGGACGATTTGACCTGGCCGATAGATATCGACTAGATTTTCCGAATGTGCCACTGTGGACGTCTACTAATCTCAGCGGAACATCTAGATCGTACCTAGATAGGGTTCTAGTTAGAAATAAGGATAGGGACATGTTAAGCTGTCCGCAAATGTTCATGGTTGCCTATTCAGATCACAAACTAGTGACCTGCATTGTCAACTTTGATAGAACCCATAGACAAGGACCAGGCTACTGGAAGATGAACTTGTCGTTACCGACATGCAAAGCCTACAGTAGATGGATTAGCACTTTAGTTAA
The DNA here is from genome assembly GCA_964016885.1 of Eledone cirrhosa. Taxonomy (NCBI): domain Eukaryota; kingdom Metazoa; phylum Mollusca; class Cephalopoda; order Octopoda; family Eledonidae; genus Eledone; species Eledone cirrhosa. The sequence goes on along the minus strand of OZ024742.1, from coordinate 204,033,826 downwards.
ACAGCACTTGACAGGGGCCATTGTCAACAACAGATGGTGGTACTCTCTCAAGAGGGCAGTTAGATTAGACTCGTTAGTTTTTAGTAAAGAATTATCGTTAAATAGAAATAGGACCGAGAAGGAACTGATAGATAAAGTAGAAGAGGCAATGAGAATTGGCAACGTAGTCACCGTGCTAGCAACAAGAACACCCTTGGACCAGTTCTTCGATGCAAAGCACGAGGGTTGCGTTGTCAGAAGCAAAATACGGGCTCTGGGAAACGAGGGAGCCAGAGCTGTTAGATGGGGCCGAGTGACGGAGGCAAAAAGTGGCAACAAGTCCACGATTCGGTCTTTGAAGGACCAAGACGGACGTGTGCTACGTGAGCCGAAGCAGAAGTGTGCGGCCTTTCAGCGGCACTTTGCTCAACTGTTCGGGCAGGGCGACGCGCCGGGAGGGGGCTATGGATTTAGGTCCATACCTCGACGGCCTACCGCGACTCTCGGACAGCGAGGCGAAGTTCTGAGAAAAGCCGATTTCAGCCGCTGAGATAGGGGACGCGCTGAGCCAATGCGGCAAACGCAAATCTCCAGGTCTCGACGGTCTACCCTACTAATTTTACGTAGCAATGCCGGACTTATTCTCCGGTCTCCTGGAAGCGGTCTACTGCAACTGGCAGCAGAACGGGAGAATTCCCAGTTCTGTGACCGGAGGCGTAGTCACACTAGTCAGGAAGGACGAGAATAAGGGGGATGACATAGGCAACTTCTGGTCCATAACTCTGCTAAACACAGAGCTACAAATTTTGGCGAAGGTGTTGGTAAAGAGGCTGGCGCTTGTCGTCGAGAACCTGGTGGGAGAAGCGCAGACATGCGCAATCCCGACCAGGCTCATACACGACAACCTCCACATCATGCGATACATCATAGAGAGGGTAGGGTGTAAACCCGGCTTCAGTGGGGTCCTGATCAACTTGGATCAGTCTAAGGCTTTCGATAGGGTTGACCATCGTTACCTGGATGCGGTGCTCGAGGCGGCAGTCTTCGGACCCGTGTTCAGAGGCTCGATTGATGCAATGCACAACAGCAACATCTGCTCGTTGGCGGTAGTGAAGGTGGAGCCTTTAGGCTGATGGGTTAGATGGGTTAGATGGGCCTGGTCGGGATTGCGCATGTCTGCGCTTCTCCCACCAGGTTCTCGACGACAAGCGCCAGCCTCTTTACCAACACCTTCGCCAAAATCTGCAGAGCATCCCTCTGGAGCCGGGACTCCTGAAAGCGGCGTCGACCTACACCGACTAGGTGACAGTAATGGTGTCGAGCACCTCGCAAATCAAGGAAGCCGGCATCTTACTGAAGGAATACGAAAGGCTGACAGGAGCGAAGCTGAACCGGGACAAGTCCATCGGTTTGCAACTCGGATCGTGGAGAGGCAAACGGTAGCCTTCCGATGGCGTCGTCGGACGCTGGACGGAAGGACCGGTAAAGCTGCTCGGGGTCTGGTTTGGTCCGGACCTTCAGGTGGAGAAAAACTGGAACGAGGTGACGGCCAGGGTGTTTGCACTCACCCAGAAGTGGGCCGAGTGCAAACTGTCCTTGAAAGGTCGAGCGGAGGTGGCGAACACTTTTAAAGCGTCCGTCATCTACTACCGCTTGACCGTCGTGCCTTGTCCAGCCAAAACTCTCACCAAAATGGAGCGACCGCTCTTCCAATTCCTTTGGAAGAGGCGGGCTCCTTTGGTGAGAAGATCTATCTGCTGCCAATACCCTTCCAACGGAGGGCTGGGGATGCTGTGGCTGACGATGCGCAAACACGCGCTCAGGCTGCGGCATCTCTACGAATTCCTCACCGGACAACCGGCGTGGGCCCCATTCGTGAGGCGAGCCTTCCCACGACTCGTCTCGCTGACCAAGCTGCAGTCCTGGGTCAAGCAAAGACCAAGGAAAATGGGCGACTGGCACATCGAATGTGCTCAGGCGCTCACGGCCCTCTGGCAGGCGGATCCGGCGATCAGTGGAGACTCCACTTCGTCATTCTATAGAGGGTTGATCCGCAGCAAGTGCGACGACGCGCTCGGTGAAACTCTAGGCGTAGAGGAAGACGAACTGGCCCGTCTGTTCGGTAGGACCTTCCGCCCGGCACCGATGGACAGCTTCCAAAAGTCCCTGGCCTGCCAGTGCTACGGAGGAGCTCTACCAGTTCGAGACAAGCTCTACAGATATGGGCGCCCGAGCAGGGACCCTTCGAAAAAGATCTGTCCGAGGTGCGTGCGAGACGAAGAAACCGTCGCGCACGCATTCATACACTGCCCGGGTGTTACCGACCTGTGGGGCTATGTAGAACGACTATTGTCGCGGGTGGGACCAATCCGGTTGACCACCGAGTCCATTGTCATGATCAAACCGCCACCCTCCTTCAAAAACGAAGGAGAGGCGGTTTTCCTTTGTGTGATAGCTATGGCGAAAGAGGTTGTATGGTGGACAAGGTTGAAAGGGCTGAGGTCAGACACCTTTCTCTCCGGCCAACAACTGATTCTTTTTTTCAAATACCACTTTGGAAGAAGAATCAGGATGGAGAGAGAGATGCTGTACCCCAGCAAGTTTTATGAAAGGTGGGTGAAAGTGGCGAGAATGGCCTATAGGTTGGGGAAAAAGAGGAAGAGAGGAAAGGGGTACAAACTCTTCGTACTCCTGGAGATGAGGGTTGCACATTTTTTCGGTGGTATGTGTCTCTCCCTATTGGGGAAAATCGACTAATTTTTAAACTGTAATTGTGATAATATTTTACACGTTTTTATTGTATGTAAACTTCCCCCTTTGTATTTGTCGACGTGAACGACATCAAAAAGGCCGTGACGACGGAACTGTGGAGGATCCCGGAAGCATCCTTCCATCAGTCCTGGAACTTTTCTGACACACCTCGTATATATATATATATATATATATATGTGTGTGTGTGTGTCCATCAGTCCTGGAACTTTTCTGACACACCTCGTATATATATATATATATATATATATATATATATATATATATATATATATATATATATATATATATATATATATATATATATATATATGTGTGTGTGTGTGTGTGTGTGTGTGTGTGTGTGTGTGTGTGTCTGATGGCAGCTAAGATGCTTCCATAGGCGGTATGCTGGTTGAGCACTATATGCTCTTACTGAGCAGAGTATGATAGAATAGAAAACGAAAAATCAGTGACGCATCTGAACTAAATTTATTGAGTGTTACAATTGTTTCCCCGACGGACAGTTCGAGACGCGATCATTGTGTGGATATGTCTGATTCTGGAGCCGCAGGTTCGACGGACACGTCTAATGATTTTGGAGCATATGTTCCGAAATTATGACAATCCACACAATGATCGCGTCTCGAGCTGTCCGCCGGGGAAAGAATTGTAGCACAATAAATTGAGTTCAGATGCATCACTGATTTTTCGTTTTCTATTCTATATATATATATATATATATATATATATATATATATATATATATATATAATGAAAATACCCTACTAGTAACCTTTGATGTCATCAATTTATATTACAATATCCCACACAACCTAGGTATAGACGCAATACAATTCTGGCTTGAACATTTCCCTAGTGAACTCCCACAGCGCATCCATAAAGAATTTGTGTTGGAGGGACTCAAATTCAAATTGGAAAACAATTTCTTCGAATTCAATGCCAAATACTACAGACAGAAATCTGGGACTGCCATGGGCACGAAAGTAGCCCCCTCATACGCCAACCTTGTTATGGGATATTTGGAAACCACTCTCTACTGCAAAGTTCTAGACAACCACTTCTACCAACACATAGAAAAGAACTGGAAGAGATATCTGAACGACTGTTTCATCCTCCGGCAGTATAGATAGACTGATTGAGTTTAAAACCCTTCTGAATGGACTCAACACAAACTTACAACTCACAATGGATTACAGCTATGAACAACTCCCTTTCCTCGACATCCTCATCAAGAAAACAAACAACAAAATAGAAACAGACATATACTATAAACCCACAGACTCCAAACAATACCTTCCATTCAACTCGTGTCACCCTAGACACACCAAAATGGCAATTCCTTATAACCTAGCCAGAAGGATCTGCACAATAGTTTCAGATAAATACACATGCTACACACGACTAGAAGAATTAAAAAACACACTTATCAGCAGAAACTACCCACCATCCCTAATCAACAATGGATTCCAACGTGCCTTAAAACTCGACATCCAGGAACTCAGACATCCCAAACCCAGGAATGAACCGCAACAGAAAACTCTACCATACATCTCCACACACAATCCCCTCAACAATGAGGCATTCGACACCATCCTCCAGAACATTCCTTTACTAAAAAGAGGCCCAAGAATGAACAAAATCCCCAAGCACACAACATCATAAAGAGCAAAAGACAACCTAAATCCATAAAGAACATCCTCACACAAGCCAAAATCCAACAAACCCTCATAATGAACCCTACAGTAACAAAATGCGGAAGGCCCAACTGTGGCATATGCATAAATCTAATAGAAGGTTCAACATTCCATTTTAAACAAGGACAACATTTCACAGTTAAACACAACTTTACATGTGCATCTGAATATCTAATCTATGTTTTGACCTGCTGAGATTGTCAAGAGCACTACATAGGACAGACAAAAAAACAGCATCCGTCAACGTATGATCGTCCATAAATCACAAATCAAAATACAGGAATACAGAAAGATTGCGTTAAGTGAACATATCGCCAATTGTGCACCCAACCAACATCCAAACTTTAAAAATTTACCCCATTTACAAATTCATAGACAACGCTACTTTCATCCATCGTACCAATAAGGAAACGTATTTCATTAACAAATTCCAACCTCTACTTAATACACTAAACTTCGGACTAAACTAAAACTGGAACAAACAATCAAACATTTACAAATACCCATGTTTCTCTAAAGAGTTACCTCACTTACACCCTACCTAATCCTTTTTCTTAAATAAATTAAATATCATCCAGCATGAATTACCTCCCCCTGCATATTAACTCTCTAAAAACGGAAATCATATCAAACCCCAGTCCACCATTTGCCTCCATCATGGATCAACTAAGCACTCTTGCTATATTAACACATTTTGATCTGCTTATCTTCAAGAACTATGCCTGTAAATAACATTATATTTTATTTCACATTGCCTTATTATGCTCCACATTACGGCCCTTTTTTCTTTTTTCTTTTTACTTCATAAACCTTGTTTGTAAATAACATTATTGTTTCTGCACCAGTTCTTTAACATGTCCAACACCACCATTCTATTATCATTTGATAATGAATAAAAATGCTGAAAACGGTAATAGACAATTATTAAATATATATATATATATATATATATATATATATATATATATATATATATATATATATATATATATATATATATATATTATATATATAAATGGGCCGAAACACTGGCTTGTGAGGGGTTTCTTTTTTGAAGACGTTCTGCTGTCCAGCTCTCCTGAGAGTTTCTTATCACTATTTGTTCATATATATATAATAATTGTTTCTACTTTTGGCACAAGGCCAGCAATTATGCCAGTGGTACTTTATTTTATCGACCCTGTGAGGATGAAAGGAAAAGTTAACCTCGGCAGGATTTGAATACAGACCGTAAAGAGCCGTAACTCTATGCTGAAAGCATGGCGTCCGACCCTCTACAAATACTGCCAATATTGAAAGGAAGTCATTGGAAGAACCGGTGTATCTCTGATCGTTCTGACACTCGCTCAATGCTTTAATTAAGCCAGCATCACTAAGATACCAACCAAAAATGAAAGCAGGGTGTATACGCATGTGTTGATAGTGTGAGAAAAGATTTCATGAGGGTAGAGAATTTACTTCTCTGTTCCCGGACTAGGCACTAGTTTCTGTTCCCCTGTCTGCTGGCGGCAGCCCATGTTAGACTGGCGTGTACAGAAATTAGGTAATGCTATTAAACATTACCTAAACGGCTAAGAGTAACTTCATCGGCGAGGAGTTAGCCTCCTTGCAACAGGTCAAACAATAGCCCACTGTATTCGGTGTAGAATGGCCATTACAGTAGTGAGCACCACTACCAGTGTCATGTGACAGTGAAAGGGAGCTAAGCTAGTATATATATATATATATATATATATATATATATATATATATATATATATATATATGTATATATATATTCAGGGAGTGTAACTTGGAGTTACTGTATGTCCACTCGGGTGAGCACTCGATGTTTAGACAGAGTGTATTATAGTGAAATAAAATAACAAGGACGATTGGTTACTCCATCATTGCGTTTATTGTAAGGGGTCTGACGAGTCGCGGATTACAGAGACGGGATAGATCGATACAGATCGAACGTTGAGCTGATCAGTGGCGAAACGCGCGTCACCAACCAATAAACGTAATGAATGAGTAACCAATCGTCCCTGTTATTTTATTTCACTATATATATATACATATATATATATATATATATATATATATATATATATATATATATATATATATATATATATATATATATATATATATATATTTAGAAACACACAGATACATGCGGACACACACATATATACATGAATGCATCCGCACCCAACTGTGAGTTAAGGGTGCCAACTTCACCGATGTTGCTCAATGAATGACTGGGACAGACCAATTCAGTTTGAACCAGACTGAACCAGTATCAGAGTTAAAAATACATTATGAAGAGAGAAGAAACATTTAGATATAATTAGTAATAAAATGTATCATACCCAAACTGTTCCTAAATTCCTCGACTATGTAGTTTCGTGGCATAAACAAAAACAATATATCAAAGATATAGAGTCCTTGCGAGGTCTGCCGACTTATCAAGAGGATACCTCATTTTACTAGTCTCAAGAACGCGTCTACACGACGTGAGAAAGAATCCCAAAAGGCGGAGGGGGAGATAGTCACGCGATATAACGGTCGAGAAACAGAGCTAAGCCTCCTATAACCACGAAGAAAATACCGCGGAGGCGGAGGGGGTATTCATATCGAGGCCGTAGAAGAGGTAGTGAAGAAGGCGAGAAGTATGAGTAATGGAAGCTTTCCAGTTGTCCCCACACTTCAAAGATTGCTCGACCAGAGGGAGTTATTAATATATTTAGAAACACACAGATACATGCGGGGACACACATATATACATGAATGCATCCGCACCCAACTGTGAGTTAAGGGTGCCAACTTCACCGATGTTGCTCACTGAATGACTGGGACAGACCAATTCAGTTTGAACTAGACTGAACCAGTATCAGAGTTAAAAATACATTATGAAGAGAGAAGAAACATTTAGATATAATTAGTAATAAAATGTATCAAAATGAGGTATCCTCTTGATAAGTCGGCAGACCTCGCAGGGACTCTATATCTTTGATATATTGTTTTTGTTTATGCCACGAAACTACGTAGTCGAGGAATTTAGGAACAGTTTAGGTATGATACATTTTATTACTAATTATATCTAAATGTTTCTTCTCTCTTCATAATGTATATATATATATATATATATCATCATCATCGTTTAACGTCCATATTCCACGCTCGCATGGGTTTGGACGGAAGTTTTCCCACTTGAGGCAAGAGTGGTTGTCTTGCTCGCATAGGTCTGTCTGGCGGGTTTTCTACGGCTGGATGCCCTTCCTAACACCAACCACATTTACAGTGTGGAACTGGGAGGTTTTTACCGTGTTACCTACACGGCCACATTACACCGTGGACTGTGTGTTTTTTTGTTGTGACACCTATACGACCTCATTTGTTTCGGGCTGAATGTTGTGGTACCAACATAACTTTACATTGAAAGGGGTGGTGTGGATGGGGTGGGGGTAGTGGAACGGGGATGTATTTTGTTAGAGGTGCCTACTGACTGTAGTAGGTTTCACTTTGCACTTAGGTAAGGCGGGTCTTCTCTATTACTGTGTAGCGCCAAAGATCTCGGTCCAGTGACATTTTCTTGGAGAGGTGTAAGTGTGTGAGGTCGGAATCTATCAAGTCATCCCAGGTTTTTCTGGGTCTGCCTACTCCGTGGCTACCTTCTATTTTTATTGCCCTGCACTTTTTTATACAGC
>OZ024742.1:204008960-204020489 GCA_964016885.1 Eledone cirrhosa | reverse complement strand
TGAAGGGATCTAAATATACAGAACTGTCCACTGCTTTCACTAATTTCACTGGCAAAACTGATTCTATCAATATATCACAAGCTTCATTATCTAGAGAAATTGAATAACACCATACATACATACATGGTGGCTGCCAACTCGTTTTCGAGTACGGCCACTACTTTATATCCATTTAGGAGAAACCCTACCAATTGCACTGAACGAGTGTGACTTTTCAGTCCAGCCAGCGACTTGAAAACTCTGGTACAAACACTACACTTGTGACAATTATTGACACATAGTGCTGGGCCCATGGTACCATGTAACGACAAGTGTAGAGAGATCTCCAGATATAAGCAATGCCTTTGCCGTAAAGCTTTTATAGTGAGCAAAGGCACTGCACAAAGCCAGTCCCACTCTCTTAACCAAGATGATATTTATCAAAAAGAAGAACAAGTCAACATCATTGGATACCATCAGGGTTTGCAGGTGTTATATCAGAGTTTTCCTTCTCCTAGAATTCTGCCTTGACAAAGGCTAAGGCGGTCATCTCTCCCGGTGATTTTGGATGGCCATTGACTCTTAAGAGCTCCTTTGCCCTTTGACAGGTTTTGTTTTTAGTCTGCAGGATGTCCAAAGTCACCCTCCTCACCAAGAACCTTGGTGGGGTTGCCAGTTTAGTCGCCAACGACCCGACCATGAACATACATACATACATACATACATACATACATACATACATACATACATACATACATACATACATACATACATGCGTACATACATGTATACACACACGTACATACATACACATATATATACTTATATATATGTATATTGTATATATATATATATATATATATATATATATATATATATATATATATATATATATATATATATATATTTAGAGTTATAAACTCAAACAGTCCTTTACAATTAATTAGCTCAAAGAAAGAAGCATTTCTGAGCCGTGAAATACAAGTTAATATAAATTAATTGTTTCTACTTTTGGCACAAGGCCACCAATTATTCCAGTGCATTACTGGTACTTTATTTTATCGACCCCGTAAGGATGAAAGGCAAAGTTAACCTCGGCGGGATTTGAACTCAGAATAGCAAGGGCCGTAACTCTATGCGTCAAAGCATGGCGTCCGACCCTCTACTGATAAATTAATATATGATAAACACCAATATAAACATATAAGTGTTTGTATTGTAAATGACCAAGTTAGCTAGATTGAAAAATACTAATTAAATTAATACAGTTTGCCTGTCTCGATTTAAAATAATAAATCAATAAAAACAAACCCATATCGGCAATAACCGTGATACCTGGACAAATTTAAATTTCAAAATCCAAACCTGTTCCGTAGACAAATTTAAATTTCAAAACCCAAATAAGTTTCGCAACGATAATTTAAAAAAGTGAAAGATTCCAATTTCTGTGGTCATCGGCAGGTATCCAGAAAATTAGCATGTTTCACCTCGAAATATTTAGGAGGACTGGTATTCAAGTGTTAACGCACGTGGTTTTCCAGCTCTTAGCTATCCCCATACTCATGGTGCTAGAAATAACAGCCGTTTATATGGGATTAAAATTTAGCTCAACAAAAGGAGCCGGTTATTGCCAATATGGGTTTGTTTTTATTGATTTATTATTTTAAATCGAGACAGGCAAACTGTATTAATTTAATTAGTATTTTTCAATCTAGCTACCGTGGTCATTTACAATACAAACACTTATATGTTTATATTGGTGTTTATCATATATTAATTTATATTAACTTGTATATATATATATATATATATATATATATATATATATATATATATATATATATATATATATATATATATATATCACATAAGAAACGAAGAATCAGTGTTGCGATGAATAAAATTTATTAGACATATTACAATAGTTTCTCTGGCGACCAGCTCGAGGCACGATCGATGTAATTATTGAACCTGACTCTGAAATCGCAGATACGTCTCGATTCTACGAAGCAGAGTTTCTTATGTAATATCTTACTCTGCTCTGTAAGAGCATCGAATGCTCAAACGGCCTACCGCTTACGGACGCTTTAAGCATCCCACACCAATTATATATATATATATATATATATATATATATATATATATATATATATATATATATATATATATATATATATAAGTATGTATACGTACATACATATATGTATACAGACGTACAGCAGTATGTATATACATACATGCACATATATATATATATATATATATATATATATATATATATATATATATATATATATATATATATATATAATACGTATGGGTTTACCGAACATTTATTATAATGCTCGGTTTGTTTGTAAACAAACAGCCCGAATTATTAGCCATACAGTGTTCGGCAACCATCGTTGCCCTTTCGTTCAACACAGACAAAGGAACGATTAACTAGTTTCTAGCTTATTAGCTGTCATCAGCACCGTATTACCTTCCTGTCAGTCGATTGAACGTTTGAAAGTATATACTTTCCTTATGCATATTAACGGCTGAGCAGCGTAATTTGCATATCGAGTGAGTTAGTCGGCCGGGTGTACCGAAAACGATAAATGGAAAAAATGAAATTTCATTTCTCACTCTTAGTACGGCTGATACTTAAATATAAGTATGTATGCGTACATACATATATGTATACAGACGTACAGTAGTATGTATATACCGAGCATTATAATAAATGTTCGGTAAACCCATACGTACATATATATATGATGCTTATTTCGATGGTTGTTTCGTTCTTCACGAGAATGACGTCTATTGACAATATAGTATTTCGCGGAATCAATTTTCTTTTTTGTATGAGATGTTTATTTTGTGTGACTGTGGGTGTGTCTTTTAATGTTAAGTACTGTGTGCTGAGTTCTAATCTATTATTTATTTGCGGGATGAGTCTACGTATGAGCAAGGCTTTCTTAATTCTTGAGTTGCCCACATTTCTATCACTGGCTTTAATAGTAACGGTAATATGCTGGTTGATGTTTCTACATTTGTCAATGTGTTTTTTGAATGAGGATGCGTGTGTGTTGAGGTGTTCTTTAATGCGAGTAGAGATTAGTGATTTATTAAGGTTGATCCATTAAACTGTTCTTTTGGAGTTTCCTCTTCGTGCTACATGTTCCTCAGGCAGTTAAATACTAATCCTGTGGAAATGCATCGTGATGTAGAAATCCCCCATATAGACCCATAAATTAACTTTAGAACGATACATATGACCATAATATTCTCTAGACTAACTGGCTAAAAACCAAAACAATTCCAAACAGATCTATGTTATAACGAGACACAGTAGTGTTTCTGGGAGCTGGTTACATTCACAAAGGGACAAACAGAACGGTCACAAGCCAAGAAATAAACGGGAAAAATTAAATTGAACCCAGTCTATATACCCTGGTGCTAATGAATCCATAAGACACGGTGTATCACCATGAGGTTAACACCACGTGTCAACAAGTGCAGCTTAAACTGCACTCAGAGCTATTAATATAGATGTTCGTAGAAATATACCAAGAATGTATCGTGAAGTAGTATAATGGTGTAAACTATCTTTATCCCATACCTACAACAGTAAAATACAGTACAGTGTAGTACAGTACTGTATAATACAGTACAGTATGGTACAATACTGTACTATACTGTACTGCATTATAGTATAATGTACAGTAATGTACTTTACTGTACTGTACAATAGTGTACTATACTGTATTTTACTATACTGCACTGTACTATAATGCACTTTACTGTACTATATTATACTTTACTGTACTGTACTGTATTATACTGTAGTAAGACGCCTTACGCCCCCCCCCCCTGTCGGATAATGGACCAGGCCTAGTTGTCTCCCCCTGGTTGAGAACACTATTTAAGTAAGCAGCAGTATTACTTTCTCAGACAAGCCACAGAGACAGCAAACAGCAGACAGCCTTTGGACCACGAGATCACACAGATGTCAATACACTGAACTCCTATGCCGAAGCCACAAGGATAGTGTTGGCCGAGCACTGGCTCATCACTGATTTCACTTTACTGGTCACATTGGTGCCCCACGACAATTGTAATACGTTGCCTTCATTTCAACTGATCACGTCTATATTGGTATGTTGTTTCATTTGTAATATAAAAAACACATAATAGACAAAATAAACATCATCCTTATTTACATTGTTGAATAGAACTCTCGTTGTGGTTATTATCTTGTCTACACACACACACCCACTCACTTGTTATAATTCTATGGAGTACCTATCCTCTCACTTACGAAAATGGTAAATAGACGAGAGACTTTCCCTCACGTCTATATTGATAAACTATCCAACAAGGATTCTTCATTACCACAATACTATACAATACTGTATTGTACTATACTGTACTATAATGTACTTTACTGTACTATATTATACTTTACTGTACCGTACTCTATTATACTATACTGTACAATACTGTATTGTACTATACTATACTATACTTTACTATACTCTAATGTACTTTACTGTACTATATTATACTTTACTGTACCGTACTCTATTATACTATACTGTACAATACTGTATTGTACTATACTATACTTTACTGTACTCTAATGTACTGAAATAGTATTCCAGTAGTGCAATAGAGTAGTGACGTCAATACAACATACCTACTGTTTATTTAATGATTCTCTCATCACTATTTTAATTACAGTGATGTCTACACTTGGCTGAGGAGATGCAACAATTTTAAATCTGTCTAAATCTTGATATCCTCAATCAATGTAATTCTTGATTTTCATCTTCCTCTCTTCTTCATCATTCTGCTTTTTATTAAGTCTCTCTAAAGTACTTGTTTCTAATTAAATGTCTAAAACATCATACTTTCTCTGTTTGATGTCTAATGATTATTTCTTAGTTTTCTGCCATTCTTGGTATTGTGATTTGTCCATGATATTTCCAAAGTCTTCTATATACCCACATCTCAAAGACGTTTTCATAATGTTTCATAATTTTGTTAATACCCATTGTTTCAATTACATATAGTAAAATAAAGAGTCTAGTCTAAGATCTATCTCGATTCCGGAGGCTCACCAGGCCGGTGTTTATCCCGTTTAGCATGGCGTTAAGCGACTGAGAGTATAAGACTTCCCCCTGGACAAGACACCAGTCCATCGCAAAAGACTTTACATAACACTTTAATAATCTTTTTCTGGTTTCGATATTAAAAATTCTTAATCTTAACCAATATATTAACATCTAATTTCTTCTTTTCTCTATCAGCTTCGTACATAAATTAATGTCCATACATATAGCCATTCAACGATACATGGAATATAAATGGAATGGGACTTCGTCGGTATCTATGAGGACTATTCCCGTGAAATTAACGTGCTAGTGGTTGAGTATTCCATAGACACATTTACTCTTAAAGAAATTCTCAGGGAGATTCAATGAGACACAGTGTATTATAGGGCTGGTATCTTTGAATTATGGGTACAATGCATTCGACGGGCTTCCAAACAGTTTCTGTCAACCAAATTTCACTCCCAATGCTTGGGACAGTCCGAGGCTATTTTAAATGACATGTACTCAAGATTATCAGGCTGGGAAAACGAACCCGAGACCTAACAATTATGAAACAAACGTATTAACCATTCGGTCATACGCACGTCTACAAAGATACATGGATTGACAGTATCGGTAGAAGGCCGGACGCCATGCTCTGCAGTGTATAGGGTTACGCCCCTTTACGCCCCGAGGTTAACTTTGCCTTTCATCCTTATGGGGTCGATAAAATAAAGTACCAGTAATGCACTGGGATAATTGCTGGTCTTGTACCAAAAATAGAAACAACTATTGTGCATATAGAGATGATACACACATACATACACACACATACCCCCCCCCCATACAAAAACACATATATATCCGTAAAACTATGCAATGACACACACCTACATTGGCAACCTCAGTAAAATCTGGGTTTATTTCCTATCCGTTTGATATGGCTTTTAATTCGACCTGTGACAGTCATTGTATCATAGCACGTTAACCATTCAGGTCTTTATGTAAAGTGGTAAACCGTAATTCAGTTGTCAAGAGCGATATCTCCGATTTGATCCTGTCACAGAGTCATGCTAGGTCAGTTTCTCTAATTTCTGGTCTAAAGGTTTTTAGGGAATATTCATGCACACAACACACATCACAAACAAACACACACACATCACAAACACACACACATCACAAACAAACACACACACACACATCACAGACACACACACACACACACACACACACACACACACGCACACACACACACACAACCCGAAAAACCCAACACACGAACACAGACCAAACAAACACAACATACACACACACTCAGACCAAACTAACATACCAACACATACAAAACACATACACATACCTAAACACACACATCAAACACGACACACGCACAAACAGATACACAAACAAACAAAACACATACACAGACACACACAGACAAAACATACACATACACATATAGAGATAAAACATACACAAAACATTACACACATTGATGTATTAACATACACAGAGAAAGACACAAACTAACTGAAGAAGATATGTAGAATACACAGGAACGCTATCTTAGACATAGATACAGACAAAGATATATGTTTATACACAGAAAAAAATGGCCCATCCAGGTATACATGCACACACGTACACACACACACACACAAACAAACACACACACACATTCAAACAAGTATGATATCACAATGTCAATGAAATCAGATTGAATCATAACTATTTCCCCTCCACCCCTCTATGCCATACATTCAGATATATACAAGGTTATATATACATACATTATATATACATACACACTGTGTTGCAAATGTCCTTCTCAACATAGTAACAACGAAGTCGACATCTCAGCATTGCCGTCATTTGGGGATTAAAAGATGGCTGCCGTTGTAGTAAACTACTTAAACACATTGCTAAGACTGGTTTATGGCCAGAACCTGGTTGATAACGGCTGTGTAGCTGTGTTACTGTGTCTAGCTGTGCAGCTGTGTAGCTGTTTCTAGTTGTATAGCTGTGTTACTCTGTGTAGCTATGTTACTGAAGAACTACGTAGATGTGTTACTATGTAGCTGTGTAGCAGTGTAACCGTGCAGCTCTGCTACTTTGTAGATGCGTTACCCTGTAGATGTGTTACTCTATAGATGTGTTACTCTGTAGATGTGTTACTGTGTGGATGTGTTACTCTGTAGCTGTGTTACTGTGTAGATGTGTTACTCTGTAGCTGTGTAGCAGTGTAGCCGTGTAGTTATGATATTGCGTGTAGTTGTGTAGCTGTGTAGGTGTGTAGCCGTGTGGCTGAGTTAGTGTAGCTGTGTAGTGATGTATGTATGTAGATCTGTAGATGTGTACTGGTGTAGATATGTAGTGGTGTAGGTGTGTAGGTATGTATTGGTGTAGATATGTAGTGGTGTAGGTGTGTAGTGTGTAGGTATGTACTGGTGTAGATATGTAGTGGTGTAAGTGTGTAGGTGTGTAGGTATGTACTGGTGTAGATATGTAGTGGTGTAGGTGTGTGGGTGTGTAGGTATGTACTGGTGTAGATATGTAGTGGTGTAGGTGTGTAGGTATGTACTTGTGTAGATATATAGTGGTGTAGGTGCGTAGGTGTGATATTCTATTGCAACGACAAGAGGTATCTTAATGGTTAACACGTGGATCAAGGGGAATGGATGGGTGGAAGTGGCAGAAAGAACGTGCGTTAGTACGTAGGGAGTATGATGGGAAAATATATTATATATATTATTATAGTTAAGATATTCTAATTATTTGAAAAAAAGGATAAGAATGACTTCACTTATATTATAATATTATAAAAATTTTTAACACTACTTTTCCTTTTTTTCAAATATACCTAACTGTACCAAGGATCTCACACATTTTCCAATATATATATATATATGGTATTTTTTTCGTGGTTATAAGAGGCTTAGCTCTGTTTCTCGACCGTTATATCGCGTGACTATCTCCCCCTCCGCCTTTTGGGATTCTTTCTCACGTCGTGTAGACGCGTTCTTGAGACTAGTAAAATGAGGTATCCTCTTGATAAGTCGGCAGACCTCGCAAGGACTCTATATCTTTGATATATTGTTTTTGTTTATGCCACGAAACTACGTAGTCGAGGAATTTAGGAACAGTTTGGGTATGATACATTTTATTACTAATTATATCTAAATGTTTCTTCTCTCTTCATAATGTATTTTTAACTCTGATACTGGTTCAGTCTGGTTCAAACTGAATTGGTCTGTCCCAGTCATTCATTGAGCAACATCGATGAAGTTGGCACCCTTAACTCACAGTTGGGTGCGGATGCATTCATGTATATATGTGTGTGTCCGCATGTATCTGTGTGTTTCTAAATGTATTAATAACTCCCTCTGGTCGAGCAATCTTTGAAGTGTGGGGACAACTGGAAAGCTTCCATTACTCATACTTCTCGCCTTCTTCACTACCTCTTCTACGGCCTCGATATGAATACCCCCTCCGCCTCCGTGGTATTTTTTTCGTGGTTATAAGAGGCTTAGCTCTGTTTCTCGACCGTTATATCGCGTGACTATCTCCCCCTCCGCCTTTTGGGATTCTTTCTCACGTCGTGTAGACGCGTTCTTGAGACTAGTAAAATGAGGTATCCTCTTGATAAGTCGGCAGACCTCGCAAGGACTCTATATCTTTGATATATTGTTTTTGTTTATGCCACGAAACTACGTAGTCGAGGAATTTAGGAACAGTTTGGGTATGATACATTTTATTACTAATTATATCTAAATGTTTCTTCTCTCTTCATAATGTATATATATATATATATATATATATATATATATATATATATATATATATATACGTTATTCCGGGTTGAATCGGAGGTAACCACAGTAAGTAAGGTACTCAATACATAGCAGAGTATAAAAGTTTTAATATAGATGAGATTCTACAGGGCTGAAACTGTTTCATTCTTTAAAAATCATCAGCAATCTGGGTATCAAAAAATAAATATGGTATTTATAGGTCTCTTCAGGTGGTAGGAGATGGTAGGGCGTGGGATGGGTAGAGGTCATTGGTTGATAGAAAAGGGAATTCGTTAAAAGCTAATTCTTTAAAGCTATAATTTATATTTAGAGTAACAAAGGCAGAAATAGTTCTATAAACAAGTTCAGAATGGGGTGCCACTCCTTATTTTTAAGTTTCTCTAATGCCTATATTTCAGGTGTCTATAAGATCGTTGGGGATCCGTCATGGTTGATGGATTTAAAGAAAAGGGAAATTCTTTAAAAGCTAATTCTTTAAGGTTGTACTTAGAGTGACACAGGCCTAAAAAATTCTATGTGGGCTTGTACATTTTACATCACCCGAAGAATCACTTTACCGGCCTAACCGGAGGTTTATACCGAGACGACGGCCTCGTCGCTCTGCACAAGGTTAACCCCAGAACCACCGATAGGTTTCGGAGAAACTTAAGCTCGTTCTTCTCTAATCTAGGATTTAGTATAACTATAGAATCTAATATGACTAGGGCCAACTTCTTAGATGTCACTCTCGACCTAGATACTTAACTCTATTACCCGTACCACAAACCTAACGAGTCCGTTAGATATATTAATGTTAATTCTAACCACCCCTAACCTCTCATCGCCCAATGAGATATCTTAATAGTTGACTAGAAGTGTACATAAACCGGGTGGTTTAAAGTAGATTTGGCTGCTATTTTTAGCAAGTCAAGTGAATAGGTAAAGTCTCTCTCGTTGTTTGGAGTCAGTAGCGTAGCTGAAACGTATTGACGAATGACTATTTGCTTCATAAGTGTATAGGTAAAGGTCAAAGTGATCTGGTTAATGCTTGAGAGAGAAAGAGAGAGTGAGTAAGTGAATGAGAGTGAGAGAGAGAGAAGGAGAGAGAGAGATAGAGAGATAGATAGATAGATAGATAGAGAGAGAGAGAGAGAGAGAGAGAGAGAGAGGGAGAGAGAGAGAGAGAGCGAGAGAGAGAGAGAGAGAGAGCAAATAATGGGAATGATTGGTGCAGAAGAACTGAAGAATTGATTATACAGGAGATCATCTGATATATTATAGGGACGCTTGCAAAAATATCTCCGGATTTACCATTTCTATTATATATAAATATGTATATACATATATATATATTTATATACGGACACACACACACACACACACACACACACACACACACACACACACACACACACATATATATATATATATATATATATATATATATATATGTACATATATATATACATACATACATACATACACACGGGCACACATGCACAAATATATACACACATATATAATGAGAAAAAACACATAAGGTAAACCCAAAGCAACAACAACAACAACAAAAAGAGTTAAGAAATATTCAAAATCACGAAACACGGCAAAAAATACAAAGAAAACAATAAATAATTAAACAAATAAAAATATTAAAAAAGGCAAAGAGTGAAATATTTCTGTTACAGAGATATTTTCTCTCAACATTGATTATTAAAACTTTAATCCCCCACAGAAACATTTTGATATTCCTCGGTGATAAATTCTTATTTTTGGCTTGTAGCTAAAGAATAATGAAGCTGCAGATATCAGTTAAGATAAAATATGAATAACTGAATATAATAATGCCTTTCAATTGGAGAGAAGCTGTGCCATCGTGTTGAGAATTAAACAGAGAATTAAACAGAGAAAATGTGGTGATATAAGATGATTAAATAATTAAACAACTTAATATAATACATAACATAATAACATAATATAACATAATATAACCAAATATAACATAACATAACATGTTATTATATAACATAACATAACGTAATATAATATAATATAATATAATATCATATCATATCATATAATATAATATAACATAATATAATATAATATAACATAATATCATATAATATAATTGTTTCTAAGTTAGGCAAAAAGCCAGCAAATACCCAGTGCATTACTGGTACTTTTATTTTATCGACCCCGTAAGGATGAAAGGCAAAGTTAACCTTGGCGGGATTTGAACTCTAAGCGTCAAAGCATGGCGTCCGACCCTCTACCGATACTGCCAATCCACCGCCCTCATATAATATAATACAATATAATATAATATGATATAACATAATATAACATAATATAATATAGCATAACATAATATAATATAATGTAATATAATAATATAATATAATATAATATAATATAATATAATATAATATAATATAACATATAATAACATAATATAATATAACATAATATAATATGATATAATATATAACATAATATAACGTAACAATATCATAGCATAACATAATATATCAATATAACATAACATAGGATATTATAAGATAACGAACTTCTGACACGGAAAATGTCGAGACTGTTAAATTGGCTATCTTGTAGTCTATTTGAATATCTATATATACTATATGAAGTCAAGGACTGAAACTCGCTCTGGAGAGGCGGTA
>OZ024742.1:203998960-204003960 GCA_964016885.1 Eledone cirrhosa | reverse complement strand
AATCGTCTCCTGCGAAGAGATGCGTGGTTCACGAATGTTAGCCACATCACTCAGCGACCTCTTGGAAATGACTGAAGCAAATACAACAGATTTTCCGACATGCAAAGAAATAACGAAATGTAACCAAGATGGTGAACCACAACAGGAGAGCCGTACTATATGCTGTCATCCGGCCAATTATAAATCCAGTTACGACACGGACAGTGTGACCAATATGGGAGTTGTGTCGCTGACTAGGCGAAAATATGAATGGTACTTCTGTGCAGAGGTCGTGGACAAATTTTCCTTTTTTATATATGGAGTAATAATGGGTGTGACAATTCTAACTAGTCTTGTTATTGTCCCTTATACACAGTCTCGTAGCTACAAGCGATAGGTTTATAAAATATATTTAAAACTTCCCGGACCCCCATTAAAATCTACAGCAAAAAAAACAAAAAAAAATGCACAAGCCATATTTAAAATGCATCTAAAATGTATCTAAAATGCATGTTGTTTGAAAGCAAAGTATATGGAAAAGCTGTGAATGCGCGCATGTGTGGATATGTATGTGCGTGTATATATACAAGCGTGTATATATATATATATATATATATATATATATATATATATATATATATATATATATATATATATAAATAGATATATATTTATTTATATATATTTATATAAATATATATTTGCATTCATATATATATACACACATATAATATATATATACACATATATATATATATATATATATATATATATATATATATATATATATATATATATATATATATATATATATATATATATATATATACATATATATATATATTTATTCATATATATATATTTATATAAATAGATGTATATTTATTTATATATATTTATATAAATATATATTTACATTCATATATATATATACACACATATAATATATATATACATATATATATATACATATATATATATATATATATATATATATATATATATATATATATATATATATATATATATATATATATATATATATATATTATATATATATATGTATGTGTGTGGTGTGTGTATGGAGAGAAAATCAAAGAAAATAATACTAAAATATAAATACACAAACAATTCTTACCTCCCTTTTTTTCGCTCTTCACTCTTCTGGCTTAGTTATTTATTTTGCCAGGATGTCAGCATAAAGATAATAATAATAATAACAATAATGTTTTTCATAACACTTCCCTTATTTCTCTATTTCTCTTCTCTTTCTATTCCTTTCTCTTTTTCTATTCCTCTCTACTTTTCTATTCATCTATCATTGTCTCTATCTCTCAATCCAACCCCTTCTCTCTCTCTCTCTCTCTCTCTCTCTCTCTCTCTCTCTCTCTCTCTCTCTCTCTCTCTCTCTCTCTCTCTCTCTCTCTCTATCTATCTATCTATCTCTCTCTCACTCTCTCTCTCTCTCTCTCTCTATCTATCTATCTATCATTATCTCACACTCTCTCATTTCCCTTCCCTTCTCTCTTGCTATTTATCTCTCCTCCCACTCCCCTTCCTCTCAAACAACCACAGCCCCATCCTTTTCTTTCTTTCTTCCATCATATATTTCAACTTATCTTTTGTTTCTAATCCCATTCAGACTTGATAGTTATTTTGTTATAACAATTCTTTTTTCAAATCAATTATTCAAGTATTTAACTCCTTCATTACTGCATGTATGATCACCCATACTTTGGCATGCATTATCTCCTATATATCAGTATGTATGATCTCCCATACTTTGTCATGCATTATCTCCTATATATCAACATATCTTCCAATATTTCTTCAATTCTTCTCTTTTACTTTATTCTAATATCATATTTTCTATATTCTATTTTTATCTATGTTTAACCCACCTCTCTACACCTAAAATCTATATCTACACCTTTCCTTCCTCTCTATTACTTTTTACTTCACCTAATTATACCTTTTCTTCTCTCATTCTGTCTTTCTTCTCTCATTCTCTTACCCAACCTCTCTCTTTCTCTCCTCCCTTTCTGTATATCTCTCTTTCTCTCCTCCCTTTCTGTATATCTCTCTTTCTCTCTCTCACCTCTCCTTTCTCTTTGAATTAAAGGCGTTGCGTAGAGACACCGCACCACTAACAGAGTCAAGATGATTTTTATCTATGAAACCATGACATACATACATATATCATACATACATATATACACACACACACATACACACACGCTATATATATATATATATATATATATATATATATATATATCACGATAAATTAACGGAGCCATAGACTCTCGTTATTCCCTGTCAATAATGTGCTGAAAGGAAAACGAATCCTGATCTCTTTAAAATACAATATGTTGAAAAGGTAACACACCATAGTGTGTCATCAATAATTCCATACACTGGTGGTTTTCCCTGTTTTATTGATGGCACACTATCTCTCCCTAGTGTGTTACCTTTTCAACATATTGTATTATATATATATATATATATATATATATATATAGTTTTAATAATAAATGCAAAGACCAAAATCCAGTGAGGACTCGATAAGGGTTGTATATATATATATATATATATATATATATATATAAGTGTATATATACCCATAGAGCAAATGCTTATTATTACTACAGATTAAAAGTTTAAGCAAACAATTTCTGTTTTCACCTTTTTAATCCGTGCTAACACACACACACACACACACACACACACACACACACACACACACACACACACACACACACACACACACATACATACATACACACACACACACACACACACACACACACACACACACACACACACACACACACACACACACACACACACACACACACACACATATATTTATTATATATGAAGATACCATGGCTCATTTGTTGGCAATATATCTGCAGTCTATGATACTGTTGTCATTTCTGCCGTTGTTAAACTCCAAACCTACCAAACTTCAGATTTAAATGAAAGATACTACCATTAGAAATTCCCGAAGATAATGATAATATAAAACAGAACTTCGCTTATTTGGTGGAAATCTTTTCTTCCTAACTTTTCATTTTGGCAGTATCGGTAGAGAATCGGACACCATACTTTGCGGTATAGAGTTACGCCCTTTTACGGCCTGAGTTCAAATCCCGCCAAGGTTGACTTTGTCTTTCATCCTTAAGGGGTCGATAAAATAAAGCACCAGTAACGTACTGGGATAATTGCTGGCCTTGTGCCAAAAGTAGAAACAATTATTATATTGGGATGAAGAGCGGTGGCTTGGCAATATCAGTAGAGATCAGATACCATGCTTTGCGGCATAGAGTTATGACCATTTACGTTCTGAGTTCAAATCTCGCCAAGGTTGACTTTACCTTTCATCTTAACGGGGTCGATAAAATAAAGTACCAGTAACATACTGAGGTCGATTTAATCGACCCCCACCCTCAAAAAAACATTGCTAGCCTTGTGCCTAAATCAGAAACTATTATTATACTGGGATTAATATATACGACTTATCCACTCAACAAATTGACCGTCTTCTTCCTAAATTATTATTAATTATTATTATTTTTTTATTTCACGACATTAGCATTATATCAAACAAGGCAATATGACTCCTTGTTAGGTTATTGAAAGTTTAAGATAATGAGACTTTCTGGACTTGTTAATCAGTTAGTTGACAATAATTTTCGGAGGTTATGAACAGTCCCTAGAAGCACCGAATGTAATATTATTATAATTATTTATAAGGGAGGTGGATTGGCAGAATCGGTAGAGCGTCGGACGACGTGCTTTGCAACATAGATTTACGGCCCTATACGATCTTAGTTCAAATCTCGCCGAGGTTAGCTTTGCCTTTCATCCTTACGGGGTCGATAAAATAAAGTATCAGTAACGTATTGGGGTCGGTTTAATCGACTTTCCTCTCCCCAAAATTGCTGGCCTTGTGCCTATAGTAAAAGCAATTATTATTATCATTATTTAGACGGTGGGATTGGCAGCATCGGTAGAGGGTCTGACTGCCATGCTTTGCAGCAAAGAGTTACGGCCCTTTATGGTCACAGTTCAAATCCCGCCAAGGTTAACTTTGCCTTTCATCCTTACGGGGTCGATAAAATAAAGTACCAGTAATACACTGGTTAATTGCTGGCCTTGTGCCAAAAGTAGAAACAATTATTATTATTATTTATAGGGTGGTGAATTGGCAGTATCGGTAGAGGGTCGGATGCCATGTTTTCCAGCATAGAGTTACGCCCCTTTATGGTCTGAGTTCAAATACCGCCGAGGTTAACTTTACCTTTCATCC
This sequence comes from Eledone cirrhosa, assembly GCA_964016885.1. NCBI lineage: Eukaryota > Metazoa > Mollusca > Cephalopoda > Octopoda > Eledonidae > Eledone > Eledone cirrhosa. Next base: position 203,999,666 of record OZ024742.1, on the reverse strand, counting down.
TTACGGGGTCGATTAAATCAAGTACCAGTAATGTACTGGGATAGTTGCTGGCCTTGTGCCAAAAGAAGAAACAATTATTATTATTACTATCAGAAAAACCACCCTTCGGTGGTTTTCTGCTAGCATGTGTAGTGTGTATATTGATATTATACGCAAGTATATATGCATGTAGATATGATACATCAAATAAAATCGTAATTGACAATATACACAGAAATTGTACCTGCGTTACACTGTCTTATGTAATCAGTAACGTAATCCATGATACATTAAAAAAAGACAATATTATATATAAACTTCATTAGGAGAAAATTAGTGACAGAACTATATGTATGTTTATTTAAACGATCGCTAACCGGAAGTGTTGACATTTGAACATTTTAAAGAAGTGAATCTTTAAATAAGTAATAAAATATATTTAATGAACAGCCACGAAATTTTACTAAGGAGATAAAAAATTATAAATCGTACGCAGTCCCGCGCTTCTTACTTTATTATAGTTTAGATTTAGAGTTTTCTCGGTATTTTTGAGCACGAAGTCAAATCTCTTGACCTCATGATTTCAGCACATACCGTAGAATCCTTTTTGTTCCCAACAAACATTCTTTCTGCAAGATGGTAAATTCTTCTTTTACATGTATATGTTCCTTCACATCCTTGTTATTTCTAGGTCTTTATTTTCAAATGGTACTGCCATATCTATCAA
>OZ024742.1:203991460-203996460 GCA_964016885.1 Eledone cirrhosa | reverse complement strand
GTTGGTGTTGCTGTTGTTGTTGTTGGCGGTGGTTTTGTTGGTGTTGTTGTTGTTGTCGGTGGTGGTAGTGTTGCTGTTGTTGTTGTTGTTGGCGGTGGTGTTGTTTCTGTTGTTGGTTTTGTTGTTGTTAGTGGTGATGGTGTTGTTCCTGTTGCTTGATGGTGGTGGTGTTCTTGTTGTTGGTGTTGCTGTTGTTGTTGTTGGTGGTGGTGGTGGTGTTGTTGTTGTTGTCGGTGGTGGTAGTGTTGCTGTTGTTGTTGTTGTTGGCGGTGGTGTTGTTTCTGTTGTTGGTTTTGTTGTTGTTGGTGGTCATGGTGTTGTTCCTGTTTCTTGATGGTGGTGGTGTTCTCGTTGTTGGTGTTGCTGTTGTTGTTGTTGTTGGTGGTGGTGGTGTTGTTGTTGGCGGTGGTGTTGTTTCTGTTGTTGGTTTTGTTGGTGTTGTTGGTGGTGTTGCTGTTGTTGTTGGTGGTGATGGTGTTGTTCTTGTTGCTTGATGATGGTGGTGTTCTTGTTGTTGGTGTTGTTGGTGGTGGTGGTGTTGCTGTTGTTGTTGGTGTTGGTGTTGCTGTTGTTGTTGTTGGCGGTGGTTTTGTTGGTGTTGTTGGTTTTGTTGGTGTTGTTGGTGGTGTTGCTGTTGTTGTTGATGGTGGTGTTGCTGTTGTTGTTGATGGTGGTGTTGTTGTTGGCGGTGGTTTTGTTGGTGTTGTTGGTGTTGTTGGTGGTGTTGGTGGTGTTGCTGTTGTTGTTGATGGTGGTGTTGCTGTTGTTGTTGTTGGCGGTGGTGTTGTTTCTGTTGTTGGTTTTGTTGTTGTTGTTGGTGGTGTTGCTGTTGTTGTAGGTGGTGTTGCTGTTGTTGCGGTGGTGGTGGTGGTGTTGTTGATAGTGCTTCTGTTGTTGTTGTTGGTGTTGCTGTTGTTGTTGTTATTGTTGTTAGTGGTGCTGCCATTTTTGATGGTGGGGTTGTTGTTGTTGTTGTTGTTGATGTTTAATGACAGTCAATGTACGAGTGTCGTACTGCCATTACCACCAACAGTTCCGGGGATGTGGGCTACAAGCAAAGTATTCTATAAATAAAAAAGCTGACATTTTTACAGATGCAAATCAATCGATTTAAACATCCGTATAGAGCTGCAGGTAAGTCATGACAGACAGGGAATGGTATATAATAACCCATGTAATTAAGAAACAAAAAAACAAAACAAAACAAGAGGGGGGGAGTCAGAGAAACAGAGGAACAGAGTGAAAAAAAGGCAAAAGAAGGAAAAATAAGAAAAAGGTGAAAAACAAAGACAGCTATAAAGCACTTAAATGTTTCAGTTGAATATTTTCGTGGCCTCCATGTAGTGGAAGTTCTTGTTTATAATTGATAGTTGTTGTACCCCCAACCTTGGTATATATATGACAATATTGTACCCCCTTAACCTTGGTAGATATATGACAATATTGTACCCCCTTAACCTTGGTAGATATATGACAATATTACACCTCCATCCTTGGTAGATCTGTGACAATATTACACCTCCAACCTTGGTAGATATATGACAATATTACACCTCCAACCTTGGTAGATATATGACAATATTACACCTCCAACCTTGGTAGATATATGACAATATTACACCTCCAGACTTGGTAGATATATGACAATATTACACCTCCAACCTTGGTAGATATATGACAATATTACACCTCCATCCTTGGTAGATATATGACAATATTACACCTCCAACCTTGGTAGATCTGTGACAATATTACACCTCCAACCTTGGTAGATCTGTGACAATATTACACCACCAACCTTGGTAGACCTATGACAACATTACACCTCCATCCTTGGTAGATATATGACAATATTACACCTCCAAACTTGGTAGATCTGTGACAATATTACACCTCCAACCTTGGTAGATCTGTGACAATATTACACCTCCAGACTTGGTAGATCTATGACAATATTACATCTCCAGACTTGGTATATATATGACAATATTACACCCCCAACCTTGGTAGATATATGACAATATTACACCTCCAGACTTGGTAGATATATGACAATATTACACCTCCAACCTTGGTAGATATATGACAATATTACACCTCCAGACTTGGTAGATATATGACAATATTGTACCTCCAACCTTGGAAGATCTGTGACAATATTACACATCCAACCTTGATAAATCTATGACAATATATTACACCTCCAGCCTTGGTAGATATATGACAATATTGCACTTCCAAACTTGGCAGATCTTTCCTTGCTGGCAGTTCTATGTACTTATGCATCATCGTAACCATTAACAATCGAGGGATGGCAAACAATGTTACATTTGCAACACTAACACCAGTATTACAAAACAAAAAATGAGCCTCTACAGTGTATTCGACCTGCTGGATATAGTAGGAAAATATCTATCAAATTCCATCTGACCGTTTTAAATAATGCAAAACCTGGATTATAAAATCCTAGATTTGGTTGTGAGAAACGAAACTCTATATATAGGTAGGGATAATGAATTTTATTAGAGAGGACAAGGAATGCTTCATACTTTTAAACTATAATAGCTCTCTATATATTATATAGTCCTATATATATTTAAACTATAATATAACCCTATATAAATATATATATATATATATATATATATATATATATATATATATATATATATATATATCCCTATATATCTTCAAATAATTATATATCCCTATGTTTGGGAAAAAACAATGGAATGGTCAAGACCGGAACAGCAGCATCAGCAATAACAGCAACAGCATCACCAGCAATAAAAACAACAGCAGCAGCAATACTGAGAGAGAGAGAGAGAGAGAGAGAGAGAGAGAGAGAGAGAGAGAGAGAGAGAGAGAGAGAGAGAGAGAGAGATCGCCAGATCTACGAGGAATAGATGCCTGATCTACCTCAAACTACTTTCGTAAAAAAATAAAACAAGGATATGTTGGATAATGTACTCTTCGGAATATTATGTCTGAATATATGACTGGACACATTTGATAATGTAGTCGTTGATACACTTATGTCTGAATATATGACTGGACACATTTGATAATGTAGTCCTAGATACACTATGTCTGAATATATGACTGGACACATTTGATAATGTAGTCTTAGATACACCATGGCTAAATATATGACTGGACACATTTGATAAGGTAGTCTTAGGTACACTTATGTCAGAATATATGACTGGACACATTTGATAATGTAGTCCTAGATACTCTTATGTCTGAAGATATGACTGGACACATTTGATAATGTAGTATTAGATACACTATGGCTGAATATATAACTGGACACATTTGATAATGTAGTCCTTGATACACTATGTCTGACTATATGACTGGACACATTAAATAATGTAGTCCTTGATACACTTATGACTGAATATAAGACTGGACACATTAGATAATATAGTCCTTGATACTCTTATGGCTGAATATATGACTGGACACATTTGATAATGTAGTCTTAGATACATTAGGTCAGAAATTATGACTGGGCACATTAGATAATGTAATCCTAGATACACTATGTCTGAATATATGGCTTGATACATTAGATAATATAGTTTTAGCCTGGAAACATATTAGTTGTGTCAAACACGGCCTGGGCCTTATTTTTTAGTCCGGCCCGCCGTCTTTATTTTTTAGTCCGGCCCACCGCCTTTATTTCTTAGTCCGGCCTGCAGCTCAGTTTATTTTTTTTTAAATTATTATTTTTTCCATTCTTCAAATATTCTGTAAATTAAAAAATAATATTTATCAAAGCAAAGAAAAAAATTAATGGAAAAACTACAATTTAAATGGCAATAAGGAAACGAAAAAGGAAAAGACTGAAAGAAAAAAGGAATTAAGCAACGAAAGAAATAGAAAAGGGGAGAAAGTGACAGAGTGTACACTCCCATCTTAGCAGTATGATTCAGCTACGACCCGCGGACAAGTTGGCGTAGGCGACGCCCGCTGCAATAGCCACCCCATCTCACTCGGGCTGCTGTCATTCCGGTTTTACGCTAGCATGCGTTCAAAGCCGGAGTTTGACTAAAGTCGTGATTGACTCCAGTTATGATTAGTTAAATTAATTCACCTTAACGAATCTTTTGTTATACGAACCAATGAAAAATAAGTTTATAAATCCATATAGTCAACAAGGTGGAACGTGCAACACATCCCAGTTTGAGTTAATCTTGTTTATTCTTGTCAGTGATTGTACTGCTTTCGCTTGAAGCTTATTTAGTTTTACAAATAATTTTATTTCAGATTTTTTTAAATATCTACCAAATTCCATTATGCCAAATAAAGAACATGGACAGAGTTAAAATGTTATTTTAAAGAAATTAAGTAGAAAAGCAGGTCCTTTATTTCAGGTGAAATAGAAACAAATATCTCCGCCATTGGCTTTTTAACTGATTTCTTTAAAAACATAGTTTTAATGAAAAGATAATGTTATCTCTGATCGAGACGAAGCGAGTGTGTATTTGAATAGATATAAAAATGAGAAAACTCATCACTAGGACCGCCGTTAAAACAGCTAGATGCTGTCAAAGACAGAGATCAGCGGCCAGTGGTCGACAGAGAGACTATCCACAAGGTGGGTCACAGGCAGATGAAGTATAGAAAAAAATTGAAAGAGGAGGAGGGAAAGGAGAAGTGTGTTGGTGCGCAGAAGTGACCGGAATAGGAAATAAAGAAAGACGATGAATAAGACAAGTTTACGCACACACACACATCTTTACCCTCATCAGTTCTCAAACCAGAAAAATGGTTTCGCAGTTTTTATAACTAAGCAAAATCTTATATCCTAAATCATGAATTACACCCTGTTGATTTTTTTGTCCGCGGGACCTAGTTTATGCTCCATCTGGCTCGCAAGGTCAAACGTGTTTGTCACTCTTACATTAGATAATGTAGTCCTAGATATATATATATATATATATATATAAGTCTGAATAATATATGACAGCACACAATAAATAATGTAGTCC
>OZ024742.1:203963960-203988960 GCA_964016885.1 Eledone cirrhosa | reverse complement strand
ATCTTATGCTATACACTACATTTCTAGTTTTACAGTTAATATGGGGGCTTATTTTACAGGTTATACATTTCTTATCTATACATGAGGGTCTTTGAAAAGGGTATGTCTTGCTAATAAGTGTTTTTACGGAGGTACCTGGTCTTTCTACTATCTTAATATTGAGTCTATGTTTATTTAGGGCCCTTCTAAATTTGTAAGCTAATTCACCTCTAGGGGTTGTATCGATGAACATTACACTCTGGTATTTATTGCTATCATACCATGAGTTTATTCTATTAGCCTTGTTCCTAGTTCTTTCTATTCTATTCCAAAATTTGCTCCTATACAAGGGGCAGGTCCCATTTATGTCATTATTTACCATTTTTTCCCATTTGGTTCTGGCTCCTCTATACACTCTGATTTTATCTCTCTGATTGTAGCCAGAGAACTGCATACGGTGGATGAAGTGTTGTATGTGTCTCTCTAGTTCTTCGGGGTTGCACATGCGGGACACGTTTCTCATCACCCGTACCAAATCTGCAATCAGTATGTTGATTTTGGTATGGTCCGAAACGGCCGAGTTTCGGTGGATCAGATGTTTGGAAGTCATGGGTTTGGCATAATGGGAATGGAGGATTTGTTTTTTGTTGTTAATGGTATCTAACCAGAGCTCTGTGTCTAGTACAGGTAATCGATGGTTGGGGTGTTTACTTGGGTAGTCTATAGTAACTCTAATGCTCTGGTGGATGGAGTTTGCTATTTGCTGGATGCTTTCCATTGTGTTTTTCTCTAGTTCCTGACTGTCCTCTAGTGGGGGTGTCTTAACTACGATGTTTATATCATCTACGTAGCGGGAGTACATTATCAGGGTTAAGGGGTCTTCTAATTGTTCTTTAAGTTTAAGTTTAAGTCTACTGTCCCACCATACCATGAATAAGTTAGCTATGTCGCCTGCAATGCTAACACCAATGGCTGCTCCTTCCTCTTGGGCATATGTTTTTCCATTAAATTTGAACATATGTTCCTTAAGGGTTAGTTTTATGCTGGCCCCTACGTCATGTGCAATCATTTTCTTCAGTTCATCGTGGTTTTCGGGTGTCCTTATGGCTCTGGTCCACACGTTCCATCTATCTGTGTGGGTTTTCTTGGCCTTTGAGGTAATGGTAGGTGGTCTGCCTCTTGCTGCTCTTGTAGGGCACAGGTTGCTAAGGTCATATGTGTCTAGGTAATTATTACTATAGGTAAGCCTAAGTAGGAGTCCCAGCTCACTGGTATCAATCCCACGGAACTAAACCTTGCTCTCACTGATCATTTCTACGCATTAGATGGATACAGGGACACAACATCCATACTGCCTATTATGCAGTTTGTTAGGTCCCCAGATCGGTTACTCACGCCGATTCTGCTGAGGAGGTCCTCCGTGCTGTCACATACATCTGGGGATATTTCAATGATGCGGCGTATGATCAGGGAGAGGAAGTAGGACAGTCTGTAGTTACTAGCAATGATTGCTCCACAGACTGGCCGTGTTGGTGGTCCCGCGACAGGGTCACAGCCCGTTTTATGGTCTTTTCGAAGCCCATACAACGCCGGCACGTCATTGTTCTAGGCCTGGAAGTTGTTGGCAGTCCTTTTGTTGGGCTGCATTATATTCGTCCACATCACCATATGGGTATTGAGGGTTTTTTCTCTATCGTCATGCTCCTGTGGTGTTACCTCTCTTGTGTTAGTGATGTGGGGTTGCATTGCCTGGATGTAGTTTGGCAGGCTGTCAACCGACATTCTGCCAGACTTGTCTGTTGGAAAGCATGCTATCTCTCCATTACGTGAGCGCTGCATGAGCTTACGCAAGCCATTTGCAGATTTTTCTCCCAGTTGCTGGGCCTCCATTCTATTATGCTTCTCGCTATACTGTTCTATAATATTTCTAAGTTCGGATCTAGCTATACTAAATTGTGCTTCTGTTTGTTCATCGACCTGCGACGGCAATTGCGTGCGTTTGTTAAATGGTAAAGTCGTGGCGTGGACTCGTCGCAGGTCGAATGATTTAACAACACACACAACAACAATAACACACACGGAGACAACAACAACACGCATCAACAACAGCACACATCAACAACAACAACACACACACATTCAATGCCTCTCACCACCACCATAATCTTAACAAACACACATACACAGAAAACAAGTAATGACAGTAGCACAGAAATCACAGAAATAAGGGAAAGTAATAGGATTAAAAAGAGAAGGGAGACTAAGGACAAAGAGAATAACCAAGACGAACACACAGACACACAAAATAGGGTAGATAACAACAATGAGCCAGTGGAAAGAGACAGGAGTAATTGTGAGAGACATAGAAACAACCATGAGGCTGTTGGTGGAAATAGAAATAGAAACAACACAACTAACAATAACAATAGCACTAGTACACATAAAGCAGCAGCCTGGAACTCTACGTTTTATAATCCCTCCGATAAATCATTTGACCTGCGACGAGTCCACGCCACGATTTTACCATTTAACAAACGCACGCAATTGCCGTCGCAGGTCGATGAACAAACAGAAGCACAATTTAGTATAGCTAGATCCGAACTTAGAAATATTATAGAACAGTATAGCAAGAAGCATAATAGAATGGAGGCCCAGCAACTGGGAGATAAATCTGCAAATGGCTTGCGTAAGCTCATGCAGCGCTCACGTAATGGAGAGATAGCATGCTTTCCAACAGACAAGTCTGGCAGAATGTCGGTTGACAGCCTGCCAAACTACATCCAGGCAATGCAACCCCACATCACTAACACAAGAGAGGTAACACCACAGGAGCATGAGGATAGAGAAAAAGCCCTCAATGCCCATATGGTGATGTGGACGAATATAATGCAGCCCAACAAAAGGACTGCCAACAACTTCCAGGCCTAGAACAATGACGTGCCGGCGTTGTATGGGCTTCGAAAAGACCATAAAACGGGCTGTGACCCTGTCGCGGGACCACCAACACGGCCAGTCTGTGGAGCAATCATTGCTAGTAACTACAGACTGTCCTACTTCCTCTCCCTGATCATACGCCCCATCATTGAAATATCCCCAGATGTATGTGACAGCACGGAGGACCTCCTCAGCAGAATCGGCGTGAGTAACCGATCTGGGGACCTAACAAACTGCATAATAGGCAGTATGGATGTTGTGTCCCTGTATCCATCTAATGCGTAGAAATGATCAGTGAGAGCAAGGTTGAGTTCCTTGGGATTGATACCAGTGAGCTGGGACTCCTACTTAGGCTTACCTATAGTAATAATTACCTAGACACATATGACCTTAGCAACCTGTGCCCTACAAGAGCAGCAAGAGGCAGACCACCTACCATTACCTCAAAGGCCAAGAAAACCCACACAGATAGATGGAACGTGTGGACCGGAGCCATAAGGACACCCGAAAACCACGATGAACTGAAGAACATGATTGCACATGCCGTAGGGGCCAGCATAAAACTAACCCTTAAGGAACATATGTTCAAATTTAATGGAAAAACATATGCCCAAGAGGAAGGAGCAGCCATTGGTGTTAGCATTGCAGGCGACATAGCTAACTTATTCATGGTATGGTGGGACAGTAGACTTAAACTTAAACTTAAAGAACAATTAGAAGACCCCTTAACCCTGATAATGTACTCCCGCTACGTAGATGATATAAACATCGTAGTTAAGACACCCCCACTAGAGGACAGTCAGGAACTAGAGAAAAACACAATGGAAAGCATCCAGCAAATAGCTAACTCCATCCACCAGAGCATCAGAGTTACTATAGACTACCCAAGTAAACACCCCAACCATCGATTACCTGTACTAGACACAGAGCTCTGGTTAGATACCATTAACAACAAAAAACAAATCCTCCATTCCCATTATGCCAAACCCATGACTTCCAAACATCTGATCCACCGAAACTCGGCCGTTTCGGACCATACCAAAATCAACATACTGATTGCGGATTTGGTACGGGTGATGAGAAACGTGTCCCGCATGTGCAACCCCGAAGAACTAGTGAGACACATACAACACTTCATCCACCGTATGCAGTTCTCTGGCTACAATCAGAGAGATAAAATCAGATAAAACGGTAAATAATGACATAAATGGGACCTGCCCCTTATATAGGAGCAAATTTTGGAATAGAATAGAAAGAACTAGGAACAAGGCTAATAGAATAAAATCATGGTATGATAGCAATAAATACCAGAGTGTAATGTTCATCGATACAACCCCTAGAGGTGAATTAGCTTACAAATTTAGAAGGGCCCTAAATAAACATAAACTCAATATTCAGATAGTAGAAAGACCAGGTACCTCCTTAAAAACACTTATTAGGAAGACATACCCTTTTCAAAGACCCTCATGTATAGATAAGAAATGTATAACCTGTAAAATAAGCCCCCATATTAACTGTAAAACTAGAAATGTAGTGTATAGCATAAGATGTACTGAAGGACAATGTAGAGACAAAAATATAGTGTACATAGGTGAGACAGCCCGTAGTGTAGGGGAACGGATAAATGAACACTGGCGAGACCTTCAAGATAATAAAGAATCATCTGTACTCTACCAACATGCTAAAATAGAACACAAGGGTAAATTAGAGAACATAGAAATAAAAATAGAATCTACACACAGAAAAGACGCAATGTTTAGACAAATTACAGAGGCAATAAACATAAAAAAATTACAACCAAAATTAAATAGAAAATATGAGTGGAACAGCAACATCACAACTTACAATTAAGGACAAAATGAAAACACACACACACATAGAACAAGCAACCAACCAGTAACATGTAAATAAACAAATAAATAAATGAACATAAACACACACAGACACCCGGATGTGGCGCATGCGCAGACTGAACACACAACACACACACAGAAACAAAATGGCGTAGGACAGAACAAAGGAGAGGCACAGAAACAAAGAAAGGAATCCCCAGTCACTGAAGAGGTCACAGAGTGTGTGACGAAAGAACTATGACTATATATAAACAACTATCTGGTTGTGGAACCAACCCACCAACCAGAAATTTATAAATTTATAAGTTTATTATAAATTTATTATAATAAATTGAAGTGAAAGCAACTGGTGCGTGTGTTTCTTATTGGCAACATGACCCTCCCAAAGTATAACAATATCGGTTTCAACACACGATTTCAGATAAAGAATCTTGCTAAACAAATTCAGAAACGAAATATATATATATATATATATATATATATACATTATCAAGAGGGAAGAAACATTTAGATATAATTAGTAATAAAATGTATCATACCTAAACTGCTCCTAGATTCCTCGACTACGTAGTTTCGTGGCATAAACAAAAACAATACATCATAAAGATATAGAGTCCTTGCGAGGTCTGCCGACTTATCAAGAGGATACCTCATTTTACTAGTCTCAAGAACGCGTCTACACGACGTGAGAAAGAATCCCAAAAGGCGGAGGTGGAGATAGTCACGCGATATAACGGTCGAGGAACAGAGCTAAACCTCTTATAACCCCGAAGAAAATACCACGGAGGCGGAGGGCGTATTCATATCGAAGCCGTAGAAGAGGTGGTGAAGGAGGCGAGAAGTATGAGTAATGGAAGCTTTCCAGCAGTCCCCACACTTCAAAGATTGCTCGACCAGAGGGAGTTATTAACAATATATATAGAAACACACAGATACATGCGGACACACACATATACATGAATGCACCCGCACCCAACCGTGAGTTAAGGGTGCCAACTTCATCGATGTTGCTCAATGAATGACTGGGACAGACCAATCCGGTTGAACTAGACTGAACCAGTATCAGAGTTAAAAATACATTATGAAGAGAGAAGAAACATTTAGATATAATTAGTAATAAAATGTATCATACCTAAAACTGCTCCTAGATTCCTCGACTACGTAGTTTCGTGGCATAAACAAAAACAATACATCATAAAGATATAGAGTCCTTGCGAGGTCTGCCGACTTATCAAGAGGATACCTCATTTTACTAGTCTCAAGAACGCGTCTACACGACGTGAGAAAGAATCCCAAAAGGCGGAGGTGGAGATAGTCACGCGATATAACGGTCCAGAAACAGAGCTAAACCTCTTATAACCCCGAAGAAAATACCACGGAGGCGGAGGGCGTATTTATATCGAAGCCGTAGAAGAGGTGGTGAAGGAGGCGAGAAGTATGAGTAATGGAAGCTTTCCAGCAGTCCCCACACTTCAAAGATTGCTCGACCAGAGGGAGTTATTAACAATATATATAGAAACACACAGATACATGCGGACACACACATATACATGAATGCACCCGCACCCAACCGTGAGTTAAGGGTGCCAACTTCATCGATGTTGCTCAATGAATGACTGGGACAGACCAATCCGGTTGAACTAGACTGAACCAGTATCAGAGTTAAAAATACATTATGAAGAGAGAAGAAACATTTAGATATAATTAGTAATACAATGTATCATACCTAAACTGCTCCTAGATTCCTCGACTACGTAGTTTCGTGGCATAAACAAAAAGAATACATCATAAAGATATAGAGTCCTTGCGAGGTCTGTCCCAGTCATTCATTGAGCAACATCGGTGAAGTTGGCACCCTTAACTCACGGTTGGGTGCGGGTGCATTCATGTATATGTGTGTGTCCGCATGTATCTGTGTGTTTCTATATATATTGTTATATATATATATATATATATATATATATATATATATATATATATATATATATATATATATATATATATATATATACATATATATATATATATGTGTGTGTGTGTGCGTGTGTGTGTAAAAGGTAAACAGAATTAGCAACACCTTCGGTACAGTATATGGAAGGAATATATTAGGTTAACGCTTGAAATAGGACAACTAGACCTTCACCAGGGGCGAAAATTTAATTTAAAAATTGTTTTAAAATATTAAATTTTGCAAATTATAAAACATGAATAACACGAAGGGAACGCTGGAGAACGTCAATAGAGAAAGGAGAGACAAAGAGGCAGATTTTAACGTTATATCTGCTTCTGTTACTATGGACGTCGCCATAGATACGACTGTCAACAAAGAGGAACAAATTTTACCACTCGAAAATTGTACAATTTCTACCGTCGAAGCGGAGAAACTTAACACCAACTCACATGAAAACATAGAAATTAAACCTATTAACATACATACACATGAAATAAACATCAACAACTCTACTGATACATCTACACATAAAGTTTCACCCCGTCAAGGAACTGAGATTTCCAACACCGAGGCTAACAACGATAACAACAACAACAACAGCAACACCACACAAAAAAAGAAAATGTGTTTCGCTGAAACAGTGAACAAAAAACAAGATTTTATAAATCTTGACATCTCCAATGCAAGAAATATGCTCCAGCAAGGGAGAAAATTTGTAACTTTGTGGGTTTAGAATTAACTCACCCCTTGAAATAAAGGAAGACACAGTTCGAAGATCAGTCACTTTTAGGACTGTCCAATTCCACGAGAAAGCCGATATGTGTTAGTCAAGCAGCTATAGAAGCTACTTTCAAGGAAATTCTAGCAAATATCGATTTTCTCCAAAGAGGTAAACAGTACGGAAGTGTCTCCGTACTGTTTAAAAGCGAGTCACTCGCCCAAAAACATTCTGTGACACCAGTGGTGTCAAAAGCATTCACCTTTTTTCCCTACATACATGGGAAAAAGGACACAAAAAATAAAAATAAAAAATATACCCCCAAACATTAACATCTGGTGGATCTTGGCTGGCTTCGTAGAGCCAGAAACTGATATGATTCTTTCGATACGAAAATCTATTAGACAAAGGTGGGCGGGTACTGATTTGGAGATTCTGTTGCAAATGAGACCGGAGAGAATCTCCAAAATACCCGAAAGAGTCGTCATCGATGATAACAACAAAATAAATATTTCTGTAGAAGGACGAAAATGTCATTGCTTTCGCTGTGGTAGCACAGCACACCTAAAAGCCTCTTGTCCTTCACAAACACACAACAACATCATTAAAAAAACACTATTACCAACACCAACACCAAAACAACCACCACCACCACAAGTACAACGACAGACGAAACGAGCAACCACACTAAAACAAACAGACACTTAACCAACAACAGAAAAAACCCCTGAAGAACACAGCCCCACCCATTCACTCCATCAAACACTACCACAAACACACACACCGAAACACCACACAACGTACCCCTACCTCACACACCTAACGATGATTATTCATCGACGGATGAAGCTGCTTTTCCTTCTTTAAGTGAAGAAGAGGGAGAGCCGCGGAAATCTAAAAAACAAAAAAAGAGACACCACAAAACCCCCAAAACTCCAATCACCAACACCAACACACAACCACAGACACAAACAACACCACAGTCAAACATCCCCCTATCAGCAAAACCAACACCAACACCAACACCACCCAAATCACAAGCACCCACCATAAAAAGAAAACTCCCGGACGAACAACAAACTAAAACAACACAACAAAAACACAAACAACAATACGCATACATCAACACAAACAACAAGAGTTTCATGGAGGTCATCTCTCAAAACCCCAAGGTGGAGACGGAGGGCAAAACTTTCGTCAAGGCAGAATCGTCTCCACAATTTAAACTTATAAGGGTTTCTATGGAAACCTATAATGACCTGAAAAATAAATTTTCACAGGACGTGGGCAACCCCTGCCAGAAACCCATCAACCGCGTCCTGTTAAAATGTTTCCCCACCCCACCCAACACCCCATCCAGCACCCACATGGAGATTGAACAACCCGATCTCCAGGAAACGAAAAGGTAAGTGCACCTTTCATCCTTTTTCTCCAACTCTTCTTCACCAACATGGCTAGTTTACAAATTGTGAAGACGCGTGAATGTGCGTGGCCTAGCGATGCCCTAGAAACAGGGACAACTTTTAAACGACCTTAGGTCATACGGTATGGATGTGATAGCCATCACCGAGTCCAGGATCCACAACAGGCAGCAACTAACCCCCATCTTCGACGACTTTGAGATCTACGCATCTCTGTCAGCCAGGAGGTGGAGATGGTGTGGCTGTCATTTTCGGAAGAACCTGGACGTCGAAGTACAGCAAGTACACTTGGACCCGGAGGGTAGACTGGTAGTCCTAGACGTGAACAGTATTGGAGATGGAGCCTTCAGACTACTGGCCGTTTATGCCCCGACCGGGCAATCGCAATCACGGCCAGACTTCTTTAAGCGTCTAGAGTCTTTTCTGGGAACGTCTCGCTCCTTACTTTTAGTGGGGGACTGGAATGGTATCCTAGATGCACGATGGGACTATGGGAGAGCATGTCCCAGTATAGGGGGTGCAACAGCCTCAAAACTTTAATCGGCCGATTCCAACTGGCCGATAGGTATCGACTGGATTTCCCGACTGCACCACAGTGGACGTGGGCAAACCGCAGCGGGACATCTAGATCGTATTTAGAGAGGTTCTTCATTAGAGAAAGGGACAATGAGATGTTAAGCTGTCCACGAATGCACATGGTTGCCTATTCAGATCACAAATTAGCCGTCTGCTAGGTCAACCGTGATAGAACACATAAACAAGGACCCGGATACTGGAAGCTGAACGTGTCGTTGCCGGCACGTAAAGCTTACAGTGAACGGATAAGTAGACTAGTCAAGCAACAGTTAACGCGAGCCATCGTCAACAATAGATGGTGGTACTCTCTCAAGAAAGCAATTAGAATAGAATCGCTAGCAGAGAGTTAGCCTTAGAGAAAAACAAACTAGAAAGAGAACTAGTAGCCAAGGTAGAGGAGGCACTTAGAAGTGGCAACGCGGCTAGAGTGTTAGCGTCGAGAACGGCACTGGACCAGTTCTTCGATGCGAAACACGAAGGCTGCGTGGTCAGGAGAAAAACACGTGCTCTAGGAAACGAAAGAGCGAAAGCTGTCAGCTGGGCCCGAGTGGCGGAGGCAAAAAGTGGCAACAAGTTCACGATTCGGTCTTTGAAAGACCAAAACGGACGCGTGCTACTTGACCCCAAGCAAATGTTCGCGGCCTTTCAGCAGCACTTTGCGTGACTTTGAGCAGAACGACGGTGAGCCGAACGTGGCAATGGACTTTAGTTCATACCTCGACGGCCTTCTACGCCTCTCGAACACGGACGCCGAGTTCTGCGAAAGACCGATCATGGACACTGAAATACAGGACGCTCTGGGCCGCTGCGGGAAACGCAAGTCACCCGGTCTAGATGGTCTACCCTATGAGTTTTACATAGGCATGCCGGACTTGTTCTCTGGCGTCCTCGAAGCTGTCTACTGCAATTGGCAGCAGAACGGAAGAATTCCCAGTTCTGCAGGCAAGGGCGTAGTAACGCTGATCAGGAAAGACGACAACAAGGGTGACGAAATTAACAACTTCAGGCCCATAACTCTGCTCAACACAGAGTTAAAGATTTTGGCCAAGGTGCTAGCGACGAGGTTGGCGTTTGTCGAGAACCTGGTAGGGAAAGCGCAAACGTGTGCAATCCCGACCAGGTCCACACACGACAACCTCCACCTCATGCGATACATCATAGACAGGGTGGGTAGTAAACCCGGCTTCGGTGGGGCTCTGATCAATTTGGATCAGTCTAAGGCATTCGATAGGGTCGACCATCGATACTTGGAAGCGGTTCTCAAGGCGGCCGGTTTCGGTCCCGTGTTCAGAGGCTGGATCGAGGCCTTGCACACCAGCATATGCTCGAGGGTCAAGGTGAACGGCTACCTATCGGAGCCGTTCGCAATCACTCGTTCCATTCGACCGGGGTACCCTCTCTCCTCCATTTTGTATGTATTGATTCTAGAACCACTACTGCAGAAATTGGAGCTGTTGCAGGGCATCCCTCTAGAAACGGGACTGCGCAAAGCGGCGTCGGCTTATGCCGACGACATGACGATAATGGTGTCGAGCACCTCGGAAATCGGGGTTATCGGCAACTTACTGTTAGAATACGAAACGCTGACGGGAGCAAAACTAAACCCGGATAAGTCTGTCGGTTTGCAACTCTGGACGTGGAGAGGCAAACCAATGACGTCCGACAGCGTCGTTGGACGCTGGACGGAAGGAGCGGTGAAATTGCTCGGGGTCTGGTTCGGTCCAGACCTCCAGGTGGAGAAAAACTGGATCGAGGTCACGGTCAAGGTGTTTGCACTCACCCAGAAGTGGGCAGAGTGCAAACTGTCCTTGAAAGGTCGAGCGGAGGTGGCGAACATTTTCATAGCGTCCGTCATCTACTACTGCTTGACTGTCGTGCCTTGTCCCCGTGAACACCTCGCCAAGATAGAACGCATGCTCTTCCAGTTTCTGTGGAAGAAGCAGGCTCCGCTGGTGAGGAGATCCGCGTCTGCTGTCAGTACTCTTCCAACGGAGGGCTGGGAATGCCGTGGCTGATGATGCGCAAACATGCGTTGAGGCTGCGGCATCTCCAGGTATTCCTCACCGACCCCCAACCGGTGTGGGCACCGTTTGTGAGACAGGCTTTCCCACAGCTCGTCTCGCTGACGCAGCTGCAGTCCTGGGTCAAGAATCGCCTGGAACATTGAATGCGCTCAGGCGCTCAGAGTCCTCTGGCAAGCGGGCGCAGCAATCAGTGGAGACTCCATTTCGACATTCTATAGAGGGATTGTACGTTACAAGGGCGACGACGTGCCCGGAGAGACTCTGGGCGTCAAAGACGATGAGCTCACCAGTCTGTTTGGTAAAACTTTCCGCCCGGGACCTATGGACAACTTCCAGAGGTCCCTGGCCTGGCAGTGCTACCGAGGAGCTCTACAGGTTCGCGACAAGATCTACAGGCACGGACGCCCCGTCAGGGATCCTTCCAAGAGGACGTGTCCAAGATGCGCGCAGGACATTGAAACAGTCCTGTACGCAATTGTACACTGCCCGGACGTAACCGACCTGTGGAACTATGCGGAACAACTGCAGTCGCGTATGGGACAAATCCAGTTGACTGCCGAGTCCATAGTAAGGATCAAACCGCCAGCCTCTTTCAAAAACGAAAGAGAGGCGGTTTTCCTCTGTACGGTGGCTATGGTGAAAGAAGTTATATGATGGACGAGATTGAGAGGACTGAGGACAGATGCCTTTCTCTCCGGACAACAATTGATTCCCTTCTTTAAGTATCACTTTAGAAGGAGAATCAGAGTGGAGAGAGAGGCACTGTACCCCAGTAAATTTACTGAAAGGTGGGTGAATGAAGCGAAAATGGCCCGAGTGATTGGGCCTTCTCTGTTTATAAGCCTGTAGGTTGAAGAAGAGAGCAAAAGGAAGAAAGGAGCACTTGCACAACACGCTCCTGTAGTTGAGGGTTGTTCTATCGACGGGGTATTAAACAACCTATTTGTGGCGTTTCCCCCTATTGGGGATTTCGATTATTGTAATTGTTTGTTTTTATATTTTTTACACGACTGTATGTAAAATCCCCGGCATGTCTTTGTATTGTCCCCTTTTCTTGTGCGCCCATGTGGCAAATAAAAAAATCTATCTATCTATCTATCTATTTATCTATCTATCTATCTATCTATCTATCTATCTATCTATCTATCTATCTCTATCTATCTATCAGACGAAGAAGATGAAAGATCAAGGGAGCACCCCCTCTCTGTGCTCCTGAGGAGATTGGTTGCACAATTTTTTCGGGGGTGTGTGCGACCCCCCAAGGCGCCTTCTCCCTATTGAGGATTTTGTTATTAAATTTATTTTTGTTATATTTTATATATTATTTTTATATTTTGTTATTGCCTCCTCCTTATTGAGGACGCCTTTTTATGTAAACTCCCCCCATTGTACTTGTCCCACTTTTTGATGCCCTGGTGGCAAATAAATAGAAAGTTATCTATCTATATCTATACATAAGTCTCTCTCTCTCCTATCTCTCTCCTTCTCCCTGTGTTGGGTTGGACAGAAAGTTCCTGCCGTTCTTCAAAAGGAGGTATGCGCACATGTATAAGAAGTGATGTTGGTATGCACTATGTGCATCTCTCATTTTCTGTTACGACGCCGAAAGGGAAGCAACATGAATCTATTCAAATCGTTTATCCATCGCTGTTTATTTTATTACCTCAACTCTGGTTTAAGCGCAGCAACATCGAATCGTCGCATTAACAATGCATTTGGGCCACACACTATGTCTGAATGCAGTGCAAGGGACTGGTTCTCACGCTTCCGTTCCGGTGACTACAGCCTTGAAGGACGAACTCACGAAGGACATCCATCAGACTTCATCGAAGAGCAACTGTGTGAGCTGGTGGAAGACAACCCGTGCCAGACATCATGTCAACGCTCTGAAGTACTTACGATATCGAAAACAACCATTCTAATCACTTGCATGCAACAGAGAAGGCGTCCAAGCTGGACTAATGGTTGCCCCCAATCTGACTGATGATAATCCTGAATTTCGGGTGGCAGGTGAGATTTCGCTGCTCTCCTACTATCGCACAACCAACTGGTTGCGTTCCATTGTCACTGGTGGTGAAAAATGGTGTCTCTACATTAAATGTCAAGCGCCAGCTTGATGAAGAGAGTACGCCACAACAGCAAGAAAAGGTTGGCCTCCACCCTCACCATGCCTAATGAGCGACAGGTGTGACTGGAGATGTGTCATTTAATACGAACTGCTCCCACTGGACACCCGCATAAGTTCTGATGTCTATTGCCAGCAACTTGTTAGATTAGTGGCGAAAATCACACAGGTGCCTTCACACCACAGATCTGTGCGATTCTTTCATGATAACGCTCGACTGCATACATCAAGTATAACCTGTGAGAAGCTGCAGGACCTAGGTTGGGTGGTTCTGCCTCACCCGTCGTATTCACCCGACCTCGTGCCTATCACCTTTTTCTCTCAATGAGAAATGCAATGCTGTTAAAAACCTTCATCAATGAAAACTAGTTGAATCAGTACCTGAAGGAATTCTTTGCATTGAAGCCAGAAGAACTTTACAGGAATGGAATAGTGCGCCTTCCTAAAGGATGGAAGACGGTAATCGTAAATGATGGCGATTATTGGGACTTGTAAAATTGTTCTAAAAAAGACGTCAAAGTCAACATAAATTTGAGGAGGTGATGTTTTGTGCGACGTTGGGTGTGGTGCTTGATAGTGTTTTTGTTGATTATGTTGTGGTAGCGGTATTGTGGTGGAAAGTATTTTTCGAGGAGCCTAAAGAAGATTTTCCCGATAGGTGTTTCCTTTGTTTTTTTTTTCCTTTCGCCTACCCCGAGGCAGCCCATCGGGCCACTTTAGCCTCAATACCTTACAGATAGCATTCGCCGATTACGCTATACTAACTATTCCCAGCAGCTGTGTTAGATATATGGTATTAATTTTTAATTTTTAATTTCTATTTCTAATTTTTTCAATTATTCTCATCTAGCAACTCATTCTGTGGCTTAGGCCGAAATATAGCAGCTGTGTTAGACTGCTTATTTCTCTTCTCACTTTCCAATCTTACTTTCTGTTGCATTTTTTATTATATTCCTTATTTTTTATTATAATTCTTCTTTGTTCCATAATCGCTTTTGATTTACTATTTCTATAACGACCCTCCTCCATTCTCTAAAGATACCTTTTTCGCTATTCCCTCTGGCCTACTTTCATACACATTCCTTAGCATTTGCCTGGTAGATTTCACCTTCTACGCTTGACCGGCTCTACCCACTCCCCTATCGTTCTACAAGCAAGTTCAGCCATCCCCACCCCGCATCCAATGCCGTGATAGACTTTTCTGTGACCGCTACAATTTTTGACCAACCCCCTTGACAACTAGAATCTTTCCATATAAGGAAGTACTCTTGATAAGTTCGGCTATTTATTTACCAACTCTGACTTTAGTCCAGAAATAGCCGTCGAAACGGCTAGAGCTCTGCCGTCGGGGTCATACTCTCTCCTATATATATATATATATATATATAGATATATATAGACACACACACATATATATATACATATATATATATATACACACACACACACACACACATATATATATATATATATGGAAGTTGCTTCTGATGGAAAACGATAACATTCAATGAATTATAGATCAACACTGAAATAATTCAATGTTAATCTACTTACCACAATTTATTTCATCGTGTTATGTCTACTGAATGTCTTCATACACACACATAGATAGTTAGTCACACACATGTATACACAGAGAGAAACACACAAACCACACTTACTCATGCACAGACAAGTAGTCATACACACACATATATTATATATATATTTCTCTCTCCCTCTCCCCCCCTCTCTCTCTCTCTCTCTCTCTCTCTCTCTCTATATATATATATATATATATATATATATATATATATGTGTGTGTGTGTATACACACGCACACACACACTTATATATATATATTATATATTATATTATATTATATTATAAAATATATATATATATATGTGTGTATATACACACACACACACACATACACACACACACACATACACACACACACACACACACACACACACACACATATATATATATATATATATATATATATATATATATATATATATATATATATATATATATATATATGTATATATATATATATATATATATATATATATATATATATATATATATATATATATATATATATACATATATAAATGTATATATATATGTATACATTTTTTTGCCACACCCTATATATATATATATATATACAGGGTGTGGCAAAAAAATGTATACACACTTCAACATAAATATTGCCTGTACAGGTAATCAAAGTGTGTAAACATATTTTGGGGACATCCTGTATATTTGATAATAGACGTTAGGTCTGGCCATTGAAGCTTCACCTTCCAAATTGTAGCAGTTTGGAAAGTCGGAAGTTACTGTCATATATTACAAAATAAATTATTCACATTACTTAACGTATTGAGTCCTTTATTCATTTCCTGCTTTACTTTTTAATAGAAACACTTTTCTGATAATATGTATAAAGGCGTCTGCTATATCTGTGGAAGAAGAAATGCAGCAGCAGTAGAAGCAGCAGCAGCAGCAGCAGCAGCAGTAGTAGTAGTAGTAGTAGTAGTAGTAGTAGTAGTAGTAGTAGTAGTAGTAGAAGAAGAAGAAGTAGTAGTTGTTGTTGTTGTTGCAGCAGTAGTGGTAGTAGTAGTAGTAGTAGTAGTAGTAGTAGTAGTAGTAGTAGTAGTAGTAGTAGTAGTAGTAGTACTCGTAGTAGTACTAGTAGTAGTAGTAGTAGTAGTAGTAGTAGTAGTAGTAGTAGTAGTAGTAGTAGTACTCGTAGTAGTACTCGTAGTAGTAGTAGTAGTAGTAGCAGCAGCAGTAGTAGTAGTAGTAGTAGTAGTAGTAGTAGTAGTAGTAGTAGTAGTAGTAGTAGTAGTGGGAGTAAAAGAAGAAGAAGAAGAAGAAGAAGAAGAAGAAGAAGAAGAAGAAGAAGAAGAAGAAGAAGAAGAATTGTGTGAGAGATGCGATAATAAATATTCATTTAACACCTGCACTACGGAGGACAAATGCAATAAATTCATTGATCTTCAATAATCAAAGGTATCCATCAATAAGTCATTAGCTTCTTTCAGTTGAGAGGAATGAGTGATAGAGATCGATAATTAGTGATGATCAAGGTCTTTAGTGTACATATTTAGAATGTATCTGAAATATAAAGTTAAAGGCAAGAATCGAAACGAGGCTCTCGATTTAGATGGATATATGATATTAGGAGAGTTGTTAAAGGGTTGGATTAGATATCTCGGCACTTGTGTCGGCTCTCTGCGATAGGGGTTCAAATCATGTCGAGGTAAATTTTGCTTGTCATCGTTCCTGGGTCGATAGATAAAGTGCAGACCCAGAAGCAGTGTATTGGTGGAATTGTTGAACGGTCGGGCGGGATGCTTTGCGGTTTCTGATCAAGATCTATGAATTCTGAGTTCAAGTCCTATCTTCAAGTGACGCTTCTGTCAGAAATTATGGTAGGCAGATCGTTTAGTATACCCTTTCCCCAATGAACTGATGCCTTGTAGGAAATAATTGATCTAAAAGATCGACAGATAGTATGCTCCTTCAGTAGCAGATTGGCATTTTGTGGGAAGTAATTGGCCTAAAGCACTGGCAGATAGTATACCCATTTTCAAGCAGGCTCGCATCTTGTGGGAAGTAATTGGCCTAAAAGACTGACAAACAGTATACCCTTGTCAAGCAGACAGCCCCTTTGTAGGCATTAACTGGCTTAAAAGATCAATAGATTGTATACCTCTCCTCATATATTTACTTTGAGACTTTTATCAGAGAGACATTTAACTAAGATCAACTCAAAACTCGAATCTCTTGCTCCCAGTCTTTGAAAAAGTATTGACATTATGGAATTGAAGTCCTTTTATCATTAGAATAGCCAAGAACCCTTCTATGTGATGCAACCTCATGTAAAGCTGACGAAGCCTTCCCAGATGTGAGCCACACCAACAATACCATTATAAGTCTAATATTGTTGCTGTGTTTACATATAACAATAGAAAAATTAATGTCCGTTATGTTTCTTTGACAATTAAAAAGAAAACAAAATCAAGCAGAAGTAATTAAAGAAATTAAAACAAAGATAAAATAATGACAATAATAATTTTCAGAATGGAATTATTATGTCTGATGCCAATTTTGATAACTTTTCTAGAATATTGATTTTTTGCGTATTGGCAAAATAATAATTACTTAATTATATGTATTAGGGGTATACTTAATTATTGTTATTGTTTTCTAATATTTACATCATCGATTCTATAATAATTGTTTCTACTTTTGGCACAAAGCCAGCAATACCCAGTGCATTACTGGTACTTTATTTTATCGACCCCGTAAGGGTGAAAGGCAAAGTTAACCTCGGCGGGATTTGAACTCAGAATGGCAAGGGCCGTAACTCTATACGCCAAAGCATGGCGTCCGACCCTCTACCGCCCTTAAGTTAACCTATAATAATTGATTCTACTTTTGGCTCAAGGCCAGAAATTACCCAGTACATTACTGGTACTTTATTTTATCGACCCCGTAAGGATGAAAGGCAAAGTTGACCTCGGCGGGATTTGAACTCAGAATCGAAAGGTCCGTAACTCTATGCGTCAAAACATGACGTCCGAATAATGAAAGGGAAATTGGTAAGACGGGGATTTGAAGGAACAAAGGAGACACAAACATTAGACACAGCTCTTTCCACCTCCCTTCTCGTTCCTTTTCTTCTTTCTTTCTCTCTTTTTCTATATTCCCCTATTCTTTCTTTCCTTTTGTTTCTCCTTTTTTTATACAAATTGTTCAGTAAATAAATACACTTTATTTATTAACTGATTATTAAAGGAATATAAGTTCCTCTTATACAAGTCATATTCGAAAGAAAAAAAAAGTATTATACATTCCTTGTATCGAATCCTTTAATGTATGACTTGTTTAGTTAATCATATGATTAAAGTGACATATATCGTTCCCTTGACAAAAGATTGTTGTGAACCTGGTAATAAGACACTTGTCAAATTCATCAAAGTTTTGTGAAAATATTTTCTTTTAGACAGTATCATACTCCAGTGTGTTTGCGTATGTGTGTGTGTGTATGTGTGTGTGTATGTGTGTATGTGTGGGTGTGCGTGTGCGTGTATGTGGGTATGTATGTGTGTGTATGTGTGGGTGGGTGTGCGCGCGTGTGTGTGTAACACTAATACATAATTGTTTCTACATTTGGCACAAGGCCAGCAATTTCATTACTGGTACTTTATTGGTACTTTATTTTATTTTACAACATTACTGGTACTTTATTTTATCGACCCCATAAGGATGAAAGGCAAAGTTGACCTCGGCGGGATTTGAACGCAGACGGTAACACTAATACATAATATATGTATATAAGCTATTGCGTACCATGTTTCTATCCTTTCCTTTTCAGTTGAAGTACATTGGATTGTAGCATTTCTTTGGCTTTATTTCTGTAATTTACCGAATGATACAATCTGTTCTTATGTTTCCCTGTGTTGTTCTGTCACTTCCCCATGTACAATGGAATGAATAGTCTCAACCCTAATCTACAGAAACTATAAGGATTTTCAAGAGTTGACTATCCGCTTTTCTCGTTATTATTGTCTTGTACGTCGTGAATTGGCAGTATCGGTAGAGGGTCGGACACCATGCTTTGACGCATAGAGTTACGGCCCTTGCCATTCTGAGTTCAAATCCCGCCGAGGTTAACTTTGCCTTTCATCCTTACGGGGTCGATAAAATAAAGTACCAGTAATGTACTGGTTAATTGCTGGCCTTGTGCCAATAGTAGAAACAATTATTGTCTTGTACGCCACTTTTTTTATTCATATATATATATGTGTGTGTGTGTATTGTGTTTTTGAATGTGTATCGATATATTGATTTTCTCATATACATACATTTATATATATATATGTATATATATATATATATATATATATATATATATATATATATATATAAAGAGAGTGAGAGAGAGAGAGAGTTAGAGAGAGAGAGAGAGAGAGAGAGAGAGAGAGAGAGTAGAAATAGGATTTAGCTTCAAGCATAGCTGTATACAGATATGTATAGAAATTTTGTATTTCTAAAGAAATACGGTATGTTTACAGGGTAAACATTTAGGAAGCCATAGCTATGCAAAAAACACCACGGCAAACGCCCTCTGGTGGTGTCCAGCAGAAGCAAGGGGAAGCTAAATCCTATTTCTATTCTATTATAAGTTGAGCCAACTTATGCAGTTTTATATGCAAATGAGATTAATCACCTTATTTACACAGACGAGAAAACTATATATCCTCGACTCTTCTCAAGTCTACCAGTCGCAAGCGTGGGAGGGTCCGTCCTGATGAAGACCAGTTAATTCCGAAATGCATCGACGGTTGACTCCTTGCTTCTGCTGGACACCACCAGAGGGCGTTAGCCCCGGTGTTTTTTTTTTGCATAGCTACGGCTTCCTAAATATTTACTCTGTAAACATACCGTGTTTCTTTAGAAATACGAAATTTCTCTCTCTCTATATATATATATAGTGAGATAGAGAAACAGGAATAGACTACTTGTTTGTTATCAGAGATAATTTAAATTTCATTTAAATGTTTCTTTCTAGATTGTGTGTATGTGATTGTATCAGATCATTTAGAATTGTTACTGTTATCTCCTGCTGTGTAGAAGAGGGAATGTTTCCTCGTGAAGTAAGAAATATAAATTATTCAATTAAGGCATGATGCCATTAATAATATTGTTCTAACAATAACAATGTTAAACAATACTGACTAGCCGTTGTTCCATATTGTTGATGATACAGGTTAAAAATCGGCCATGTTTGATTGAAACAATTTTGAATATATCTCTATCTGTTACTGATGTAAATTTCATTTTATTAGTCACATTTTCTCTAGTAAATGTTTTGCCTTTGCGTTCCTCTATTGCTTCTAAAAATTGTTTGCTGCGACCATTTTATTTGCCTATATAGATTATTGCACTATCTCTTTTTTTAAAGTTTTACCCACTTCTACCGCATTCGTCTTTCTTCCTCTCACGATCCATGCTGCTTACAACACCCCAGGACCCACAGTAATCCCTACGCTCAGTCCTTTCTGCTTAGAAGCTCCTCCAGATCTACCAAATAAAGAAAGGTAAGAAACTAGTGTACTCGTGTGATAAGGTATCCGCGACAAGGTACAATTTTAGTCTTCTACTTGCGGTGTATCCCGGCGTTGCACGGGTAAGAACATTGGTAATAGCACCTACAATGAGAAACGTTTATTTGCGATTGCCTGTTAAAAACTCACGAAAATATACCGACAGGAAACTTGTTTTATTTGGAGAAAATTAAGAAGTTGAAAGTACAGTTTAGCTGTCTACGTACATTGTTCATAGAAATATTGTTGAGCCCCTTCTTTTCCTACTCCTCTGTTTTGGCCTATTGGAGTAAATGTGAAAGAGAAAGTCACAGGTTAAGTTGGCAGAAGGTTCCAGTGTCACAGCAGTAAGGCATAGGCTACTTACCTCAAAAGTTCATTCGCACTCTTTCCACTAAGTTACTCTTTCTCTCTATCCCTCTCGGTGCAGTCCCTTGCGAATTTCTCGCGTAGGCCTGGTATAGATTTGCACCCAATCAATCTACCCGATGCACATGTCCACTTTGTACGGCTTTTAGAGGAAGGAAGGACCAGCAGTACGTTGTTCGGTATTATTATGAAAAGGTGTAGCAGAGAATCCCGCGTGAACTAACAGCTCGGGAGGAAACTGCTTACCTCGAAGATTCATTCGCCATCGTTCTTGTCAACTCCGTTTATTTGTTGGTCTACAGTTAGATGAATGGCGCACAAAGGATTAATGTTTATTGGCAAGAAGTTTTTTGAATAATAAAAGACGGGTTAAAGCGACCTACAATGTATATGTGTGTATATATATATATATATACAGATACATATAATATATATATATATACATGTATGTGTTTATGTATAATATATATATATACATGTATGTGTTTATGTATACATATATATATATATATGTGTGTGTGTATGTATGTATATATATATATATATATATATATATATATGTGTGTGTGTGTGTGTATATACATATATTTTTATGTGTATATTTATATATATGTATATGTGTATATATATATATGTGTATATGTGTTTGTATATATATATCACGATAGCCATAGACTCTCGTTATTCCCTGTCAATAATGTGCTGAAAGGAAAAGGAATCCTGAGCTCTTTAAAATGCAATATTGAAAAGGTAACACACGCAATGTTGAAAAGGTAACACACGCAATGTTGAAAAGGTAACACACGCAATATTGAAAAGGTAACACACGCAATGTTGAAAAGGTAACACACGCAATATTGAAAAGGTAACACACGCAATATTGAAAAGGTAACACACGCAATATTGAAAAGGTAACACACGCAATGTTGAAAAGGTAACACACGCAATGTTGAAAAGGTAACACACGCAATGTTGAAAAGGTAACACACGCAATGTTGAAAAGGTAACACACCACAGAGAGATAGTTGCCATCAATAAAATCGATAACCGGCGCCTAACAACAGAAAATTGAAAAATAAAAGCTGCAGTTAGTATCTTTAGACCGCAAGGAATATAGAAATGCAAGTTTGAAGTCAATCGGAATAGAAATGAGGACAGACAGACAGACAGACACACACACAACAACAGTTATATATATATATATATATATATATATATATATATATATATATATATATATATATATATAGAGAGATAAATAGAT
Source organism: Eledone cirrhosa (assembly GCA_964016885.1). Lineage (NCBI taxonomy): Eukaryota > Metazoa > Mollusca > Cephalopoda > Octopoda > Eledonidae > Eledone > Eledone cirrhosa. The sequence goes on along the minus strand of OZ024742.1, from coordinate 203,966,637 downwards.
AGATAGATAGATATTCCGGGAATACACTATTTTTTTTAAATTGCAAAATTATTTCTGTTGTTTATTAATATATATATATATATATACACACACGCACACGCGCGTACACACACACGTGCGTACACACACACACGCTCGCACACACACATATATATATATATATATATTTCTGTTGTTTATTAATATATATTTATATATATATAAATGGAAAATAATAAAACGAAATTTCATTTCTCACTCTTAGTACGGTTGATACCTAAATATAAGTATGTATACGTACATACTTATATGTGTACAGACGCACAGTAGTATGTATATATATACATACATGCACACATATACACCGCACAGTGCTCGGCAACCATCGTCGCACTTTTGTTCAACACTGACACAGGAACGATGTACTAGTTTCAAGCTTATTAGCTATCGTCAGCATCGTATACTTTTCTGTCAGATGATTGAACGTCTGAAAGTATATACTTTCCTTATGCATATTAACGGCTGAGCAGCCTAATTTGCATATCGAGTGAGTTAGTTGGCCGGGCGTTGCGAAAACGATAAATGGAAAAGAATGAAACGAAATTTCATTTTAGTACGGCTGATACTAAATATAAACAAACCGCATTATAATAAATGTTCGGTGAATCCATACGTACATATATATATGTGTGCATGTATGTATATATATACATACTACTGTACGTCTGTACACATATATGTATGTACGTATACATACTTACATTTAAGTAACTGCCGTACTAAGAGTGAGAAATACAATTTCGTTTCATTCTTATCCATTTATCGTTTTCGATATACCCGGCCGACTAACTCACTCGATATACAAATTAGGCTGCTCAGCCGTTAATATGCATAAGGAAAGTATATACTTTCAGACGTTCAATCATCTGACAGAAAGGTATACGATGCTGACGATAGCTAATAAGCTTGAAACTAGTTCATCGTTCCTGTGTCAGTGTTGAACAAAAGGGCGACGATGGTTGCCGAGCACTGTACGGCTTAATACGAGCTGTTTGTTTACAAACAACCGAGCATTATAATAAAAGTTCGGTAAAACGATACGTACACATATATATGTGTGCATGTATGTATATATATACATACTACTGTGCGTCTGTACACATATATGTATGTACGTATACATACTTATATTTATATATATATATATATAGGTAACATGAATCGACCTTTTATTTTTATCTAAAGACATTTTTTCCAATTCCACTCTAGTCGTCCCTTCAATCTATCTAATTTCTCATCCTTTCTTCTGTTGAAGGACTAGCGTCCGAAACGTTAGGACTCTCTTCCTGCTATTTCAAGCGTTAACCTAATATATTCCTTCCATATACTGTACCGATTGTGTTGTTATTTCTGTTTACTACCAAATCAAGCACTCTATGCACAGACAATGTATATAATAGAAAGAAACGAGAATGTTTCATTTAAACATGAAAAATATTTATTGCGTATCAACCTGTTACGCGCGTTTTGCAGAGGATTGGCTCAATGTGACCTGTAGGAGTTATGGACCCGACTCCAGTATCGATCTGTTTCATTAAAAACATATTAATTTATTTATGGAATACATAATGCAAATACAGTTTAATAATATATATATATATATACGTTATTCCGGGTTGAATCGGAGGTAACCACAGTAAGTAAGGTACTCAATACATTGCAGAGTATAAAAGTTTTAATATAGATGAGATTCTACAGGACTAGAACTGTTTCATTCTTTAGAAATCATCAGGAATCTGGGTATCAAAAAATAAGTATGGTATTTATACAAGTGGTAGGAGAGGGTGAGGAGTGGGATGGGTGTAGGTCATTGGTTGATAGAAAAGGGAATTCATTAAAAGCTAATTCTACAAAGCTATAGTTTATTTTTATTTATTTTTGTTTTTAGAGTAACAAAGGCAGAGAGAATTCTATAAACAGGTTCAGGATGGCATGCCATTCCTTATTATTAAGTTTCTCTTAAGCTAACAGGTGTCTATAAGATCAGTGGGGGGTCAGTCATGGTAGATAGATTTAAAGGAAAGGGAGATTCTTTAAAAGCTAAATTCATTAAGGTTCTACTAAGTGACAAAGGTTTAGAGAATTATGTAGACAAATTCAAAATATTAAGTGCATATCTTACAATTATCCTCAAATTACTCTTAAACTATTCAACTATATGCCAAAAATCAACAGACACACTCACTCACACACTCGCGCGCACCCATAAACACACATACACAGACACACATATACACAGACACACATATAAATATATTTATATATATATATATATATATATATATATATATATATATATATGCATATATATATATATATATGCATATATATATATATATATATATATATATATATATATATATATATATAAAAATATATATATATACACACACATATACATACACACACACATATACACACATATATACATACATATATATACATACATATATATACACACACACACACACACATATACACATATATAAGGAAAAATTGAACGGGAACAAAACAGAGGGGCAGAACAAACAAATGTTTATTGATTTCACGCTCTTGAGAGTGGGGTCACACATACACACACACATATATATATATATATACACACACACACATACACCATACATACATATATTCATAT
>OZ024742.1:203828960-203953960 GCA_964016885.1 Eledone cirrhosa | reverse complement strand
TCAATGTAATCCATATGTTGAAAATGTTGTAGGTTAAGATAAATCTCAGAAAACAATAAAACATTAAAAGGAAAACAGAGTCATGATATAAGTTGAAACAATGAAATAAAAAATCAAGTCATTAGAGATATACCAATTACGATCGTTTCTAGATGGTGATAATACATTGTATTATCACCATCTAGAAACGATCGTAAAGCAGTGAAGTATATCTCTAATGACTTGATTTTTTATTTCATTGTTTTAACTTATATATATATATATATATATATATATATATATATATATATATACACAAATACACATATATTTATATATACAAATAAGTACTCATAAATATACGCATATACATAGGCACATGAAAACACCTCTACAGGTAGAAAATGCAGATAGGTAAGAGTTACTCACATAACCATAGTGGCCGTATTTCAGGTTGAGGGGTGGGGGGAGGAGGTAGAGGGGCTAAAGGGAGAAAGTCGTTTTTAGCCATCGGGCATTAACACTGGCTTAAGGTATTTGAAAGTTGCAAAGTTCTTTTGCATGCAGTTCGGGCAGTGTTCAGAGAGTTTGTTCACTAGCGGGCCCTTGGCGAATAACATTTTATAGCTCTCTGAGATACAAAGGTCGCAGCCCTTGTGTCCTTCGTTGTAAGAGCGCGCTTCTGGAGTATTTTCCATTTAAGCGTGAAGGGCGTGGAGTTCCTTTTGAGGTCCCAAACATAGGAGGCGAGTTTTGTCTGGTTTGATTTGTCCAGTCTACTGAAGGAGTGGGCATACCAACGGGTCTTAAAGTTATTGGAAGTCATGCCCATGTATGTCTTTTTGTTATTGCAATCTTCGGTGCCTGAGATGGCATCGCATTTGTATACGATATAATTTGTCAGGCATTTGTTTTCAAGTGGGCAGGCTTCCTTATTTAGGCAATTACACAAGGCCCCAGTCCGGGGATTGGGTTCGGAGGTGGTTGGCTTATTTAATTTTTTAGAATTGTGGTTGGCTATATTCCTAGCTAGGTTAGGTGTGGTGGAGTAGGAGAGTCTTATTGTGTTCTTATTAAAGATGGTGTAGTACCTATGTTGGGAAGTGTGTTTTCAGCAAAGTGAAGAAAATCCTAGCTATCGGTGTAGAGACCTCTCTATTGAAGGGAGGGTTGTACCAGCTAATCTACCTATGCGTATTCCTCCTCTGCAATCTTGCGGTGGTTTCTAGGTAGGTTATCCTTTCTTTAAATCCGCTGCGGGCGAGGGCGTCATTGTAGTAGGAGGCAGAGGCGTTAAAAATATCTTCGTTGGCAGAGAGGCCAGAGATTCTAATAGAGACGCTTTTTACTAAGTTATCAGTGATGTTTTGGGGGTGGTTAGAATTAACATTAATATATCTAAGGGACTCGTTAGGTTTATGGTATGGGTAATAGAGGGAAGTATCTAAGTCGAGAGTGACATCTAAGAAGTTGGCCCTAGTCATATTAGATTCTATAGTTATACTAAATCCTAGATTAGAGAAGAACGAGCTTAAGTTTCTCCGAAACCCATCGGTGGTTCTGGGGTAAACCTTGTGCAGGGCGAAGAGGCCGTCGTCTCGGTATAAACCTCCGGTTAGTCTGGTAAAGAGGTTCTTCAGGTGATGTAAAATGTACAAGCCCACAAGGTCGCTAACTTCAGTCGAGTCACTCGCTCCCATGCTGACGTCAAATGGGGTCTGAGACCTCTTGTTGATCCAGTAAGATCCATCGTGGTATAGAAAGGTCTTTCGGGCGTGGAGGATAACAGCTTGCTCAGCATCGGTAATGGTGGTAAACTTCCTGGAAAAGGTAATTGCATCCATCAGGAGGGGCTCCGAGATAGAAGCATAGTAGTTTTCTATGTCGAGTTTCAGGAAGCGAGTGTGGCGTTTGTCGGGTAATTCTTGGAACCAGGATATTGCCTCAGATGTTCTGCTCCAGAGTGGGAGTTGTGAGCAACACGCAATAATGGTAGGACTCTATCTAGAGCCGATGTCTGAACGAGTAGGGTTGATGAGTCTGACTGATGGTTTGTTGAGGAAGTTTCCCTTATGGTCCTTCAGGGTAAAGTGCGGGGTCTTTACCCTTAAAGGTTCGGTTCGGTCATGTAATTTAAGGGACTTGGCGATTTCTTTTCCGGCCGCGTTTGTCTCAGTCAATGCCATTTTCTATCAACCAATGACCTCTAGCCATCCCACTCCCAACCCTCTCCTACCACCTGAAGAGACCTATAAATACCATATTTATTTTTTGATACCCAGATTCCTGATGATTTCTAAAGAATGAAACAGTTCTAGTCCTGTAGAATCTCATCTATATTAAAACTATATATATATATATATATAAGCATCTCTCCGATTTTTATGTGTTCGTTCATATTCCAGTTGGTATTCTGGGGGAAATTCACTTAGGAATACTTTCCTATTGGTATTGAAATAGAGAAATAACCCAGGCTACATACACTTATGCATATTCATGTGAGTGTGTATATATAAATATATATATATATATATATATACGAGATTAACAAATGGAAACTATATTTATAAAACCATATTTATTTCATTATACATATTTCAAGGACACCAAGTTAAATTATGGTGAGCTTTCATCAGATAAAATATAATATAGATCAGTTTTATAAATAAATATTGACATACCCTTAAAGAATGCAACCATTACTTTTGGAAGCTCCCGGATAGTCCGGGAGCTTCCAAAAGTAATGGTTGCATTCTTTAAGGGTATGTCAATATTTATTTATAAAACTGATCTATATTATATTTTATCTGATGAAAGCTCACCATAATTTAACTTGGTGTCCTTGAAATATGTATAATGAAATAAATATGGTTTTATAAATATAGTTTCCATTTGTTAATATCGTAGTTTTACTCCAAATATTTGTTGAGTGCTTTATATCAGTTATAAAAATATTTGCTTGTTGTATCCCAACAATTTAAATAGAACTTTTACATATATATATATATATATATATATATATTATATATATATATATATATATATATATATATATAAATATTAATATATATATATATATATATAAAAACAAATAACGAAACGAAATTAAATTTCGTTTCGCTTCTAACTCACTTTTGTATGACTGACGCTTAAACAATTAAGTTAAAGTGTACATCTACATATGTATACGGAAGTATTAGTATGCATATAAATACACACATGTATACATATGTACATGTACTCAGCTTTTCACTAGACACTTTACAGTGAGTGTCAGCTAGTCTGTATGTAACCACACAGGCGGACCGGGTTTTAGAGTCATACGAGTTTTCAAGGAAACACATTTCCTCTATTCTCCAGAGGGCCAGACAGGAATATTGGACTAGTTTCGATGTTATAACATCTCATCAGCAATATTTACCCATCTTCCGGCTTCTCTGGAGAATTGTAAAAGCACATATCGTTATATGCTTTCTCTATGAAAATTAGTAGTGGGTAGACCAATTTGCATAGAACGTGAGTCATTGTACGCACCGGTTCAGCGGAAACGATAAAAACAAATAACGAAACGAAATTAAATTTCGTTTCGCTTCTAACTCACTTTTGTATGACTGACGCTTAAACAATTAAGTTAAAGTGTACATCTACATATGTATACGGAAGTATTAGTATTAGTATGCATATAAATACACACATGTATACATATGTACATGTACTCAGCTTTTCACTAGACACTTTACAGTGAGTGTATTTATATGCATACTAATACTTCCGTATACATATGTAGATGTACACTTTAACTTAATTGTTTAAGCGTCAGTCATACAAAAGTGAGTTAGAAGCGAAACGAAATTTAATTTCGTTTCGTTATTTGTTTTTATCGTTTCCGCTGAACCGGTGCGTACAATGACTCACGTTCTATGCAAATTGGTCTACCCACTACTAATTTTCATAGAGAAAGCATATAACGATATGTGCTTTTACAATTCTCCAGAGAAGCCGGAAGATGGGTAAATATTGCTGATGAGATGTAATAACATCGAAACTAGTCCAATATTCCTGTCTGGCCCTCTGGAGAATAGAGGAAATGTGTTTCCTTGAAAACTCGTATGACTCTAAAACCCGGTCCGCCTGTGTGGTTACATACAGACTAGCTGACACTCACTGTAAAGTGTCTAGTGAAAAGCTGAGTACATGTACATATGTATACATGTGTGTATTTATATGCATACTAATACTTCCGTATACATATGTAGATGTACACTTTAACTTAATTATATATATATATATATATATATATATATATATATATATATATATATATATATATATATATATATATATATAAATATTAATATATATATATATATATATATATATATATATATATATATATATATATATAAATATTAGTATATATATATATATATATATATATATATGTATATATATTATATATATATATATATATATATATATATATATATATATATATATATATAAATATTAATATATATATATATATATACATTATGAAGAGAGAAGAAACATTTAGATATAATTAGTAATAAAATGTATCATACCTAAACTACTCCTAGATTCCTCGACTACGTAGTTTCGTGGCATAAAAAAAACAATACATCATAAAGATATAGAGCTTTTGCGAGGTCTGCCGACTTATCAAGAGGATATCTCATTTTACTGGCTTCAAGAACGCGTCTACACGACGTGAGAAAGAATCCCAAAAGGCGGAGGGGGAGATAGTCACGCGATATAACGGTCGAGAAACAGAGCTAAGCCTCTTATAACCCCGAAGAAAATACCACGGAGGCGGAGGGGGTATTTATATCGAAGCCGTAGAAGAGGTGGTGAAGGGGGCGAGAAGTATGAGTAATGGCAGCTTTCCAGCAGTCACCACACTTCAAAGATTACTCGACCAGAGGGAGTTATGAACAATATATTTACTCCGCCTCCGTGGTATTTTCTTCGGGGTTATAAGAGGCTTAGCTCTGTTTCTCGACCGTTATATCGCGTGACTATCTCCCCCTCCGCCTTTTGGGATTCTTTCTCACGTCGTGTAGACGCGTTCTTGAAGCTAGTAAAATGAGGTATCCTCTTGATAAGTCGGCAGACCTCGCAAAAGCTCTATATCTTTATGATGTATTGTTTTTGTTTATGCCACGAAACTACGTAGTCGAGGAATCTAGGAGCAGTTTAGGTATGATACATTTTATTACTAATTATATCTAAATGTTTCTTCTCTCTTCATAATGTATTTTTAACTCTGATACTGGTTCAGTCTAATTCAACCGGATTGGTCTGTCCCAGTCATTCATTTAGCAACATCGGTAAGGTTGGCACCATAAACTCACGGTTGGGTGTGGATGCATTCATGTATATGTGTGTGTCCGCATGTATATGTGTGTTTCTAAATATATTATATATATATATATATATATATATATATATATATATATATATATAAATATTAATATATATATATATATATATATATATATATATATATATATATATATATATATATATATATATATATATATATATATACATATATATATATATATATATAAATATTAATATATATATATATATATATATATATATATATATATATATGTATATATATATTCCCGAAAAAGATATATTCTGTGCTTGAAGTTTATCGAACCGTCACTCTATTGATGTTTGCAAAATACATTGGTACATTTCCTTCCTATAAATATTTGCAATTATTTTTATCACACAAGTTTATAACAGTAGCCGCCAACGATGTCGTATTTTTCCTGCTATTTTACAAACTATCCACCGCACCCTATTGATGTTATATAAACATTTAAAGTCTGGCTTGTACTAGATACGTTCCGTTTTGTCCGTTCTTTTCTTGGACAAAACGAAAAAAGAAAAAATAAATTGAAGAGAACCTCCGCAAAACTCCACTAATGGAAAATACAATAACGGCAGCAGCAGCAGTAACAACAAAAACAACAACAACTACAACAATAAGAAACACAACTACTACTACTAGTAGTAATGGTAATAATTGTTTCTACTTTAGGAACAAAGGCAGCAATTTGAAGGGGAGGGGAAAGTCGATTAAAGCGACCCAAGTGCATTACTGGTACTTTATTTTATCAACCCCATAAGGATGAAAGGCAAAGCTAGCATAGGTGGAATTTGAAATCAGAACGTAAAGGGCCATATCTCAATGCTGCAAAACATGTTGTCCGGCGCCCTACCGATACTGCCAATTCACCGCCTTACTACTATTACTAATAATAATAAGTCTTTCTTTATTGGCCACAGGGACCTACATATAGTGGATGATACAAAGAACAAGGACAGCGGTGTGCGGATACAGAAAAAACAGAATACAAAAAGGAAATAACAAATAACAATAAACAATACAATTAAAACAATGAAAATTCCCCAATCTGGGGGAAGTACCATCCAGGGGTATCTTAGGAACTCCACCAATCCTAAACCCCCATATTTTCCACGAATACACTATGAGGCTGCCCCTCTCCTCTCTAAATTAGCCACCCTACAGGTCAGAGTAGGCCCATTCATATGGGCCATCTTTCAACAAATGTATTAGATGGGGAGTAGGGGGCGCACTTCCCACTCCACTCTCACCTTCCTTTCCAAGTGGAAGTTGATGAGAGATTGGCCGAAGAGGAAAGTGTCTATCTTCAGGCGTTTCAGCCACGTTTACCACACAACCTCCTTCGCTACACCCACCAGATAGAGGAAACACGCCTGCCCTTCCCGGCTAAAAGAAGTCAGTGGGGCGATCTTCACGATTGACTTAGTCGATAACCGGATCCGTCCGACGCATGATAATAGCTGTTAGACAAATGTATGAATACTGGATGAGTGCGTACAGAGCGGTTTCGTTGCTCAGTGCGCATCTTGGAGAGGTCCGCCTGTCTGCACCTCCGTGCCTGTAGAGTTTGTCTCACACAGTGCTCCCCGGTAGCACTGCCAAGCCAAGGATTTCTGGAAATTGCCTCCTATATTTCCTGGGTTGTTATCGTTTTCTTGCAGCATTGTGCCCCTCCACTTGTGGAGAGAGAGAGATTGAGCGAGAGAGAGAGAGGAAATGGAGAGAGAGAGTGAATGTGTGTGAAGATGCGTGGCTTAGTGGTAAGAGAGTTGGATTCACAATGATAAGGTTGTGAGTTTGATACCAGGACCAGATGGTGCGTTGTGTCCTTGAGCAAGACACTTTATTTGACGTTGTTCCAGTTTACTCAGCTGTAGAAATGAGTGGCGATATCTGGTGCCAAACTGTTTCAGCCATTGTCTTTCCCCTGCACAACATCAATGATGTGGGGTGGGGGTCTGGTATACATGGGTGACTACTGGTTTTCCACAAAAACACTTTGCTCGTGCTTGTGTCTAGGAAGGACTCGAACTATGTGCAAATCCCATGGTCATTCGTGACTGAAGGGGTTCTTTACCCATTATATATATATATTTTATTTTAGGGGGCGATCAACTTTTCGTCAAATCGGACCGAGGAAACAATGTTTCCATTGGTCTTTCCAATTGCTATCATATATATATATATATATATATATATAGCACTTTCATTTTATATTCATCTTTTATATATATATATATATATATATATATATATATATATATATATATATATATATATATATATATATATATATATATATATATATGTATGTACGTGTGGGTGTATGTATTTATGTATGTGTGTGTATCTATGTGTGTGTCTGTTTGTAGCATTCGTATACTGAAGGATATGTGTAGGTGTGAAGAGGAGGAAGCACACCTGTGAAGCCATTTTTACGTATACCTGAGAACTGTCAACTGTGAAGAATAAGACACGTGATGTATTTACAGTTTTCATGAAGCATTGTTCGATATGTAGTTAAGATTGTTTTAAGAAAGCCTGTTCAGAACAATTTTAAAATATAGGAGTGGAAACAGGATTGAAGTAAAACAAAACACTTTTATTCCGTGATATCTCGGGGTAAAAATTCATTTAAAAAACGAAGGAATGAGACCTTGGCCACGCACTTCATTTTCTTTTTCTTTTGAAGATTGGATTTTATCTCCGAAATATCACTAAATATAGGTTAAAGGTGTAAACTACTGACTTACTTAATTTTCACTTGTATTGTACTGCTTTCCTAAAACAATTTTAATTCAATTATTTATTCATTAATTTCGTTAATTCCACGTGGCCAACAAAATATAATTAAAGTGACACGAAAAATAAAAATCTATAAAAGTGTCACCAATGTGAAAACATTTTGAAAGCTCTGCACCTGAGTGTACTTTTCGATATTTCACTATAGAAACTCCATGTACTGTGTTTGCCATTATGTTCCCGCTTCCCAAGAGATTCGACTTTTTAAGGAGAGTTTCACCTGGAATGAAACAGGTGAGAACAGGTAAGTGAAGCAGCGTTGAACGTGACACCTGTTATTATTATTTCTTTAATTTTATAATTTGCAAGCATGCACCTGTCTTGATTTTTCTTAACAAATAAATGACGAGTCTATAGAATCTTTGCTTGTATAGAATGAATAAACGAAAATGATGATGATCGTGTTAAAAAAGAAAGAAAAAGAGTAATAATAATAATAACAATAACAACAACAACAACAACAACAATAATGATAATAATAATAATAATAATAATAATAATAATAATAATAATAATAATAATAATAATAATAAATAATTTATAAATAAATAAACTTGTCAAACGGGATCGGATGTGTTTCTGCGGAAAGTAATTCAATAGACAGATTTTTAATCACATCAATGATCAATCATCGATTTGAATAGTATCAGTTGTCGTTGGTAAACTAGGACAGGTCAAAACATGTTATGGCAGCTTGTAAAGAGTTGTCGATACAAAATTCAGCCATGTTTCGGGTCTCGTTCACATTTATACACATCACATATTACAAGTATGTATCCCACATATGCATGTGCATATATGTATATATATATATATACATATATATATATATATATATATATATATACACACACAGACACACACACACACACACACACACACACACACACACACACACACACACACACACACACACACATATATATATATACATATATATATATATATATATATATATATATATATATATATATATATATATATATATATATATATATATATATATATATATATATATATATATATATGTATATATATATATATATGTATATATATACTAGCAGCAGTACCCAGCATTGCCTGGGTAGGTAAAATAATATCTGATTTGATGAAAAGGTGTTGATCTTAGCGACTGCTTCTGGGTGACTCCTCTATGGCCACACACAGGCCATGCGGGGGAGGGTGGTGATGACCTCTATCACTGAGAAACGCGGGTGACTGATGAAGGGGCATGCTGGGGGAGGGAGGTAATGACCTCTAACACTAAGCCAAATTTCCTCATGCTACTTGATTGGAAACCGATGAATTTTCAAATACACAACTAAAAGCTCAGACGACGTCAGTGGACATCGTTTTGCCTTTGATGTGCAATGATGGGTTCTATCGTAGTATACAAGTTGAACCAAATAAATTGATTTATGTGTGAAGTGGAGCCGAAGTTTCGAATTTGAACGAAATCGGTTGAAAAATGTTGGAGCTAGAGCCGAAAAGGCGGAAATTTGAGCGAATAGGTGGTATTTTCGAATATTTAAGCGGCTGCGACGCCCTTCCTGAACAAAAAATCCAAAATATAAAGCCACTCTAAGACGTGAAATAATCAGATCTAACGTAGTGTAAAATATGAACAAAGTAGGTTGATTAATGTGGGAGCTAGAGCCGAAAAAGTGAAAATTTGAGTCTAAAAGTGGTATTTTTGAATATTTAAGTGGCTACCACGCCGTTCTTGAACAACAAATACAAAATATAAAGCAATTACTAGATGTGCAATGATAAATTCTATTTTGCTTTAAATTTTGAACGAAATCGGTGGCAAAATGTGGCTGCTAGAGCCAAAAATCTTATTTTTCGATACCTAATAAAAGGTGCCCCCCCCCCCATATCGATTTTTATCTGCAGAATGATCCCGGAATAAAAGAACGATATATAGAAAACACTCCGCGGTAACTAATATATGAGACTGTAAAGTTTCATGAAAATCGGTCGTAAGATGTAGGCCCCTATAGGTAATACACAGTCACACAGACACATACACACACACATACTTAATTTTATATATATACTGATATATATATATGTACGTATATATATAAGTATATATATATATATACATATATATACGTATATATATATATACATATTAATACATATATATACGTATATATATAAAATACAATATGTTGAAAAGGTAACATACCAGAGAGAGATATACAGTGCGCTATCAATAAAATGAGGAAAAAACCGAGATTATTCTATTTCTGTTAACAAATTACTGGCGAAACATCTCTTTGGAATTGTACGTGTGTTATATAGTTATAGAGGTATTTATTTACGCTTTAATTTATATTTTTAATTATCATGTCTATAGTCTGCTTTTCATAGGTTATAGATTCCATACACTGGTGGTTTTTTTCCCTGTTTTATTGATAGCGCACTGTATATCTCTCTCTGGTGTGTTACCTTTTCAACATATTGTATTTTAAAGGATTTCTTCTCCTTTGAGCACATGATTTACAGGGAATGGCGAGGGCCTATGGTTCCGTTAATTTATCGTGGTATATATATAGTTACATTAAATAGCAACTACACAGTCATTTCTATTCTCCATATATTTCATTATATATATATATATACAGTATATATATATACATATATATATATATATATATATATATATATATATATATATATATATATATACAGTATATATATATATATACATATATATATATATATATATATATATATATATATATATATATATATATATATATGTACATATATATATATATATATATATATATATATATATATATATATATATATATATATATATATATAAAATAAAAAACACTTTCCAAATTCACATAAATATAGTAGTATACTTAATACCAAAACAATTAGACTATCTTATTCCACTGCACCAAACCTAGACGCACACATTAAGATGCTCAAAGCCAAAAAACTCCGTAACAACAACACCCCAATCACTCAACACAATAAAACACCTAATACACAACCACCCACTAACAAACAGTATGCACAAAACATACCCACACACACATCCCAGCCCACCTATAACTCCACCACTGCCCATAACAGAAATTGTAATTGCCACCTTCCAGAGACTTGTCCATTGAATAACGAATGTTTGCATTCAAACCTAGTGTACAGGTGCTCGGTTGAGTCGGGCAACCAAACCTGGCACTACATAGGCAGCACTGCAAACACCTTCAAAACTCGTTGGTACACGCATCGTTACGCAATAAAGCACCGCCAACACCGTTACGTAACGACTCTCGCCGACAAAATTTGGCACTTAAAAGGGAATAACCGACAATACACCCTTAAATGGACCAAACTCTCACATGCTCCTCCATACTAGCGTGGGATGAAAACGTGACCGTTGTGTAATAATGAGCTCTTCCATATCCTAAGCTCAAGCCACCAACTACTCAACAACAAAATTGAAAGGTCAATTTTTTGCCAGCATAAACTGAAAGCGAAATTCTCACACTTCAAACCTTCAACTAAATCTTAACACTACCTCTCTTCCTACCCTAAATAACAATTCCACACTCCTAAAAATATAGACTATATATGAAATTTAATACTTTCTTCCTTCATCTATACTCTGGTAAGACTTTCGCCTGTCCACTACCAAATGCCACTTAAAATTCTATCTCCCTTCTCTCTCCCCCTACTCATCACAACTTTTAGCACACAACCCTCCTCCCCCTCCCTTCTTGTAACTTAACTATATTCTATACAAATCCTCTCACACCACCCTATCTCTTTCTCTTTCTCTCCCTACCTCCATCCCTTTTCTCTCTCTCTCTCTCTCTCTCTCTCTCTCTCTCTCTCTCTCTCTCTCTCTCTCTCTCTCTCCCTCTCTCTTGCCCCTCTCTCTCTCTGTTCCTCTATCTTACACTACTACCCCTTATTTCATTTCCTTAGGTCATTCCAATTTTGTATTTTGAAAATTCGGATGCCACAGTATCTTTCTTGATTGCCTATTATTACATAGTGTAGCAATAATGGACTGAAATTCTGATGAAACAATTGTTAATACGTGGATTAAATTCTTTTGTAACTGTTTACCTTCGTCCTATTTCTCTCTTTTTTTATTACACTCCTCGTTTGTTCGTGTTTCCACTACTGAATCCCTACCAACCTGTTGAGTCACCTTAACGTATGTTGAAAACTTTCCTCACAACTTGTTCTACCAAGCTTTGGAATACTCCTAATTACTGAATATATATATATATATATATATATATATATATATATATATATATATATATATATATATATATATATATATATATATATATATATATATATATATACTGTATATATTAATAGTAATAATAATAAAATTGAAGACTAAAATCCAGAGAGGGCTCGATAAGGAAAATATATATCAAATATATAAGAACCGAAGAGCAAATATTTATTAAAATAACAGATTAAAGTTTAAGCAAAGAATCGCTGCTTTCACCCTTAACGGGATCTTCTGAACTTCAATTTTATTATTATTACTATTTGGCTCCTTCGGTTGAGCACTCTACTGACTTATATTCATCATGCAGAAACAACATCTGAATATTTCTACAAAGAACATACCCGTACCTAGCAGGAAAACATACCTAAAACTCCTGATACAGAAAACAGACGCGTTCATTAAAAGGTTGCGTTGGCGTAATTGTTTTTCACCGCTCCTATTAATGACGTATTATTCGTTTTTTCCCGTTCTTTGCCAGCGAACGTCACCATGAACCAAAGTATCGTCTTCCTGTCTTCCTCCGGTTGCAACGTTTTTTGAAATATCCAGTTCTGCGTTTACAGATTGACTTTGTTAGTTTCAGAAGATCCCGTTAAGGGTGAAAGCAGCGATTCTTTGCTTAAACTTTAATCTGTTATTTTAATAAATATACTGTATATATATATATATAATGAAATATATGGAGAATAGAAATGACTGTGTAGTTGCTATTTAATGTAACTTAAAATGCAGTGGGAATATGAAGAAAGCAAGAATGGGGGGGGGGGGGTCCTCATCAGTTGTCTACTGGGGGTCTCGGATATTTCTACGCTTTAAAGACAAGATATCTACCGCCCAGGGCGTTCAATAACTGGATAAGTTATTGGGAAAACGGAAGAAGGAGGGAAGGAAAGCAAAGGGGAAGAAAAGAGAAACAGTAACAAAGCAGCGAAAAAACACACAAACCGAGCAATGTGTGAGCAACTATAGGTAGGAAATCTAAGACCACTCGATAAGAGAACTTAAGTTCAAGACTGAGTGGTCGAGAGGAACAACACACGTCCGATCGCCGCAGTTGTAAGTGAGAAGAGAACTGCTAAACGGTCAGACGAGGTTGTGAAAGTGAGGGGGAGAAAGGGAGAGGAAGAAAGTGGGGTGAGAGTAGATAGGGAGAAAGGGAGGGGAAGAAAGAGGGGTGAGAGTAGAAATTGGCGAAATAGGTAGGTAGAAGGGGAGAGAAGAATGGTCACAGCAAAAACATGATGAAATACATGGAGAATAGAAATGGCTGTTAAGTTGCTATTTAAGGTAACTTAAAATGCAGTGGGAATACGAAGAAAGCAAGAACAGAAGGGGCGGGGGGTGGGAGATATATATGTGTATATATATATATATATTTAAACATATATACATACATAAATACACACAACCCCCCCCCCCCACATATATATATATATTATAATAAAATAACAGGAGGCTGGACTTGTGTAAATCCTTGAAAGGTTTATTATACTATGATCATTTCAATGACCGTGTTCCGTATGAATCCGGTGATATCATCAGGTATTCGAAATATAATAAATAAATGTAACAGATAAAATCCATGGGGCTGAAAATCATAGACCTGTGGATGATTTTCAGCCCCAGGGATTTTATCTGTTACACTCATTTATTATATTTTGAATACCTGTTGATATCACCGGATTCATACGGACCCCGATCATTGAAATGATCATAGTATAATAAACCTTTCAAGGATTTACACAAGTCCAGCCTCCTGTTATTTTATTATAATAATTAATTCCGTACTCGCACCACCAACTACACAAACGAAGACGGTTGAGTACTCTCCATATTATTACATCAAGATTGACCATATGGAATGACCAACTCTATCCAGTGGTGAACCTTCAAACCTAAATAAATATATATATATATATCAACTAGAAATTGATTGACATATAAATATATCTAAAATAAACATATGAAACAATCACAGGGCATAATTTGTAAAAGTGTGTAAGCACACATAGCTATGTAGGTAACTAAATAAAGTTTAACTAGAACTTCAAAAATAGATACCTTATCTATATATATAAAACTGTGGTTGTCTGTCTGTCTATCGATTTTTGGCACACATCTCCTCTTAGAATCTCTCACGGAATTGCACCGAAATTGCTATACTTGTACATTGAGCCCTAGCGAAGACATTGGAAAAAAAATAATTTCAAATTGACCCACCCTATGTGACGAAATCGAATATAATGTATCGATTTTTGAGCGTAAGTTATCAGTTATTTCCCTTTGTTCTGTTTACATTGAGCGTCTTACGTAAAAAATTACGCTGGCTTTCTCAGCGTTTAAAATGACATTGCTGCAAAATTCATCAGTTCGAACACTAAGCTTCCGTTTTGCTTCATTTCCATTTAAAAGCATTTTAAAACAATATTTTTACTTGAAAACAAGTCTATTTAAAGACTACGTAAAACAAGCAAATATTTCGTCGTTAGGCGTGCAGACAGACAGTCGTGCAGAGAGGTGATATACGCGTGCAGACAGACAGTCGTGCAGAGAGGTGATATAGGCGTGCAGACAGACAGTCGTGCAGAGAGGTGATATAGGCGTGCAGACAGACAGTCGTGCAGAGAGGTGATATAGGCGTGCAGACAGACAGTCGTGCAGAGAGGTGATATAGGCGTGCAGACAGACATAACTGATAATTTGGTTACGCTAATGTTTTTCTCTGCGTTGCAGTGTTTACATTTTCGATCTTTGTTAATAAATAACCAGTGCAGTTTCTATCCCCAGCATCCTCTTTTGTTATAACATTCGGGTTATCGTTATGTTTTCTTAACTTCATAAGGCATATTGTTGGTTGAGGGAATATTAATCAAAAACACCACATGCAAGTCTGCACAGTAGACACTACAGTTTTTAAGCCAAGAAAGAAACTTAACATTGTAACTTTAACACAGCTACTGAGCGACCCCGAGCAACGCCGGGCTTTACTGCTAGTAAATTGATAAATCTTCCTTGTATATATTCCATTAAAGAAATATATTTCACCAATTAATCGATTGGTAAACGATAGTAGCCAGATCCTGGATTTTCAACAAGGAAGAGAACTAACCATCTGTGTTTACGCATCAAATTCAAATCAGCGACTGGCCAGTAACACGTGCTGTATTTACTAAAAATACACACATCGTACCAGCTTCGTCCCAGTGGCGTGAATGGGGTTATCGACAACTAGAAATAGCAGTCAAGTCCATTCAACTGAGTTAGCTCTACAATTAAGGGGTCGTATTTATATATATCCAAAATTAAGTTAAATTAAGGGTGTCATGTCAGATGAAATATATTTATTTAATGAAATATATTTCTTTAATGGAATATATACAAGGAAGATTAATCAATTTATAAGGTATCTATTTTTGAAGTTCTAGTTAAACTTTATTTAGTTACCTACATAGCTATGTGTGCTTACACACTTTTACAAATTATCCCTGTGATTGTTTCATATGTTTATTTTAAATATATTTATATGTCAATCAATTTCTAGTTGATATAAAATGCTCGAATCTATTCATTGGAATCTTGGAACATATTTTACGGGTGATATGGTTCATGTCTATCTGACATGACACCCTTAATTTAACTTAATTTTGTATATATATATATATATATATATATATATATATATATATATATATATAAAGAATTAGTATATCTACCAACATATATATACAGATGCATACCTATGCTACCAAATATATAGGTTTCGTCTTAGTAACTTTGTGGTTCAATGCAAGGGGATGCAGAACAATAATATGAAAGACGTAACATAAGAAAATTATAAAAATTAACTTACTTACTAAAATTTCACTCCAACTAATTAGTTTCTGAAAGGGAATAAACATGGTTTCCAAATGGAACAACATGGAGAAATCCTTTAGTCATCAGGGAAGTCTATTCTCAGCTAAGTTCCCAGGCAATGCGTGGACACAGGGAACTTATACAAAAATAATTCAGTGGATGGAAAAAAGCAAAGCGTGGACTAAGTTCCAAGACATTGAAAAAATCACTGCCTACTTGGTCGGTGGAAAATTCAAAAGAATCAATCACGTGACATCGAGGATAATCAGTGAGGAGTGGTGTGTTAAGAAGACAGTAGCGGAACCGTTACTATGAACTATAGCAGCAGTTTTGGCAAATTTTTGCTCAACAAAATAATTTGGAGATAATTATAAAGAATTATGCATACCTATGCTCTCAAATATATAGGCTTCGTCTTAGTAACTTTGTGGTTCAATGCAAGGGGATGCAGAACAATAATATGAAAGACGTAAAATAAGAAAATTATAAAAATTAACTTACTTAGTAAGTTTAATTTTATAATTTTCTTATTTTACGTCTTTCATATATATATATATATATATATATATATATATATATATATATATATATATATATATATATATATATTTATTTATTTATTAAAATAACAGATTAAAGTTTAAGCAAAGAATCGCTGCTTTCACCATTAACGGGATCTACTGAAACTAACAAAGTCAATCTGTGAACGCAGAAGTGAATATTTCAAAAAACCTTGTAACCGGAGGAAGACAGGAAGACGATACTCTGGTTCGTGGAAACGTTCCCTGGCAAAGAACGGGAAAAAACGAATATAATACGTCATTAATAGGAGCGGTGAAAAACAATTACACGCAAAGACAAAACCACGTTTATGGTATAAAAGAAGTCGTAGACTAATATTATCTTAGGTGGAGCAGCGTTTCTTTGCTTAAACTTTAATCTGTTATTTTAATAAATATTTGCTCTACGGTTCTTATATATTTGATATATATTTATCCTTATCGAGCCCTCGTTGGATTTTAGTCTTCAAATTTATTATTATTACTATTTGGCTCCCTCGGTTGAGCACTCTATTGACTTATATTCATCATGCAGAAACAAGATCTGAATATTTCTATAAAGAACATACCCGTACCAAGCAGGAAAACATACCTAAAACTACTGATACAGAAAACAGACGCGTTCATTAAATGGTTGCGTTGGCGTGCCTTTTATTTCGATAATCAGCGAAAAGCAGATAACAAACAGGATAAATTTGGGTTTAAAACCTATAATAACCCTCCGAGTAACCCATCATTGCTACCCTTCGAAAATGATGTCTTGGAACTCATACGGAGAATCCAATTTCGGAATAGGAGCAATTCCTTCTAGCAGGACCTGAAGAATAGAATTCGTTCTATTAAGGATTCTAATGCCGTGCACGTCCTTTCCGACAAAACTGGCAACCTATATCAAGTGGAGCGCAGTACTTACCATCAACTACTACATAATGCTGTAACTAAGGATTACCGTAAAACTAATCGGTGCGTCATTAATGAAATCAACGATGCTGGGTTTAAAATCACCTCTAATCTAAACATCCTGGCCCGGACCGAACCTCTGGACCCTATTTCTCCCCACTTTACCCTGAAAGATCACAAATCCAATTTTCTATTCGGCTTATTAACCCTACGATGTCTGATTTAGGTAGACTTAGTAAAAGGATTCTCGATAGAATTGTACCTGAAATTAGAAGTTTGGCCTCTCTTGCACTGTGGAACAATTCTTTCGCGGTGATTGATTGGTTCAACGGCTTATGCAACAAGGAACATTGCCGTTTTATCCAATTCGACATCAATAATTACTACTCCTCCATCACTTTACCACTTCTCCTTAGAGCTATCAATTTCGCTAAAACACTCACAGTGGTTAAGGATTTCGAAGTTGATGTCATCCTCAATGCCCGTAAGTCGGTGATTCATTTCGACGACTCTATTTGGATTAAAAAATCTAATAGTACCCCTTTCAACGTGAGTATGGGCGCCAGCGATTCTGCGGAAGTTACTGATCTTATCGGCCTTTTCCTTCTTTTCTCTATTAAGGACGAATTCCCCAACGCGGGCGGTGGTTTGTACCGTGATGATGGTCTTTTGACCATGACTAAGTGCGGCCCACGCGCTTGCGACAGGTTCAGAAAAGAACTCACAGCCTTCTTTAAAGGCCTCAACCACTCTATACAGGTTGAGGCCAACCTCTCGGTCGTTAATTACCGCGACGTTACCCTCAATTTATCGAATGGCTTGTATTACCCGTATAGAAAGCCGAATGATACGCTTAATTACATAAGTAAGCATTCTAACCATCCTGCCAGCATAACCAAGAACCTGTTAAGAAACGTTTCTTTGAGGCTTTCCTGTCTATCTACTAACGAGCATATTTTCAACGACTATTCCACATATTACAATGAAGCTCTTGCTCGGAGTGGATTTGTCGATAAGGTAGCATATACAGAGTACGAGAATAGACCTAGAAGAAATAGATCCCGACGCATTATATGGTATAACCCACCATATAATATGGAGGTGGCCACACCATTAGCCAAGATCTTTCTATCGCTTATTACGAAGCATTTTCTCCCTACACATAAATATAGTAAAATTCTTAATAGAAATACTATTAAAATTTCTTACTCTACGACTCCTAACCTTGCACATAACATCACAGCTTCAAATTTAGCTAAACTACCTAGCCGTAGAAACACGTGCAACCATGTAGTTAGTACTAACTGTAATTGTAGGAATCGGATTGATTGCCCCCTATCCGGGAAATGCCTCTCTAGTAACATTGTCTACAAATGTAAGGTTGAAACACCCACGTCCCGTAGGGCCTATATAGGGTTAACCGCCAATAGATTCAAGCAGCGTCTTTACATGCATACCCATTCTTTTCGTTACCCTCTAGGAATGAATATGACGTCACTTTCAGCTTATATCTGGAGTCTAAAAGACAACCACACCCAATATAAGTTACAGTGGGAGATCGTAGCTAGGGCTAGATCATATAACGGAAATAAAAGACCATGTGACCTCTGCGCCGCTGAGGCCCTGGAAATACTCTACGCCACAGACCACATCTTAAGCACAAAATCTGTAAACATAAATTGCACAAAACTTTCCTGTATTACAGCCCCACATTATACCCTAACGGATAGTACGATCTATACGCGGATAGTTTACGTCTTGATGTGGTAGCTAAGTATATGTTATGTTTATTCTATTACTTATTTGCATAGGTAAGTATATATTACCTGTATGTTTTATGAAGGTACGTATACTTTCTCGTATGTAATTTTGATTGTATACGTTATGGCGTATATTTTATATATTCTGGTACATATGCTTTTGGTTATGTGTATACGTGAGTTTTGCGTCTGTGTGAGTACGCCAGTTCGTACGTATGTAGGGTGGGTGTATATGTGTACTTCGTGTTTTGGTTGACGTACGTCTCCGAACATACGTGTATTTACATGTAGGTATGTGTGTGCGCTTGTTATATACGTATTTATTTATTTATATACGTTTATTTAATTATTTGTATACACGCACACACACATACACACACATATTTATATGTGCATGTATTTGTATATCTTTGGCGAGTGTTTTCGCGTATGCTTGTGTATGTACGTATATGGATGCGTGTATGTATTTATTTAATTTCAATTATCTCTGTATTTTATTTACTTTATTCTTAACTCTGAAGCAGAGAATCATTCGGTTTCCTAGTTAGAATTTTAGTCTACGACTTCAGTTATACCATTTACGTGGTTTTGTCTTTGCGTGCAATTGTTCTCCACGGTCCACATATGACGTATTATCTTCGTTTTTTTTTCGTTCATTGCCAGAGAACGACTCTATGAACCACCTAATAGAATATTAGTCTACGACTTCTTTCATACCATAAACGTGGTTTTGTCTTTGCGTGTAATTGTTTTTCACCGCTCCAAATAATGACGTATTATCTTCGTTTTTCCCCGTTCTTTGCCAGGGAACGTTTCCACGAACAAAAGTATCGTCTTCCTCCGGTTGCAAGGTTTTTTGAAATATTCACTTCTGCGTTCACAGATTGACTTTGTTAGTTTCAGAAGATCCTGTTAAGGGTGAAAGCAGCGATTCTTTGATTAAACTTTAATCTGTTATTTTACTAAATATTTGCTCTACGGTTCTTATATATTTGATATATATTTATCCTTATCGAGCCCTCTTTGGATTTTAGTCTTCAAATTTATTATTATTACTATATATATTATATATACACACACAGAAACAAGATGGCGTAGGACAGAACAAAGGAGAGGCATAAAAACAAAGAAAAGAATCCCAAGTCACCGAAGAGGTCACAGAATGTGTGAAGAAAGAACTTTGACAATATATAAACAAACTTCTGGTTGTGGAACCAACCAACCAGCCGGAAATTTATAAAGTTATTATAATAAATTGAAGTGAAAGCAACTGGTGCGTGTGTTTCTTATTGGCAACATGACCCTCCCAAAGTATAACAATATCAGTTTCAACACACGTTTTCAGATAACGAATCTTGTTAAACAAATTCAGAGACGATATATATAATTATTATATATAATCATATATAGCTGTTGAAAAGGCAATACTTCCGCCGTCAGGTACCAACTCTCTCTCTCTCTCTCTCTCTCTCTCTCCCCTATCTCTCTCTCTCTCTCTCTCTCTCTCTCTCTCTCTCTCTCTCTCTCTCTCTCTCTCTCTCTCTCCTCTCTCTCTCTCTCTCTCTCTCTCTCTCTCTCTCTATATATATATATATATATATATATATATATATATATATATCTTTATATATATATATGTATATATATATATATATTTTCAGTTTGGTCTACCGTTGGTGATAGGGTCCGTACTGTAGAGGTGTAGATAGAATTCAATGTAATTCGATGGCGAGTAATCCAATGAAATTCAGAAAAGTTCCGTGTTCCGATTAGATACAGATTTAGATATTAGGTATTAAATTAACAATGAAAATAAAAACAACGAAGATTGTTTCCGAAGAAGACGGTCTGCTCGAACCTATATATGAGATCAGTTATATAACAGCTATAGATCAGACAATATGTCTATATGATCAACCCTCCGAAACGATTGTAAAACAATGATATGAATAGGTAAAATAACTTGACTTTGTTGTTTTTATTTTCATTGTTAATTTAGTACTTAATATATATATATATATGTATGTATATATACATGTAAATATATATATATATATATAAACGTTTGTATATGTATAATAAAGCCAAAACAATGCAGGTATGGACATAGAATAAAGAATGCAAATGCAAAAGATATTGTTGACAATTAGTCTTTTACCTTAGATTTATTTAAATGTCCTTAATTTTCGAGATAATATCTCTTCTTCAGAGGGAAGTAAAGCTGTTAATCCAGTGTTCTAAATAGCTTGCCAAGTCATGCTGACAGGAAATGGTATAGGGTATCTGTTCTATCTCTGATGTCAAAGAGTTAAGATTAGGTGGATAAAGAGTAGTCTCCCTTTAAAAGGGTTTTTTTTTTGTATATGCCTGTTTAAGTGTGTGGGAGAATGCATGAAGGTGTAAGTCTGTGAGTGTGTGTGTGTGAGTGTGAGAAGTTATGTCTATACGTAAATGTGGGGGATAGAAGTTATCTCGTGTTAGAATTCGTTTTGTGTGTGTAAGTGTGATAGAGAATAAGTGGAGGTGTAAGCGTGTGTGTGTGTGCGTGCGTGTGTGCGTGTGTGTAGGGTGTGTGTAAATATGGGGCTAGAAGCTCTATCAAGTTATAAATTGGGTGTTGAGTTCTAGTCTATTATTGATTGGTGGTTGTGTTTTGTCTATAATTAGTGCTTCCTTAATTCTAAGATTGCCGAGGTTTCTTTCCTAACTGTTATGGTTTTGTCGGTGTTTTTGCATTTAACTAGGTGTTTCTTAAATGAGGAAGCGTTAGTATTGAGGTGTTCTTTTATTCTTATGTGGAGTGGTCTGGCGGTGCTTCCTACGTAGAAGTTGTTGCGTCAGAGATAGAACAGATACTCTATACCATTTCCTGTCAGCATGACTTGGCAAGCTATTTAGAACACTGGATTAACAGCTTTACTTCCCTCTGAAGAAGAGATATTATCTCGAAAATTAAGGACATTTAAATAAATCTAAGGTTAAAGACTAATTGTCAACAATATCTTTTGCATTTGCATTCTTTATTCTATGTCCATACCTGCATTGTTTTGTCTTTATTATACATATACAAACGTTTATACCTCATTACACAATGCTTCAAGTGAACTATAACCTCCTCCTCATATATATATATATATATATATATATATATATATATATATATATATATATATATATATATATATATATATATATATATATATATATGTATATATATACATATATATGTATATATATATATATATATATATACATATATATGTATATATATATATATATATATATATATATATATATATATATATATATATATATATATATATATATATATATATATATATATATATATATATGAAAGACGTAAATAAGAAAGTTATGAAAATTGACTTACTTACTAAAATTATTTGTTGAGCAAAATTTGCCAAATTACTACTGTGACTGATAGTAGTAGCTAGGCTCTGTCTTATTAGCACCCCCACTCCAAGCTGGTTAACCTCAGTGTCACGTGATTGATTCTTTTTAATTTGCCACTTGACCAAGAAGGCAGTGAATTTTTCAATGGCTTGGAATCTAGCCCCGCTCGTTTTTTCCATCCCCTGAATTATTTTTATATAAGTTCCCAGTGTCCCCGCATTGCTTGGAAACTTTTCTGAGAATAGACTCCCTGATGACGTAAGGCTTCTCTATAGTTATTACATAACTATATTTATCCCCTTACAGAAACTAATTAGTTGGAGTGAAATTTTAGTAAGTAAGTCAATTTTCATAACTTTCTTATTTACGTCTTTCATATAATTGTTCTGCATTTCCCTGCATTGAACCACAAAGTTACTAAGACAAAACATATATATCTGCTAGCATAGGTATGCATCGGTATACATATGTCGGTAGATATATTAATTCTTTATATATATATATATATATATATATATATATATATATATATATATATATATATATATATATATATATATATATATAAGTATATATAAATACATAATCGGAGAAAGCTAATAGCGATACTCCGGCCAAATTCCAACTCACTGAACAAACATTAGGAAATACCTGAGTATATTCCTAATTAAACGTTCGGGTGCTAACTAATTGTATTGTGTGGAAAACTGGCTGTATCATTTCATATGAGATATATCAAATATATCTCTTCCCAGACGGACGTCTTTGTTTCACTATAAGATTTCTACAAGTTGGGTGAAATTATACCAATTTATGTAGAAGCTTGTATAAGATCAACAGATACTCATTCAAGTGGGCTCTTATAATTCTTCAGTGGGTGCCCAATATATATATATATATATATATATATATATATATATATATATATATATATATATATATTCACGTATTCGGCTTATATAAATAAGCTAAATGTTCCGCTACCTTTTTACTATGCATGTCTTAGATACCTCCACCGCGCCAAATGGCGTAAAATTTATTTCATATATTCCATCTTTCAGTTCATAACTGTAGTTCATTTGAACATTATCACGTTTAGCACTTTATGTTTTCTGTATTTTGAATAAAGTTTCTAGTAACATTAAAAAAATGTATATCTATATACACAGATTGAAGATCTTAGGGTGAGAGTCAAAATAGTTTGATTACACTTTTAATCTGTGCAAATAATAAATACTCGCTGCATAGTTTTATATATATTATTGCACACACACACACACACACACACACACACACACACACACACACACACACACACACACACACACACACACACACACACACACACACACACACACACACGCATATATATATATATATACACATACATGCATACATATATATATATTTATAATATATATTTTTTGTAATATATATTTATAATAAACGAAACCAAATTTAACATGTTTGACTTATTTTATATATATAAATAATTATATATATATATATATATAAAATAAGTCAAACATGTTAAATTTGGCTTTGTTTATTATAAATTCTCTGGTATATATATTTCAGTGACATCCATTATTGGCTGTGAGGTCATCGGGCAGTACGAATTAATGTAGAAAAGACAGGTAAACATGGTATTGAAATGTGTTCCACTCTGTCAATTCATTGATATGTCCAGCTCCTATATAAAATAAAATAAATAAGTCAAATGTTTAAAATTTAGCTTCATTTATTACTGCTATATATATTTCGGTGACAGCCATCTTTGGCTGTGACCTCTTCAGGCAGTCCGAATTAGTGTGGTATAGACAAGTACATATGTTGTTGAGGTGTATACCTTTGTCAATACTCTGATATGCCCAGTTCCTGGTTGGGTTGTTACTTCACTGAGGAACTGGAATCATATGAATTTAAACAAACGAATTTCAGCGTCAAAGGGCCTCTTCTCCTCTCATTGGTCACTTGTTAGAACATTCCTCAGTCAAAAGTCTATAGAAATTCGTTCTGAGGCAAGCCAATCTGTAGTGGTTGTTCTTGTTATTGTTAGGTATATCTGACTTCTATTCTTATGTTGGTAGTGGTGTTGTTGTTGGAGTCAGCTCAAAAAAATGATAAAGTGGTAGAAGGAATAAGATGGTACAGGAACAAAATAAAATAAAATAATCAAATAAAATGTGTGTTATACCCATCTCAATGTTATAAAGATTTGTAAGGTCACTCTTCCCATTGGTCAGTTTTGAGAGCATTCCTCAGTCAAAAGTCTATAGAAATTCTTTCTGGGGTGAGGCTCCCTGTAGTGTTTGTATTTGCTATTGTTAAGTACATCTGACCTCT
The DNA here is from genome assembly GCA_964016885.1 of Eledone cirrhosa. Taxonomy (NCBI): domain Eukaryota; kingdom Metazoa; phylum Mollusca; class Cephalopoda; order Octopoda; family Eledonidae; genus Eledone; species Eledone cirrhosa. The sequence goes on along the minus strand of OZ024742.1, from coordinate 203,928,658 downwards.
ACCCGTATTTTGGTAGTGTTGTTGGTGTTGTGGTCAGCCTATGTTTTGCTGTTGCTGACATTTAGAAGTCTCTGTGTGTGTGTTTCTTCATCCCTCCTGCCACCATCTCCCGTGGTGGTGGTGGTGGTGGTGGGGGGGGGGGGGGTTCTGCCATGTATATGAAGAAATAGAAAGCAATAAAATGAAGAAAACAGAAAATAAATAATAAATAGAGAATAAATGAAAAATTAATGAAAAAGTAATGAAAAATGAAAATGAAAAATGAAGAATGAAAATGAAAAGTGAAAAATAAAAATGAAGATTCAAATAAAATAAAATGTGTGTGTGCTATAACCAATATCAAGGTCAGAAATATGTTGGATAAAGTGGAAGGAAGAACAAGATGGTAAAAGAATAAAACGAAATAGGATAATCAAATAAAATGTGTCTGTGTTATAACCAATCTCAACTTAAATAAGGTGATAAAGTGAAGGAAACAGAAAACAAATAACAAATGAATAATGAAAAATCAAAAATCAAAAATCAAAAATCAAGTAAAATAAAATGTGTGTGTGTTATAAAGATGTTGGCCAAATTATAAAGGCTGTGTCAGAGTCAATCTCTAGGCTATCATGGTGTCTGCTCAGCCTAGGTTGGTCCCTATGGCTTGAGGGGAGTTCTCAACCTATGGTGTTGTTACTGCCCATATAGCTTGAGGGAGGTTTGGCCGAGAGGTGTCTTCATGTTCTGGAGAAGTCCCTATAGGTTGAGGGGAGTTCACATCTTATTGTGTTGCTACTGTCCATATATCTTGAAGAAGGTCCCGGCCCTGAGGTGTCTGCATGTCCCGAAGAAGTCGGTTCTGAGGTTTATCAGGCGGCTTCCACCTCTTAGTATCTCGAGGGTCTCGTTCAGACATAGTTTGCATATGCCAGATCCCTCTTTATCGGGTGGTACTTTCCTGATTATGGACCAGGCAGGCCAGAGAGTACGGGGTCCTGTCCAGCTTAAGCTTCCAGATCAGGTCGGAGAGAGCCGTACTTTTCCTTTTGGCCTCCTTATTGAAGGAATGGCGATGGTTAAACCAACGGTCTTTAAAGCTCGTTGATGTGGCTCCTATGTAGATGTGTTCGGAGTTGGGGGTTTTAACACTACAACCGTATACTAGGTTCTTCTTAAGGCATTTATTACTAAGGGGGCATGATTCAGGGTTTCTACAGTTGCAGAGGGTGGTCGACCTCTGCGTGCCTAGAGTGGAGTTCCCGTTAAGTGTTACATGATGGTCTTCCCCCGGGTACAGTGGGATGTCCTCGGGTCTATTTGGGTTTCTGGGGTGGGCACTGGGTCCCCCTTTCTCTCCTTCCACATGGTTCTGCTGGATGCTTGTACTGCCATCTTCTGGTTGTGTGTGGTTTTTAAGTCTACTCCTGTTGATGCTAGCTATGTGTTGGGCCAGATTTCTCGTGGTGGAATACGAGAGCTTCACAGTGTGTCTGTTGAAGATCTTGTGGTATCTATGGTCCCTCGGGAAGCATTTATTCTCTATTTATTATTTATTTTCTGTTTTCTTCATTTTATTGCCTTCTATTGCATTGAAGACATATATTGGTTTTACGCTTGACATAACAGGAAAAGTGTGTTAACGTTTCGGACATTAGTACTTCATCAGAAGATAGAAATAGAAGTACAAGATGAAATAGAAAACAGAAAGATAAAGAATGAGAAGAGGAATGACGGACAAAAATGAGAAAAGAACACATATGGTTATATATACGAGGGCAATCCCAAAAGTAAGGTCTCCTTCCGATATTGCAACTTTTCCGTTAAAATCCTGTGGATGGTGCTTCGGAAAACCTCAGGAACCAAAATGCAGAGAGCATCCAGAGTGATACGCCGATATTTACGCATGTTTTCTTCGGAAGGAGACCTTACTTTTGGGATTGCCCTCTATATATTAACTGCGCGAAATTCCCACTTGGCGGGAGCGTTCAACGGGAGCTCCATTCTCAACTGCTGCCAAGCCAAGATTGAGCATCCCAGCGAAGCGCGCGCATGCTTGTTTGAGAGTGAAGGAAGCACCAATCACAACAGTGTTGCCAACAGCCGTACGAACAGTTTCTCTGCGTCCTAATCGCTTTGGAGACCTTACTTTTGGGAATACCCTCGTATATAGCCCCGAGGTTTGAGACAAATTATATACATATATATGAGTGAGATGGTTACCAGTCAGAGTTTAGCTTTAAACTATCTCTGTTATTGTATTACATATATATATATATATAATTTGTCTCTTATAAGTCCAAGTGCTTATAAGGCTGGTGCTTAACCCGGTTTCCTTGGCGTTAAGCATCTGTAAGCACATCAATCCATCACAGGTTTAAATCCCCATATATTGGGTATACTGAAGCAACATAAAAATACAGTCCGGTCCAGGAATCAAACTCCTGATGTTATGACAGGAAGCCCAACACGCTAACCACTTGGTTACGCGCTTTGCAAGAAAGATAAACATACCTCTTCAACACTTAATTTTAAATTTAAAATTTTTAATTCTTTTTACTTCTTTTTAATTGTAATATTCAACATTTGGTAAGATGATTATACATCGAAACCAGTAATATCTTTATATACTTTATATATTTCGTTTCTGAATTTGTTTAGCAAGATTCTTTATCTTAAAACGTGTGTTGAAACCGATATTGTTATACTTTGGGAGGGTCATGTTGCCAATAAGAAACACACGCACCAGTTGCTTTCACTTCAATTTATTATAATAAATTTATAAATTTAGGAATTTATAAATTTCCGGTTGGTTGGTTGGTTCCACAACCAGATGATTGTTCATATATTGTCAAAGTTCTTTCGTCACACATTCTGTGACCTCTTCAGTAACTGGGAATTCTTTTCTTTGTTTTTGTGACTCTCCTTTGTTCTGTCCTACGCCATCTTGTTTTTATGTGTGTTGTGTGCTTAGTTTGCGCATGTGTTACATCCGGGTGTCTGTGTGTGTTTATATTTGTTTATTTATTTGTTTATTTACATGTTACTGGTTGGTTGTTGTGTTCTATGTGTGTGGTGTTTTCATTTTGTCCTTAATTGTAAGTTATGATGTTGCTGTTCCATTCATATTTTCTATTTAATTTTGGTTGGAGTTCATTTATGTTTATTGCCTCTGTGATTTGTCTAAACATTGCGTCTTTTCTGTGTGTAGATTCTATTTTTATTTCTGTTCTCTAATTTACCCTTCAATCATTTTCTTCAGTTCATCGTGGTTTTCGGGGGTCTGTATGGCTCTGGTCCACCCGTTCCATCTATCTGTGTGGGTTTTCTTGGCCATTGAGTTAATGGTAGGTGGTCTGCCTCTTGCTGGTCTTGTAGGGCACAGGTTGCTAAGGCCGTATGTATCTAGATAATCATTATTATAGGTAAGTTTAAGTAGGAGTCCCAGCTCACTGGTATCAATCCCAGGGAATTCGACATTGCTCTCACTGATCATTTCTACGCATTTCTCCACAGCAAAATCCACGTCAATAGATGGATACAGGGACACAACATCCATACTACCTATTATGCAGTTTGTTAGGTCCCTATTTTGGTGAGCGTTTTGGCTGGACACGGCACGACGGTCAAGCGGTAGTAGATGACGCTATAAAAGTGTTCGCCACCTCCGCTCGACATTTCAAGGATAGTTTGCACTCGGCACACTTCTGGGTGAGTGCAAACACCTTGGCCGTCACCTCGTTCCAGTTTTTCTCCACCTGGAGGTCCGGACCAAACCAGACCCCGAGCAGCTTCAGCGGTCCTTCCGCCCAGCGCCCGACGACGCTATCGGAAGGCATCCGTTTGCCTCACCACAATCCGAGTTGCAAACCGATGGACTTGTCCCGGTTCAGCTTCCCTCCTTTTAACCTTTCGTATTCCTTCAGTAAGGTGCCAACTTCCTCGTTTTGCGAGGTGCCCAACACCATTACTGTCACGTCGTCGGCGTAGGCCTACGCCGCTTTCTGCAGTCCCGGTTCCAGTGTGATGCCCTGCAATAGTTCCAACTTCCGCAGTAGTGGCTCGAGAGTCAGTACGTACAGAGGGAGAAGAGATGGCATCCCTGACGAATGGATCGCGTGATATGGAACGGCTCTGAGAGGTAGCCGTTCACCTTGACCCTTGAACGGATGTTGCTGTTGTGCATTGCAGCAATCCAGCCTCTGAACACGGGTCCGAAGCCAGGCGCCACGAGCATCGCATCCAGGTAACGATGTTCAACCCTATCGAAATCTTTAGACTGATCCAAGTTGATCAGGGTTCCACCGAAGCCGGGTTTACACCCTACCCTCTCTATGATGTATCGCATGAGGTGGGGGTTGTCGTGTATGGACCTGGTCGGCATTGCGCATGTCTGCGCTTCTCCCAACAGGTTTTCGACGACAAGCGCCAGCCTCTTTGCCAACACCTTGGCCAAAATCTGTAACTCTGTGTTTAGCAGAGTTATGAGTCGGAAGTTGCCTATGTCATCCCCCTTTTTCTCGTCCTTCCTGACTAGTGTGACTACGCCCCTGGTCACAGAATTGGGAATTCTCCCGTTCTGTTGCCAGTTGCAGTAGACCGCTTGCAGGAGACCGGAGAACAAACCCGGCATTGCTACGTAAATTTCGTAGGGTAGACTGTCGAGACCTGGAGATTTGCGTTTGCCGCATTGGTCCATCGCGTCCCCTATCTCAGCAGCTGAAATCGGCTTTTCGAAAAACTTGGCCTCGCTGTCCGAGAGTCGCGGTAAGCCGTCGAGGTATGGCCCGAAATCCTTAGCCCCTCCCGGCGCGCCGCCCTGCCCGAACAGCTGAGCAAAGTGCCGCTGAAAGGCCGCGCACATCTGCTTCGGTTCACGTTCACGCGTCCGTCTTGGTCCTTCAAAGACCGAATCGTGGACTTGTTGCCACTTTTTGCCTCCATGACCCGGGCCCAGCTAAGAGCTTTGGCTCCCTCGTTACCCAGAGCAAGTATTTTGCTTCTGACAACGCAGCCCCCGTGCTTTTCGTCGAAGAACTGGCCCAAAGCCGTTCTCGTTGCTAGCACGGTGGCTACGTTGCCAATTCTAATTGCCTCTTCTACTTTATCTATCAGTTCCTTCTCGGTCCTATTTCTATTTAACGCGAATTCTTTACTAAAAACTAACGAGTCTAATCTAACTGCCCTCTTGAGAGAGTACCACCATCTGTTGTTGACAATGGCCCCTGTCAAGTGCTGTTTAACTAAAGTGCTAATCCGTCTACTGTAGGTTTTACATGTCGGTAATGACTGGGGATTCTTTTCTTTGTTTTTGTGCCTCTCCTTTGTTATGTCCTGCGCTATCTTGTTTTTGTGTTTAAGGCAGGCAGAAACACAAAAACAAGATGTCGTAGGACAGAATAAAGGAGAGGCACAAAAACAAAGAAAATAATCCCCAGTCACTGAAGAGGTCACAGAATGTGTGACGAAAGAACTTTGACAATATATGAACAATCGTCTGGTTGTGGAACCAACCAACCGGAAATTTATAAATTCCTAAATTTATAAATTTATTATAATAAATTGAAGTGAAAGCAACTGGTGCGTGTGTTTCTTATTGGCAACATGACCCTCCCAAAGTATAACAATATATATATATATATATATATAAAAGGTAAACAGAAATAACAACACGATCAGTACATTATATGGAAGGAATATATTAGGTTAAGGTTTGAAATAGCAGGAAGAGGGTTTTAACGTTTCGGACGCTAGTCCTTCATCAGAAGAAAGAATGGGAACTAAGATAGATTGAAGGGACGGGTAAGGTGGAATTGGAAAAATGTCTTTAGATATAAATAACAGGTCCATTCATGTTGACATCTCTTGGAAAAAAATATATGCATACACACACGTATATATATATATATGTGTGTGTGTGTATGTATGTAAACACACACACACACATATATATATATTGTGTACTGTCTCTATCAATGTAGAAAAGGTACATATGTAAACGATGAGGATAGAGGTGGAATCAATAGGTGATCCACTTAATTATATGTGTGTTTGTGAGAGGATTGGTGATGGTGTGACTGAGGCATTAAGTGCTACTCAAATATTGAAACATACTTAGTCTTATACAAGAAAAAACATACACTCTAACGCTCTTGTCTTCTTCTTGGGTTGTGTTTTGGTATTTTGTTCTTTTTGTTGTTGTTGCTGTTGTTTTATGGAGTCCCTTTATACCTGCTTTTGTTTATTTTTATATTGTTTCTGCTTTCCTGTCTGTCTGTCTGTCTATCTGTCATCCTGTCTGTCTGTATGTCTGCCTGCGACCTAGTTGTCAAACTGTCAGTCAGTCTGTCAGTCTACCTGCCTTAAACATCTCTATCTGCATGCCTGTCTATCTGTCTCACTGTCTATCTGTCTATCTGCATGTCTGTCTGTCTACATGTCTTTCTGTCTGCATCCTACTGTCTGTCTGCATGTCTGCCTGCTTGTCTGTCTGTCTGTCTGTCTGAGGATAGTAGACGTGTTTCGTATCGCTCCGTGATTTGGATATTTACCTGCTAATTTTGTGAGTGGATTTTTTTGAATTCTTTTGTATAATTAACGCTAACCCCTAGTCTGGGACTCTAGACGTCGGGTAAATATATTTTCACCCCTTTTGGGGTGAAAAATAAATATTTCAGAAATGTTTATCGATATCGTTGATAACGATATCGTCGAAAACGATATCGCCATATTGGAAGCGAACGCCACGCCGACCAAAAAAACAAGCGGGAAAAAGGGAACAACAGTTCAAACTGTTGAACAGCCCCTCCTCTCCAATGAAAAAAAGAATTTCAATTCAAATGAAAAAATTAATTTTCAAGAAAAAAATAACACCACAAATAAGGAAACCAACAACATTACAACAACAAACAAAGACAAAATTTCTTTTGCCCAAACACTCAGGAGAGCCACGGAGTACAAAGCCATTGACATCACGAACGCCAAGGAAAATTTGCTAGAGGCTAGAAAATACGTATCTTTTGGGGAGGATGGTCCTTTTACGATCAACTCCCCAGAAGAAGTGCGTCAACAGATTTACAAGAATACCGTAAGCTTCAGAACCATAACCAACGAAACGAGAAAGCCAGCGCAATTGACCGAAAGTCAAATCGAGCTGGTTCTGAAAGAAATTAAAAATGACATACTCTTTATTCAAAGAGGAAAGCTGTATGCCAGCATTATGGTCCGAATGAAGGACGAAATGCTGGCTCAGAAATATTCGGTGGCACCTATAGTGTCACCACAATACACCTTCTTCCCCACATATAAAGGAAGAAGAACACAAAGGATAAGAATGTGGAGCCCTACGCCAGAAATTAACATCTGGTCCGTCCTAACAGGATTTACCGACCTAGATAAGGACATACTAATTTCAGCAGGGGAGTCCACCAGTGGACTGTTCGGGGGGAAAAGTCTGGAGGTTCTCTTACAGATGACACCTGAGAGAATCTCCGGAATACCCGACCGAGTGCTACTGGATGGGCGAACCTACATAAATATCACAGTGGAAGGCAGGAGACCCTCATGTTACCACTGCGCTGGCAGAGGTCACCTGAGGACGGCCTGCCCTCTACTAACAACTAAAAAACCACTGCTACAAACACCACAACAACAACAAAAACAACCAGCACCACCATCACAAAAACAACAAAATACACTACCATCTCCACCAGAACAACAAAAACCAACACCACCACCACCACCACCACAACAACAACAACAACAACATCAACAACAGCTCAAGAAAACAACCCAAAACACGGTACCACCCAGCCCCACCCCACAGAACACAAATACAAAAACAGTTCATACACAACCCGGAGATATACCCCTCCCCTCCAATACGGAAAAGGAGCTCATATCGTCGGAAGACGAGGGGGCTCCCTTCCAAAAAGTGAAAAGAAAAAAACGTACACACACCACACAAACAAAAATAACCCCACCTGACAACACAACACAGACAATAAAACGCAAACTCACTCAACAACAACAAGCAAAAACAAACACAACAACACAAAAACTCTACACATACATAAACAAAAACAATGAAAACCTAACTTTAAAAATAGAAACCAACCCTTCGATACAAACCGAAGGGCCGAATTTCGTAACGGCAATGGGGCTCCCTAACCTGAAAATGGTGAAAATCCCACTTGACATTTTCAAAACTTTAAAAGACATGTACCCTGAGGACGTGGGCCCACTCTGCACCAGGCCACTCAACCGCGTCCTCCTGAAAGGTTTTCCCCTCCCCTCCTCAAACACCCACACAACTCCAAAGATCCCAACCCCTCCACACACTAATACCCCCACACCACCACAAACCACCACCCCACCCATCAACCCCTCCACCATCCCCATGGAAACTGAGCGACCCGAACCCCGGGACGCAGAGAGGTAAGTGCCTCTTTCTTTGCCACCAACATGGCTGTCTTAAGAGTAGGTTGTCTAAATGCGCGTGGCCTGGGCTCACCTTGGAAGCAAGCTAAACTTCTAAGTGACCTCAGGTCACAATGTGTAAATGTGATGGTTATTTGCGAGGCCCGGATCAGCAGCATGCGACAGCTAACCCCCACCTTTGATGACTTTGAGATGCACGCATCTCTCTGTCAGCCTGGAGGTGGGGGTGGGGTTGTCGTTCTGCTGCAAAAACATCTGGGTCTCGCTACACAGACGGTACACTTGGACCCGGAGGGTCGACTCGTGGTTCTGGACCTTGGCAATGGCGAAGGCGAAGCTTTTAGGCTTGTCGCCGTATAAGCCCCTTTTGGGGCAATGCGGTCGGACTTCTTCCATCGTCTGGAGACTTTTCTAGGGACGTCCCGCTCCTTGCTTTTAGTGGGGGACTGGAATGGTATCCTAGATGCACGTTGGGACTATGTAGGGTCATGTCCCGATAGAGGGGGGTGTAACAGCCTTAAGGGGTTAATCGGCCGATTCGACCTGGCCGATAGATACCGACTAGATTTTCCGACTGTACCAACCTGGACCTGGTCAAATAACAGTGGTCAATCTAGATCGTACCTAGATAGGTTCTTAGTTAGAATTAAGGATAGGGACTTTTTAAGTTGTCCAGAAATGCTCATGGTGGGCTATTCAGACCACAAGTTAGTGACCTGCGTAGTCCACCTTGATAGAACGCATAGGCAGGCACCCGGTTACTGGAAGCTCAACTTGTCCTTACCGGCAAGTAGAGCTTACAGGGACCGGATTAGAACCTTAGTTAAGGAGCAGTTGACGGGCGCCATCGTCAACAACAGGTGGTGGGGTTCTCTAAAAAGAGAGATTAGAGTAGTTTCAATAGGAGTTAGTAAGGAGTTAGCCTCAGATAGAAATAGGAAGGAAAGGGAGTTGGTAGTTAATGTTGAAGAGGCAATGAGAAGCGGCAACGTGGCCAGAGTGCAAGCGTCAAGAACGGTCTTGAACCAGTTCTTCGACGCGAAACACGAAGGCTGCGTTGTCCGAAGCAAAATACGTGCTCTGGGAAACGAGGGGACCAAAGCTGTTAGCTGGGCCCGCGTGACAGAAGCGAAAAGTGGGATTAAATCCACTATCCGGTCTTTGCGAGACCAGGATGGACGGCTGATCCTTGAACCTAAGCAAATGTGCGAGGCCTTTCAAAGGCACTTTGCCGAATTGTTCTGGAGGGGCGGGGAGCCGGTTGGAGATGTGGATTTCGGTCCATACCTCGACGGCCTGCCGCGTCTTTCGGACAGGGAGGCGAGGTCCTGCGACGGGCCGATCTCAGCTGCTGAAATAGGGGACGTGCTGAGCCTATGCGGCAAACGCAAATCTCCAGGACTCGATGGTCTGCCCTACGAACTATATATTAATATGCCGGACTTGTTCCCCGATCTCCTCGAGGCGGTCTACTGCAACTGGCAACAGAACGGGAGAATTGCCTGTTCTGTGACCAAGGGCGTAGTCTCGCTAGTGAGGAAGGACGAGAACAAGGGGGATGACATTAGTAATTTTAGGCCCATAACTCTGCTAAATGCAGAGTTAAAGATTTTGGCGAAGGTGTTAGCGAAGAGGTTGGCGCTTGTCGTGGGGTGCCTGGTGGGAGATGCGCAGACATGCGCTATCCCGTCCAGGTCCATCCACGACAACCTCCACCTCATGCGATACATCATAGAGAGGGTTGGGAACGAACCCGGCTTTGGTGGGGCCCTGATAAATTTAGATCAGTCTAAAGCGTTCGATAGGGTGGACCATGGTTACCTGGATGCGGTGCTAGCGGCGGCTGGGTTCGGACCCGTTTTCAGGGGCTGGATCACTGCCATGCACAGCAGCCGCATCTGCTCTAGAGTCAAGGTGAACGGCTACCTTTCGGAGCCGTTCGAAATCACCCGCTCCATCCGACAGGGGTGCCCTCTCTCCTCCCTTCTGTATGTGTTGACTCTCGAGCCATTACTGCGGAAGTTGGAGTTGTTGCAGGGCATCCCTTTGGAACCGGGATTGCGCAAAGCGGTGTCGGCCTACGCCGATGACGTAACAGTAATGGTGTCGACCGCCTCGGAAATCGAGGCAATCGGCACCTTACTAGAGGAGTACGAAAGGTTGACAGGGGCTAAGCTGAACCGGGAAAAGTCAGTCGCTTTGCAACTCGGCGAGTGGAGGGGCAAAGCGATGTCGTGCGACGGTATCGTCGGACGGTGGACGGAGGGCCCGGTGAAGTTGCTTGGGGTCTGGTTCGGACCGGACCTCCAGGTGGAAAAAAACTGGGGTGAGGTGACGAATAGGGTGTTTGCACTGACCCAGAAGTGGGCCGAGTGCAAACTATCCCTAAAAGGTCGGGCGGAGGTGGCGAACGCTTACATAGCGTCCGTCATCTATTACCGCTTGACTGTCGTGCCTTGCCCGGGTGAGATCCTCGCCAAAATGGAGCGCGCCCTCTTTTATTTCCTTTGGAAGAAGAGGTCTCCTCTGGTGAGGAGATCCATCTGCTGTCAACACCCTTTGAAAGGAGGGCTGGGGATGCCGTGGCTAAAAATGCGTAAACACGCATTGAGGCTAAGGCACCTCCACGTATTCCTCACCGGTCAACCGGTGTGGGCCCCGTTTGTGAGGCGAGCCTTCCCGAGGCTCGTCTCGCTCACCGAGCTGCAGTCCTGGGTGAAGCAAAGACCGAGAAAACTGGGCGACTGGCACACCGAGTGTGCCCAGGCGCTCACGGCTCTCTGGCAGGCGGACCCGGCTATCGACGGAGACTCCACCTCGTCATTCTATAGAGGGCTGGTGGTTAGCGGGTGCGACGACGCCCTCGGAGAAGCCCTAGGCATGGAGGAGGACGAACTGGCCAGTCTATTCGGTAGGACTTTCGGCCCGGGACCTATGGACAACTTCCAGAAGTCCTTGGCCTGGCAGTGCTACCGAGGGGCTCTGCCCGTTCGGGATAAGCTCTACAGACACGGGCGCCCGGGTAGGGACCCCTCGAAAAAGATCTGTCCCAGATGCGTGCGCGACGAGGAAACCGTCGCGCACGCATTGGTGCACTGCCCGGGCGTTGCCGATCTGTGGGGCTATGTCGAACAACTGCTGTCACGGGTGGGACCAATTAGGTTGACCACCGAGTCCATTGTAACGATCAAGCCGCCTCCCCCCTTCAAAAATGAAGGAGAGGCGGTCTTCCTCTGTGTAATAGCCATGGTAAAAGCGGCTATATGGTGGACGCGTCTGAAAGGGCTGAGGTCGGACACCTTTCTCTCCGGCCAACAACTGGTCCTTTTCTTCCGATACCATTTCGGAAGAAGGATCAGGATGGAGAGAGAGGTGCTCTACTCCAGCCAGTTTTATGAAAGGTGGGTGAAAGTTGCGAGAATGGCCCGTGTGAATGGGCCTTCTCTCTACCTCAGCCTGTAGGTGGAACAGAAAGGAGGGAGCACCCTCACTTTGTGCTCCCGTGGAGAAGGGTCGCACACTTTTTTTCGGGGGTGTGTGTGACCCCAAAACGATCCCTCCCTATTGAGGACCTTCTTGTTACTATTTTGTTTGTTATATTTTTCTTACTCGATTTTTATGTAAACTCCCCCCACCCATGTACATGTCCCTTTCTTTTGTGCCCTAGTGGCAAATAAACAGAAATTTGTCTCACTGTCTATCTGTCTATCTGCATGTCTGTCTGTCTACTTGTCTTTCTGTCTGCATCCTACTGTCTGTCTGCATGTCTGCCTGCTTGTCTGTCTGTCTGTCTGTCTGAGGATAGTAGACGTGTGTCATATCGCTCTGTGATTTGGATTTTTACATGCTAATTTTGTGAGTGGATTCTTTTGAATTCTTTTGTATAATTAACTGTAACCCCTAGTCTGGGACTCTAGACGTCGGGTAAATATATTTTCACCCCTTTTGGGGTGAAAAATAAATATTTCAGAAATGTTTATCGATATCGTTGATAACGATATCGTCGAAAACGATATCGCCATATTGGAAGCGAACGCCACGCCGACCAAAAAAACAAGCGGGAAAGAGGGAACAACAGTTCAAACTGTTGAACAACCCCTCCTCTCCAATGAAAAAAAGAATTTCAATTCAAATGAAAAAATTAATTTTCAAGAAAAAAATAACACCACAAATAAGGAAACCAACAACATTACAACAACAAACAAAGACAAAATTTCTTTTGCCCAAACACTCAGGAGAGCCACGGAATACAAAGCCATTAACATCACGAACGCCAATGAAAATTTGCTAGAGGCTAGAAAATACGTATCTTTTGGGGAGGATGGTTCTTTTACGATCAACTGCCCAGAAGAAGTGCGTCAACAGATTTACAAGAATACCGTAAGCTACAGAACCATAACCAACGAAACGAGAAAGCCAGCGCAATTGACCGAAAGTCAAATCGAGCTGGTTCTGAAAGAAATTAAAAATGACATACTCTTTATTCAAAGAGGAAAGCTGTATGCCAGCATTATGGTCCGAATGAAGGACGAAATGCTGGCTCAGAAATATTCGGTGGCACCTATAGTGTCACCACAATACACCTTCTTCCCCACATATAAAGGAAGAAGAACACAAAGGATAAGAATGTGGAGCCCTACGCCAGAAATTAACATCTGGTCCGTCCTAACAGGATTTACCGACCTAGATAAGGACATACTAATTTCAGCAGGGGAGTCCACCAGTGGACTGTTCGGGGGGAAAAGTCTGGAGGTTCTCTTACAGATGACACCTGAGAGAATCTCCGGAATACCCGACCGAGTACTACTGGATGTGCGAACCTACATAAATATCACAGTGGAAGGCAGGAGACCCTCATGTTACCACTGCGCTGGCAGAGGTCACCTGAGGACGGCCTGTCCTCTACTAACAACTAAAAAACCACTGCTACAAACACCACAACAACAACAAAAACAACCAGCACCACCATCACAAAAACAACAAAATACACTACCATCACCACCAGAACAACAAAAACCAACAACACCACCACCACCACCACCACCACAACAACAACAACAACATCAACAACAGCTCAAAAAAACAACCCAAAACACGGTACCACCCAGCCCCACCCCACAGAACACAAATACAAAAACAGTTCATACACAACCCGGAGATATACCCCTCCCCTCCAATACGGAAGAGGAGCTCATATCGTCGGAAGACGAGGGGGCTCCCTTCCAAAAAGTGAAAAGAAAAAAACGTACACACACCACACAAACAAAAATAACCCCACCTGACAACACAACACAGACAATAAAACGCAAACTCACTCAACAACAACAAGCAAAAACAAACACTACAACACAAAAACTCTACACATACATAAACAAAAACAATGAAAACCTAACTTTAAAAATAGAAACCAACCCTTCGATACAAACCGAAGGGCCGAATTTCGTAACGGCAATGGGGCTCCCTAACCTGAAAATGGTGAAAATCCCACTTGACATTTTCAAAACTTTGAAAGACATTTACCCTGAGGACGTGGGCCCACCCTGCACCAGGCCACTCAACCGCGTCCTCCTGAAAGGTTTTCCCCTCCCCTCCTCAAACACCCACACAACTCCAAAGATCCCAACCCCTCCACACACTATTACCCCCACACCACCACAAACCACCACCCCACCCATCAACCCCTCCACCAGCCCCATGGAAACTGAGCGACCCGAACCCCGGGACGCAGAGAGGTAAGTGCCTCTTTCTTTGCCACCAACATGGCTGTCTTAAGAGTAGGTTGTCTAAATGCGCGTGGCCTGGGCTCACCTTGGAAGCAAGCTAAACTTCTAAGTGACCTCAGGTCACAATGTGTAAATGTGATGGTTATTTGCGAGGCCCGGATCAGCAGCATGCGACAGCTAACCCCCACCTTTGATGACTTTGAGATGCACGCATCTCTCTGCCAGCCTGGAGGTGGGGGTGGGGTTGTCGTTCTGCTGCAAAAACATCTGGGTCTCGCTACACAGACGGTACACTTGGACCCGGAGGGTCGACTCGTGGTTCTGGACCTTGGCAATGGCGAAGGCGAAGCTTTTAGGCTTGTCGCCGTATACGCCCCTTTTGGGGCAATGCGGTCGGACTTCTTCCATCGTCTGGAGACTTTTCTAGGGACGTCCCGCTCCTTGCTTTTAGTGGGGGACTGGAATGGTATCCTAGATGCACGTTGGGACTATGTAGGGGCATGTCCCGATAGAGGGGGGTGTAACAGCCTTAAGGGGTTAATCGGCCGATTCGACCTGGCCGATAGATACCGACTAGATTTTCCGACTGTACCAACCTGGACCTGGTCAAATAACAGTGGTCAATCTAGATCGTACCTAGATAGGTTCTTAGTTAGAATTAAGGATAGGGACTTTTTAAGTTGTCCAGAAATGCTCATGGTGGGCTATTCAGACCACAAGTTAGTGACCTGCGTAGTCCACCTTGATAGAACGCATAGGCAGGGGCCCGGTTACTGGAAGCTCAACTTGTCCTTACCGGCAAGTAGTGCTTACAGGGACCGGATTAGAACCTTAGTTAAGGAGCGGTTGACGGGCGCCATCGTCAACAACAGGTGGTGGGGCTCTCTAAAAAGAGAGATTAGAGTAGTTTCAATAGGAGTTAGTAAGGAGTTAGCCTCAGATAGAAATAGGAAGGAAAGGGAGTTGGTAGTTAATGTTGAAGAGGCAATGAGAAGCGGCAACGTGGCCAGAGTGCAAGCGTCGAGAACGGTCTTGAACCAGTTCTTCGACGCGATACACGAAGGCTGCGTTGTCCGAAGCAAAATACGTGCTCTGGGAAACGAGGGGACCAAAGCTGTTAGCTGGGCCCGCGTGACAGAAGCGAAAAGTGGGATTAAATCCACTATCCGGTCTTTGCGAGACCAGGATGGACGGGTGATCCTTGAACCTAAGCAAATGTGCGAGGCCTTTCAAAGGCACTTTGCCAAATTGTTCGGGAGGGGCGGGGGGCCGGTTGGAGATGTGGATTTCGGTCCATACCTCGACGGCCTGCCGCGTCTTTCGGACAGGGAGGCGAGGTCCTGCGACGGGCCGATCTCAGCAGCTGAAATAGAGGACGTGCTGAGCCTATGCGGCAAACGCAAATCTCCAGGACTCGATGGTCTGCCCTACGAACTATATATTAATATGCCGGACTGGTTCCCCGATCTCCTCGAGGCGGTCTACTGCAACTGGCAACAGAACGGGAGAATTGCCTGTTCTGTGACCAAGGGCGTAGTCTCGCTAGTGAGGAAGGACGAGAACAAGGGGGATGACATTAGTAATTTTAGGCCCATAACTCTGCTAAATGCAGAGTTAAAGATTTTGGCGAAGGTGTTAGCGAAGAGGTTGGCGCTTGTCGTGGGGTGCCTGGTGGGAGATGCGCAGACATGCGCTATCCCGTCCAGGTCCATCCACGACAACCTCCACCTCATGCGATACATCATAGAGTGGGTTGGGAACGAACCCGGCTTTGGTGGGGCCCTGATAAATTTAGATCAGTCTAAAGCGTTCGATAGGGTGGACCATGGCTACCTGGATACGGTGCTAGCGGCGGCTGGGTTCGGACCCGTTTTCAGGGGCTGGATCACTGCCATGCACAGCAGCCGCATCTGCTCTAGAGTCAAGGTGAACGGCTACCTTTCGGAGCCGTTCGAAATCACCCGCTCCATCCGACAGGGGTGCCCTCTCTCCTCCCTTCTGTATGTGTTGGCTCTCGAGCCATTACTGCGGAAGTTGGAGTTGTTGCAGGGCATCCCTTTGGAACCAGGATTGCGCAAAGCGGTGTCGGCCTACGCCGATGACGTAACAGTAATGGTGTCGACCACCTCGGAAATCGAGGCAATCGGCACCTTACTAGAGGAGTACGAAAGGTTGACAGGGGCTAAGCTGAACCGGGACAAGTCAGTCGCTTTGCAACTCGGCGAGTGGAGGGGAAAAGCGATGTCGTGCGACGGTATCGTCGGACGGTGGGCGGAGGGCCCGGTGAAGTTGCTTGGGGTCTGGTTCGGACCGGACCTCCAGGTGGAGAAAAACTGGGGTGAGGTGACGAATAGGGTGTTTGCACTGACCCAGAAGTGGGCCGAGTGCAAACTATCCCTAAAAGGTCGGGCGGAGGTGGCGAACGCTTACATAGCGTCCGTCATCTATGACTGTCGTGCCTTGCCCGGGTGAGATCCTCGCCAAAATGGAGCGCGCCCTCTTTTATTTCCTTTGGAAGAAGAGGTCTCCTCTGGTGAAGAGATCCATCTGCTGTCAACACCCTTTGAAAGGAGGGCTGGGGATGCCGTGGCTAAAAATGCGTAAACACGCATTGAGGCTAAGGCACCTCCACGTATTTCTCACCGGTCAACCGGTGTGGTCCCCGTTTGTGAGGCGAACCTTCCCGAGGCTCGTCTCGCTCACCGAGCTGCAGTCCTGGGTGAAGCAAAGACCGAGAAAACTGGGCGACTGGCACACCGAGTGTGCCCAGGCGCTCACGGCTCTCTGGCAGGCGGACCCGGCTATCGACGGAGACTCCACCTCGTCATTCTATAGAGGGCTGGTGGTTAGCGGGTGCGACGACGCCCTCGGAGAAGCCCTAGGCATGGAGGAGGACGAGCTGGCCAGTCTATTCGGTAGGACTTTCGGCCCGGGACCTATGGACAACTTCCAGAAGTCCTTGGCCTGGCAGTGCTACCGAGGGGCTCTGCCCGTTCGGGATAAGCTCTACAGACACGGGCGCCCGGGTAGGGACCCCTCGAAAAAGATCTGTCCCAGATGCGTGCGCGACGAGGAAACCGTCGCGCACGCATTGGTACGCTGCCCGGGCGTTACCGATCTGTGGGGCTATGTCGAACAACTGCTGTCACGGGTGGGACCAATTAGGTTGACCACCGAGTCCATTGTAACGATCAAGCCGCCTCCCCCCTTCAAAAATGAAGGAGAGGCGGTCTTCCTCTGTGTAATAGCCATGGTAAAAGAGGCTATATGGTGGACGCGTCTGAAAGGGCTGAGGTCGGACACCTTTCTCTCCGGCCAACAACTGGTCCTTTTCTTCCGATACCATTTCGGAAGAAGGATCAGGATGGAGAGAGAGGTGCTCCACTCCAGCAAGTTTTATGAAAGGTGGGTGAAAGTTGCGAGAATGGCCCGTGTGAATGGGCCTTCTCTCTACCTCAGCCTGTAGGTGGAACAGAAAGAAGGGAGCACCCTCTCTTTGTGCTCCCGTGGAGAAGGGTCGCACACTTTTCTTCGGGGGGGGTGTGTGACCCCAAAACGATCCCTCCCTATTGAGGACCTTCTTGTTATTACTTTGTTTGTTATATTTTTCTTACTCGATTTTCATGTAAACTCCCCCCACCCATGTACATGTCCCTTTCTTTTGTGCCCTAGTGGCAAATAAACAGAAATCTGTCTGTCTGTCTGTCTGTCGTTGATAGTAGACGTCTTTCACATCGGCTCTTCGATTTTGAATCACTACTTGATTATTTGTGCGTGTATTATTTGAAGTTTGTCATTATTGTTAACTCTAACCCCTCGTCTGGGACTGTAGACGTAGGGTAAATATATTTTCGCCCCTTTGGGTGTGAAAATCTTTAATTTTAAAATGTTTATCGATATCGTTGAAAACGAGGAAGCCATATTGCAAGCCAACAAAAGCGAGAAAGAGGGAACAACAATTCAAACTGTTGAACAACCCCTCCTCTCGAATGGAAAAAAGACTGTTAATACGAGTGAAAACCTAAATTTTGATAAAAATAACAAGGAAAAAATACCACAAAAAATGGAACCAACAACATTGCAACAACAAGCAACAATGAACGAAGCGAAAGCAACAAAGACAGCAAAGTTTCTTTTGCCCAAGCGGTCAGGAAAGCTATTGAATACAAGCCCATAGACATTACTAACGCTAAGCAGAACTTGCTAAATGCCAGAAAATACGTATCTTTTGGGGAGGATGGTTCTTTTACGATCTACTCCCCAGAAGAAGTTCGTCAACAGGTATATAGGAATACCATAACCTTCAGGACTATATCCAACGCAACAAGAAATCCAGCTCAATTGACAGAAAGTCAAATTGAGCTGGTTCTGAAAGACATAAAAAAAGACATACTCTTTATTGAAAGAGGAAAGCTGTATGCAAGCATTATGGTCCGAATGAAGGACGAAATGCTGGCTCAAAAATGCTCGGTGGCACCTATAGTGTCACCACAATACACCTTCTTCCCCACATATAAAGGAAGAAGAACACAAAGACTAAGAATGTGGAGCCCAACGCCAGAAGTAAACATCTGGTCCGTCCTGACAGGATTCACGGACCTAGAAAAGGACATCCTAATATCAGCAGGGGAGTCCACCAGTGGACTGTTCGGGGGAAAAGTCTGGAGGTTCTCTTACAGATGACACCTGAGAGAATCGCCGGAATACCCGACCGAGTACTACTGGATGGTCGAACCTCTATTAATATTACGGTGGAAGGCAGGAGGCTCACATGTTACCACTGCGCTGGCAGAGGTCACCTGAGGACTGCCTGCCCTCTACTAACAACAAAAAAACCACTGCTACAAACACCACAACAACAACAAAAACAACCAGCACCACCACCACAAAAACAACAAAATACACCATCATCACCACCACAACGACAACAAAAACCAACAACACCACCTCCAGCACCACCACCACAACAACAACATCAACAACAACAGCTCAAGAAAACAACCCAAAACACGGTCCCACCCAGCCCCTGCCCACAGAACACAAATACAAAAACACACGCAGTGCAAACACAACCCGGCAATATACGCCTCCCCTCCAATACAGAAGAGGAACTCATATCCTCGGAAGACGAGGGGGCTCCCTTCCAAAAAGTCAAAAGGAAAAAACGTACACACACCACACAAACAAAAATAACCCCACCTGACAACACAAAACAGACAACAAAACGCAAGCTCACTCAAGAACAACAAGCAAAAACAAACACAACAACACAAAAACTCTACACATACATAAACAAAAACAATAAAATCTTAACAGAAAAAATAGACAACAACCCTTCGGTACAAACCGAAGGGCCGAATTTTGCAATGGCAATGGGACTCCCTAACCTGAAAATGGTGAAAGTCCCACTTGATATTTTCAAAACATTGAAAAACATTTACCCTGAGGACGTGGGGCCACCCTGCACCAGGCCACTCAACCGCGTCCTCTTAAAGGTTTTCCTCTCCCCCCTCAAACACCCACACAATTCCAAACACCCCAACCCCTCCACACACTAATACCCCCACACCACCACAAACCACCCCCCACCCAACAACCCCTCCACCACCCCCATGGAAACTGAGCAGCCCGGACCCCGGGATGCAGAGAGGTAAGTGCCTCTTTCTTTACCACCAACATGGCTGTGTTAAGAGTAGGTTGTCTAAATGCGCGTGACCTGAGCTCACCTTGGAAGCAAGCTAAACTTATAAATGACCTCAGGTCACTATGTATAAATGTGATGGTTATTTTCGAAGCCCGGATCAGCAGCGTGCGACAACTAGCCCCCACCTTTGATGACTTTGCATGCACCCATCTCTCTGTCAGCCCGGGGGTGGGGGTGGGGTTGTCGTTCTGCTGCAAAAACATCTGGGTCTCGCTACACAAACGGTACACTTGGACCCGGAGGGTCGACTCGTGGTTCTGGACCTTGGCAGTGGTGAAGGCGAAGCCCTTAGGCTTGTCGCCGTTTAGGCCCCTTTTGGGGCAATGCGGTCGGACTTCTTCCATCGTATGGAGACTTTTCTAGGGACGTCCCGCTCCTTGCTTTTAGTCGTGGACGGGAATGGTATCCTAGAAGCACGTTGGGACTATGTAGGGGCATGTCCCGATAGAGGGATGTGTAACAGCCTCAAGGTGTTAATCGGCCGATTTGACCTGGTCGATAGATACCGACTAGATTTTCCGACTGTGCCAACCTGGACTTGGTCAAATAACAGTGGTCAATCTAGATCGTACCTAGATAGGTTATTAGTTAGAATTAAGGATAGGGACTTAAGTTGTCCAGAAAATCTCATGGTGGGCTATTCAGACCACAAGTTAGTGACCTGCGTAGTCCACCTTGATAGAACGTATAGGCAGGGACCCGGTTACTGGAAGCTCAACTTGTCCTTACCGGCAAGTAGAGCTTACAGGGACCGGATTAGAACCTTAGTTAAGGAGCGGTTGACGGGCGCCATCGTTAACAGCAGGTGGTGGGGCTCTCTAAAAAGAGGGATTAGAGTAGTTTCAATAGGAGTTAGTAAGGAGTTAGCCTCAGATAGAAATAGGAAGGAAAGGGAGTTGGTAGTTAATGTTGAAGAGGCAATGAGAAGCGGCAACGTGGCCAGAGTGCAAACGTCGAGAACGGCCTTGAACCAGTTCTTCGACGCGAAACACGAAGGCTGCGTTATCCGAAGCAAAATACGTGCTCTGGGAAACGAGGGGACCAAAGCTGTTAGCTGAGGCGGTCTACTGCAACTGGCAACAGAACGGGAGAATTCCCTGTTCTGTGACCAAGGGCGTGGTCTCGCTAGTGAGGAAGGACGAGAACAAGGGGGATGATATTAGTAATTTTAGGCCCATAACTCTGCTAAATGCAGAGTTAAAGATTTTGGCCAAGGTGTTAGCGAAGAGGTTGTCGCTTGTCGTGGGGGACCTGGTGGGAGATGCGCAGACATGCGCTATCCCGTCCAGGTCCATCCACGACAACCTCCACCTCATGCGATACATCATAGAGAGGGTTGGGAACGAACCCGGCTTTGGTGGGGCCCTGATAAATTTAGATCAGTCTAAAGCGTTCGATAGGGTTGACCATGGTTACCTGGATGCGGTGCTAGCGGCGGCTGGGTTCGGACCCGTTTTCAGGGGCTGGATCACTACCATGCACAGCAGCCGCATCTGCTCTAGAGTCAAGGTGAACGGCTACCTCTCGGAGCCGTTCGAAATCACCCGCTCCATCCGACAGGGGTGCCCTCTCTCCTCCCTTCTGTATGTATTGGCTCTCGAGCCACTACTGCGGAAGTTGGAGTTGTTGCAGGGCATCCCTTTGGAACCGGGATTGCGCAAAGCGGTGTCGGCCTACGCCGATGGCGTAACAGTAATGGTGTCGACCACCGCGGAAATCGAGGCAATCGGCACCCTACTGGAGGAGTACGAAAGGTTGACAGGGGCTAAGCTGAACCGGGACAAGTTAGTCGCTTTGCAACTCGGCGAGTGGAGAGGCAAACTGATGTCGTCCGACGGCACCGTCGGACGGTGGACGGAGGGCCCGGTGAGGTTGCTTGGGGTCTGGTTCGGACCGGACCTCTAGGTGGAGAAAAACTGGGGTGAGGTGACGAATAGGGTGTTTGCACTGACTCAGATGTGGGCCGAGTGCAAACTATCCCTGAAAGGTCGGGCGGAGGTGGCGAACGCTTACATAACGTCCGTCATCTATTACCGCTTGAATGTCGTGCCTTGCTCGGGTGAGATCCTCGCCAAAATGGAGCCCGCTCTCTTTCACTTCCTTTGGTAGAGGGGGTCTCCCCTGGTGAGGAGATCCATCTGCTGTCAACACCCTTTGAAAGGAGGGCTGGGGATGCTGTGGCTAAAAATGCGTAAACACGCATTGAGGGTACGGCACCTCCACGTATTCCTCACCGGTCAACCGGTGTGGGCCCCGTTTGTGAGGCGAGCCTTCCCGAGGCTCGTCTCGCTCATCGAACTGCAATCCTGGGTGAAGCAAAGACCGAGAAAACTGGGCGGCTGGCACACCGAGTGTGCCCAGGCGCTCACGGCTCTCTGGCAGGCGGAACCGGCTATCGGTGGAGACTCCACCTCGTCATTCTATAGAGGGCTGGTGGTTAGCAGGTGCCATGATGCCCTCGGAGAAACCCTAGGCATGGAGGAGGACGAACTGGCCAGCCTATTCGGTAGGACTTTCGGCCCGGGACCTATGGACAACTTCCAGAAGTCCTTGGCCTGGCAGTGCTACCGAGGGGCTCTGCCCGTTCGGGATAAGCTCTACAGACACGGGCGCCCGGGTAGGGACCCCTCGAAAAAGATCTGTCCCAGATGCGTGCGCGACGAGGAAACCGTCGCGCACGCATTGGTACGCTGCCCGGGCGTTACCGATCTGTGGGGCTATGTCGAACAACTGCTGTCACGTGTGGAACCAATTAGGTTGACCACCGAGTCCATTGTAACGATCAAGCCGCCTCCCCCCTTCAAAAATAAAGGGGAGGCGGCCTTCCTCTGTGTAATAGCCATGGTAAAAGAGGTTATATGGTGGACGTGTCTATAATGGCTGAGGTCGGACACCTTTCTTTCCGGCCAACAACTGGTCCTTTTCTTTCGATACAATTTCGGAAGAAGGATCAGGATGGAGAGAGAGGTGCTCCACTCCAGCCAGTTTTATCAAAGGTGAGTGAAAGTTGCGAGAATGGCCCGTGTGAATGGGCCTTCTCTCTACCTCAGCCTGTAGGTGGATAAAGGAAGAAGGGAGCACTCTCTTTACTGTTCTATTATTATGGTTATGTGCGTTGGGACACCCCCATTTCAAATTTAAAATGTTCCCAAAGCTTCTTAAGTCAACCGCTTTGTATATATATATATATATATATATATATATATATATATATTATATGGAGTTATAAAGTCAAATATTTGAGTTTATAACTCCATATATAATATTCTCGGCTCCATGCGTTGAGCTAATTTTTAGTCTCATAAAACCGGCTGCTATTTTTAGCGGCACGAGTATAGAACGGGCTAGACGCTGGGACACATGTGCGTTCAACAACACATTTCTCTCAGTCTTCTTAAGTATTTTGAAGTGGAACTTACCAATTTCTGGATACCTGCAGAAGAGCACAGGAATAGGAAATTTCACTTAATTGTTGCGAAACAAATTTAAAATTTAAAATTTGTCCAGGTATCACGGCTGTTGCCAATATAGGTTTGTTTTTATTGATTTATTATTTTAAATCGAGACAGGCAAACCGTATTATTTTAATTAGTATTTTTCAATCTAGCTAACTTGGTCATTTGCAATGCAAACACATGTATACTTGTATCAGTGTTTATCCCTATATATTTATTTGTATATATATATATATTTAAACAAATAGAGGTGTAACACACGAGTTGTGATATATTAGTAAAAGGAAAAGAAAATGCTGACATTTTTCCCAGTGAAAAATAGTTTAATTAGGAATAAGTATAAATTAGTAATAAGTATTGGTTAATTAGTAATAAGTATTGGTTAGTATTCAGTTTCAGTTTTAAGTTTTTACCGGTTGCGCATTTCTAATGCTTTTCAAAAATAATTTTGAGATAGAGCGCTCGTGATGTTTGCTCTAATCTGATCTGTTTGGGAAATTCTTCCTATTTTATGTGAAAAAAGTGGCTCCAGAGGTATTAAGATTTGGTTGGTTGTAGAATGTCACGTGAATGAGTACTATAAATTTCGCGCCAATTCGTGTTGCAAAAATTCTTGTAGTCAAAACAATTTTGATTGGTCGGTAGAGGTCACGTGAATGTTAAAAATTGATTTTGCGCCAAATGTAGGTTTGTCGAAGAGTGTCCTTTTTCGCCTGATTGAGAAGTCACTGAAAAATAAGTCTTTTAAGACAAATATGTGTGTGTGTGTGTGTGTGTGTAGTAAAGAGGTTCATTGTTGTGATAATGGTCAGTAGGGATGTGTGTGTGAATTGCAGTCATGTTCAAAGGTCAACAGTTCAGGTGTCTATTGTGACAAATATGTGTGTTTGTGTGTGCGCGCGTGTGTGTGTGTGTGTGTGTGTGTGTATAGCATAGTGGTTCGTGGTAGAGGAAATAAATTCGGTCAGTAGGAATGTGTGTGACCGTGTGAGGGGGATATTTTAACATGTTGAAAGATATTTTTCAGCTCTTGATACATATTTGTCTCAATAGACACCTGAACTGTTGACCTTTCAACATGACTGCAATTCACACACACATCCCTACTGACCATTATCACAACAATGAACCTCTTTACTACACACACACACACACACACACACACACACATATTTGTCTTAATAAACTTATTTTTCAGTGACTTCTCAATCAGGCTTTAAACAATGTAGGTCTGGTGGCCGTAAGAATCATTTATTATCTGACAGATGAAGAATTTATCACTGTAGTGAGGAAAGTAATATTTGTGTGGTCTATATTAGATGAAAGGGTTGTCTAGCTTTCTCATCATCAATAACATACATGTATAAGACAACATTAACAGAGTAGCAATATAATAGGCAAGTTAATACAGAGGTTAAGGAGGTAATATATATATATACACATACATACACACACACACACACACACACACACACACACACACACACACACACACACACACATATATATATATATATATATATATATATATATATATATATATATACATACATATAAAGAGAAAACATGCTGACTATAATTATAACAGGAGGAAGGTAAAGTTCTGCTGTAGTAGTATTTTGGAATGTTCTTGGATTTAGGTTCATATGTTGACAGCAGCTGAGAAGAGATATATTTATGGGTTGATAAGGTACTTACAGACATTAGTGTGGTATAGAACTAAGAAGGCTAGAATGTACTTAATGATTATATTTCTATCCGGTAGGTGACAGTTACAGTTTGAGGTGTTATTTCGTGCAGCTTCTACACTGCTGTTTGTACACTGCTATAAGTGGGTTGTGATTCATGCCCTTTGGGGTTTTGCTTCTGCGTGCTTGTATGTGCTTGCGGTTGTGATACTGTGTTTATGTTTATAATTTCGTGCTATGTTGCGCATAGGTGGGGCGGATTCCCTAGAGGTATTTCTGTGGTTGATCTTGCGTATGTGCGATTCTATATTTCATGCCGTAGAGTATGAGAGTTTTATAGATTTTCTATTGAGTATTTTATGATATCTGTGTGAAATAGGGAAGTGTTTATCTATTAGTTTAAAGAATGTAGAAGGCAGTCTAGTTTTTACAGAGGAGTTGAAGATTGGGTTGAACCATAGGTATTTTCTGTCTCTGATTCTTCTATTGTTTCTAGGGTTTACATTATTGGTGTTTGGACCGTTCACTCTAGGTGCTACGTGCCTAACTATATGTCTAGTCCTGTTACCTCTATTTTTGTGTGAGCGGTTGGTGTAATTGCTATTAGGTTTGTTTAAGTTGTCTTTATTCGCTATATACTGCAGTTTATCTTTATGTCCAGCCCTGTGTAATGCTGCGTTATAATAGTTAGCATGTTCATTAAACATTTCTAGTTTTGAGGATAAGCGGGATATTCTAAAGGATATACTACGTGCTATGGATCTGATTATGGATTTGGGGTGGTTTGAGTAGTAATGTAGGCCAGATTCTCATTATTTTTGTGGAAAGGTTCTATTAATCCCATATTTAGATTTAGAGTCACATCTAGAAAGTTATATATATATATATAAACTTTGCCTTAATAAAGAATATATTAATCTCTGCTATGGTATACAGTACTTATTCTCATGACCGTCAATACTAAGCTTTATAAATATATATATATATATATATATATATATATGCATATATACGAACGCATTATATATATATATGCATATATACGAACGCATTATATATATATATATATGCATATATACGAACGCATTATATATATATATGCATATATACGAACGCATTATATATATATATATATATATATATATATAGATAATTTAATATATCAACTAACATAAGCGCACAGATGCACGCCCATGCCAGCAAATACACAGGTTATGTCATAGTACCTAGGTGGTTCAATGCAGGAGAATGCAGAACAATAATATAAAGGACGTAAAATAAAAAAATATTTTTTTAAAAAAAATTTAAAAAAAATTTTTTTCTTACTTAAATTTTCACTCCAACTAATTAGTTTCTGCAATGGGATAAAGACAGTTACGTAATTCAACTGTCGAGAATTCATTGCGTCATCAGGAAGTCTATTCTCAGTTAAGTCTCCAGGCAATGCGCGGACACTGGCGGCTCATATAAAAATAATAATAATTCGGTAGATCGAACAGCTTGCGAGGACTGAATTCTATGTACCGAAATTCTCACTGCTTCAAGTCAAATGGCCGATTCTAAAGAATCAATCACGTGACACAGAGGCTAGTTAGAAGGAATGGGATGGTAAGATGACTGACGCCTACTAACACCCCAAAAAAAAATTTTTTTAGAAGTGGTTTTGACAAGTTTGCTCGACAAATCAGTGATTTGGAGATAAATATAGATAATTTAATATATCAACTAACATAAGCGCACAGATGCACGCCCATGCCAGCAAATACACAGGTTATGTCATAGTACCTAGGTGGTTCAATGCAGGAGAATGCAGAACAATAATATAAAGGACGTAAAATAAAAAAATATTTTTTTAAAAAAAATTTAAAAAAAATTTTTTTCTTACTTAAATTTTCACTCCAACTAATTAGTTTCTGCAATGGGATAAAGACAGTTACGTAATTCAACTGTCGAGAATTCATTGCGTCATCAGGAAGTCTATTCTCAGTTAAGTCTCCAGGCAATGCGCGGACACTGGCGGCTCATATAAAAATAATAATAATTCGGTAGATCGAACAGCTTGCGAGGACTGAATTCTATGTCCGCGCATTGCCTGGAGACTTAACTGAGAATAGACTTCCTGATGACGCAATGAATTCTCGACAGTTGAATTACGTAACTGTCTTTATCCCATTGCAGAAACTAATTAGTTGGAGTGAAAATTTAAGTAAGAAAAAAATTTTTTTTAAATTTTTTTTAAAAAAATATTTTTTTATTTTACGTCCTTTATATATATATATATATATATATATATATATATATATATATATATATATATATATATATATATGCATATATACGAACGCATTATATATATTTATATATATATATATATGCATATATACGAACGCATTATATATATATATATATATAAATTATAAATTACCATTATGGTATTAAAATACCATTAAAATCTCTTACTCTACCACACCTAACATCGCAAACCATATTGCTAGTGGTAATAAAAGGAAGATTAATAATTATTTACAACTAATTAAATCGCAACAGGTGGTGAACTTACATAACAACATAGTACCAGAGAATTCTAGTAGAAGTAATAATAATAGTAATAGCACTAATGAAATTAATAAAAATAGGAATTATAATCATCATTACCCTAATGCTACCCCTAACATCCATGCATCTACACATCCTATTACCCAGCAAGTAAACAACCAGAACAACTGTAACTGTAAAACAAATAGAACTTGCCCCTTGGAAAAAAATCAAAGACATCATTTACTCATGCACAGTCGTTACAAATAACACTTCGAAAACAAATATCGGCTCTACTTCGAGCTGCTTCAAGACAAGATATAACTCGTATCTTCACACTTTTAAAAATCGCAATCTAGCCAGCTCCACTTCTTTATCTACCTACATACACTCTGTGAAAACTAGGAATAGACCATATACACTTCAATGGGAAGTAGTAGATAGGGCCACCTCGTATAAATCACCGAATAGATTATGTAACCTCTGTCTTCTAGAGACTCGCACTATAATCCATTCTAAGCTAAACCTTTTAAATAGAAAATCAGAAAATTTTTCCGCGTGCCAACACCACCACCGACACTCTTTCCACAATTTCAAACCTAGCTGCTAATATATAACAATGTCAGTTCTGGATTCCTCACCACCGTTAACACTTTACCTCTAGGTTTTATCAGCATATAATACCCCATAGCATCACATTCGTGTATCAGCTCATCCCCCCACTTATCTCCTGTTTATCTCAGATCTTATACTCAACAATAACTATCGGGAATAAACATAAAGTTACCACCACTTAATATAACTACAATACCTTCATTACCAATAGTTCATTCATTTAATTAGTATATGGGTAGGTAGTGGTAAATTGAGACCTTTAAAATATTATATAGAAAATAGATTGTATATAAAATTAAATATTAAAATATAAAAATATTAAAATAAATAGCATTATATGAAAGGATTCATTTATAATATAATATATTGTATATTAACACAGAATTTAACTAATTGGAGTCATAAACAACTAACACCAGATTATACATTTTTCTCTTATACACAAATTAATCAGTAATTACCTCCCCTTTCCCATTAGCCCCCCTTAGTGTAGATCTCTAATCACTTCCTGAAATTAAACTTTTAGACAGAACAAATCTAACCTTTTATAAGATTATAGTGAGACCAATATACAATCCATAGTTGGAACTACTGATAAACATTTCTTAAAATATAACCAATGTAATGGAAAGGAAAACCTTAATATTAATACTCACAACACATGCATTTGAACATTACCAGAACAATTTTAACATTGCACCCACCATAAACTTTCATAGAAACTGCTTTTCATCTCTGTCTGCTTGATATGCTTTTACACCTGTATTGTATTATGTAATACCTTTGCCATACTGTGATATATATGCTTAGTACCATTGCTCGTTTTTTCACCTTGTTACTCTGTACATGCATAACACCTCTGCACTCTTTATATATGTGTGCCTATGTGCCGCTAAAGTCCTCATTTTGCGAGTAACTTTCTACTTTAATTCTTCTATAATTATTGTATTATTCTTTTATAACTTTGTCGCATCCAATGATACTAACCACATCACCTTCACTCTTTAAATATGACACCGTTAGTGACATCAGTAATATCTACGTGTCTTTACGTTTGTTCTGTGGAATAGGAGGTTAATTATATGTCTAAACTTTGCTAGTGCTCCGATGATTCCAAACTTTCGTTTGGAAGAAACGATTGCCAGCAATGAAATGTTTAGAACATAGTTTTGATTATTCTGTAATTCATATTCCTACTCTGTAAGACATCTGATGTATTTACATTGAGCTATTTTTCATACTGGTATTAAGGTGGTATTAAAAAATACTGACCTTTCTTGTTTATAATTATATATAGTGTATATATAAGTATAAATAATAATATTATTATTATTAAATATATATATATGCATATATACACGAACGTATTATATATATATATATATATATATATATATATATATATATATATAAACGGAGAAAATGAAACGAAATTTCATTTCCCACTCTTAGTACGGCTGTTACTTAAATATAAGTATGTACACGTACATACATATATGTATACAGACGTACAGTAGTATGTATATATATATGCATACATGCTCACATATATGTACGTATGGATTCATCGAACATTTTTATAATGCTCGGTGTGTTTGTAAACAAACATCCCGTATTAAGCCGTAGTGTCTAGCAACCAACGTTGCTCGTTTGTTTAACACTGACAAAGGAACGCTGTACTAGTTTCAAGCTTATTAGCTATCGTCAGCAACGTATACCTTCCTGCCAGATTGTTGAACGTATATACTTACCTTATGCATATTAAGGACTGAGTAGCCCAATTTGCATATCGAGTGGGTTAATCGGCCGGGTGCACCGAAAACGATAAACGGAAAAAATGAAACGAAATTTCATTTCCCACTCTTAGTACGGCTGTTACTTAAATATAAGTATGTACACGTACATACATATATGTATACAGACGTACAGTAGTATATATATATATATACATACATGCACACATATATATATGTACGTATGGATTCACCGAACATTTATTATAATGCTCGGTGTGTTTGTAAACAAACATCCCGTATTAAGCCGTAGTGTCTAACAACCATCGTTGCTCGTTTGTTCAACACTGACAAAGGAACGCTGTACTAGTTTCAAGCTTATTAGCTATCGTCAGCGACGTATACCTTCCTGCCAGATTGTTGAACGTATATACTTACCTTATGCATATTAAGGACTGAGTAGCCCAATTTGCATATCGAGTGGGTTAATGGGCCGGGTGCACCGAAAACGATAATAATACGGGATGTTTGTTTACAAACCCACCGAGCATTATAATAAATGTTCGGTGAATCTATACGTACATATATATATGTGTGCATGTATGTATATATATATACATACTTCTGTACATCTGTATACATATATGTATGTACGTGTACATACTTGTATATATATATACATATATATATATATATATATATATATATATATATATATATATACATATATATATATATATATATGAGTATGTATATTTAAATTCATATATGTAAACAGACGTACAGTAGTATGTATATATATATACATACATGCACACATATATATATGTACGTATGGATTTACCGAACATTTATTATAATGTTCGGTTTGTTTGTAAACAAACATCCCGAATTAAGCCGTACAATGTTTAGCAACCATCGTTGCCCTTGTGTTCAACACTGTCAAAGGAACGATGTACTAGTTTCAAGCTTATTAGCTATCGTCAGCACCGTATATCTTCCTGCCAGATGATTGAACGTCTGAAGGTATATACTTTCCTTATGCATATTAACGGCTGAGCAGCCTAATTTGCATATCGAGTGATTTAATCGGCCGGGCGCAACGAAAACGATAAATGGAAAAAAAGGAACCGAAATTTCATTTCTCACTCTTAGTACGGCTGCGGCTTAAATATAAGTATGTAAACAAACATCCCGAATTAAGCCGTACAGTGTTTAGCAACCATCGTTGCCCCTTTGTTCAACACTGACAAAGGAACGATGTACTAGCTTTCGTCAGCACCCTATACCTTCCTGCCAGATAATCAGCCGGGCGCACCGAAAACGATAAATGTAAAAAATGAAACGAAATTTCATTTCTCGTTTTTTCCATTTTTTTTCCATTTATCGTTTTCGGTGCGCCCGGCCGATTATCTCACTCGATATGCAAATTAGGCTGCTCAGCCGTTAATATGCATAAGGAAAGTATATACTTTCAGACGTTCCATCATCTGGCAGGAAGGTATACGGTGCTGACGATAGCTAATAAGCTGAAACTAGTACATCGTGCCTTTGTCAGTGTTGAACAAAAGGGCAAAGATGGTTGCTAAACACTGTACGGCTTAATTCGGGATGTTTGTTTACAAACAAACCGAGCATTATAATAAATGTTCGGTAAATCCATACGTACATATATATATATATATATATATGTGTGCATGTATGTATATATATATATACATACTTCTGTACGTCTGTATACATATATGTATGAACGTATATATACTTATATTTAAGTAACAGCCGTACTAAGAGTGAGAAATGAAATTTTGTTTCATTTTTTCCATATATATATTTAACATTCACGTGACCTCTACCGACCAATCAAATAGTTTTGACCACAAGAATTTTTGCAACACGAATTGGCGCGAAACTTATTTTAATACCTCTGGAGCCACTTTTTTCACATAAAACAGGTAGAATTTCCAAAACTGATCAGATTAGATCAAACATCACGGGCGCTCTATCTCAAAATTATTTTTGAAAACCATTAGAAATGCGACACCGGTAAAAACTTAAATTTAAAACTGAATACTAACCAATACTTATTACTAATTTTTGCTTATTCCTAATTAAACTATTTTTCACTGGGAACAATTTGTCAGCATTTTCTTTTCCTTTTACCAATATATATATATATATATGCATATACACGAACGCATTATATATATATATATATATGAGGTGTAATCCATTGGGTAAATAAATCATGGATATTGTACGAGTACAAGGAATCAGAACATTTAAATAATACATCCAAAAGTTCAAAAGGAATTTAAGACAATTTTATTAGTCTTAAACGAGTTTCAACAAATAAAAATGCGAAGAATATGGCTAATGGAAGATTTTCAGTTAAGCAGGATTCCAGCATGGAAGTAAATCCATATACTAAGATCCTAGCATAAAACCACAAAACTAATATTAACACATATTTTTTATATCCCACTTATACATTTAAAAATGTATCAATTTAGGAGAAGCCAGACTCTTAATGAAAAAATTGCTTCATATATACCTCCATATACACACAAACCTCTACACTTCTCCTGGTGTGTATATATATATATATATATATGGAAAAGAATGAACCGAAATTTCATTTCTCACTCTTAGTACGGCTGATACCCAAATATAAGTATGTATACGTACATACATATATGTGTACAGACGCACAGTAGTATGTATATATATACATACATGCACACATATATATATGTACGTATGGGTTTACTGAACATTTATTATAATGTTCAATTTGTTTGTAAACAGTTTCGTTTCATTCTTTTCCATTTATCGTTTTCGGTACGCCCGGCCGATTAACTCACTCGATATGCAAATTAGGCTGCTCAGCCGTTAATATGCATATGGAAAGTATATACTTTCAGACGTTCAATCATCTTACAGAAAGGTATACGATGCTGACGATAGCTAATAAGCTTGAAACTAGTACATCGTTCCTGTGTTAGTGTTGAACAAAAGGGCAACGATGGTTGCCGCGCACTGTACAGCGTAATTGGGGCTGTTTGTTTACAAACAAACCGAACATTACATCGGTAAACCCATACGTAAATATATATATGTGTGCATGTATGTAAATATATACATACTACTGTGCGCCTGTACACATATTTGTATGTACGTATACATATATATATATATATATATAAATAGTAATAATAATAAATTTGAAGACTAAAATCCAAAGAGGGCTCGATAAGGATAACTTTAATCTGTTATATATATATATATATATAAGGTAGAAACGTGTTTACGCCGTATTTGACTGAATAGAATTAGTCTGTTAGTTGAGATTTAAAAAATGAATGAGAATTGACGTACATGGTACACGAACCCACATCTTTGATTTGCCGGATAAATGTGTTTCCATTACACCAACTCACCACCCATGCTTCCTTATATTGAATTAGAAGCTATATAACTATTGCAGGTATATATATGTATATAAATAGGCAGACACAAAGCAGGCATTGTTTGTAAACGGCTAGCGAATTTGAAAATTAGGGACTAACATGTGCTTACGCCATATTGGTGCAATGGTAACCCATTGGTCCAGGAAACCAAAGATATGAGTCCCATGTACGTCAATACTCATCTTTTTTTCCATTCAGAGGGTTTTTTAAAAACCCCAACTAACAGACTAATTCTATTTAATCAAATACGGCGCAAGCACATGTTACTACCTAATTTTAAAATTGCCTAACTGTTTCTAAACAGAACCTACTTTATGCCTCCCTATTCACACACACACACACACAGATATATATATATATATATATATATATATATATATATATATATATATATATAGGTGTGTGTGTGTGTATGATGTGCATGTATGTGTATACATGTGCTTGTGTGTGTGCGTACCCTCATACATGTGTATATAGAGTGGGTACTTATACAAACTCACAAATACGAATTCATAAAATATTTACTGAAATAATTGTTTATACTTTTGGCACAAGGCCAGAAATCACCCAGTGCATTACTGGTACTTTATTTTATCGACCCCGTAAAGATGAAAGCAAAGTTAACCTCGGCGTGATTTGGACTCAGACCGTAAAGGGCCATAACTCTAAGCTGTAAAGCATGGTGTCTGACGCTCTACCGATACTACCAAACAGTTATTCTTTGCCTTTCATCCTTACGGGGTCGATAAAATAAAGTACCAGTAATGCCAAAAGTAGAAACAATTATTATTACTTATAAAGTAAGGAATAATATAAACTATAAACCATTAGAATATTAAAAGTTAAAACAATTAAAAGAGAGGACTCGGTAGATCAGCGTGTAAAAATTATTCACTCTTAAAGACCCTGAGCTAGAATAGGAAAGGCATTTGGCCTAGTGGCAATGTTGTGGGTTCGATTCCTGGGCTGTGTTGTGTTCTTGAGCAAAACACTTCATTTCACGTTGCCCCAGTATACTCAGCTGAAATAGCTGGAGGTTTAACTCTGCGATGGACTGGCATCCTGTCCAGGAGGGAGTCTTGTATTCTCAGCCGTTTCACGCCACGAAACCAGGATAAGCACTGGCCTGACGGGCCTCCTGGCTTGAGACAAACTTTAAACTTTTTAGAGATTATCATGAAAGAGTAAAATTATAATAATCTGAGAAACATTAAAATATAATTAATGCTGTAGCTAATCACTCAGAAAAAGGAATTTGGTCTGTGTTATCTCATACATCTCTTTATTTTGAGTTTATTTTTCACCTGTCACCTTTCCGGTGGCAAGGTTGTAAAGAAACGAAAATTGTCTTTTGTGTAAGCATGCATTCTTTGAATTGTAAGAATGTTTTACAAGTTTTGAAGGTTCCAGATATCGTGGCCATTTCCAGCTTATGAATTAAGAGCTAGTTCTTTCTCCACAAATCCAAGCTCAGTTATATTTTGGTCCAAGCGGATTTGTTTCCAATAATGATGGGTATGAAGCTGGGCGTGTATCTTGGATACTGGATCTGCAAACTCCTCATCAATGGTCCATAGATATCCACCTTCTCTTGCATTTTACTTATCACATTGACATCAAGTGGACAGCTGACCTCTAAAACAGAGCATGTTTTCAATGTGTCCAAATAACAATTGTACTTTAATTTGGTGGCAGTTTTTATTTTTAGCCATCAGTCTCAACATATTCCTCCCTATTTGATTTTCTTTCCGTCTTCTGTAATGCATTTCAGATCATTCTAGCTATCACATCATGTCTGATGAGGAGGTAGTAATGAGAAGACATTCTTTCACAGTTGACAATAATATGGCTAACATCTTCAATCTTTGTTATGTACAGCCTACATTTATTGTCAACTGATGACCTTCCTTTTTTGTGCAGTAGGTGGGGATTTCTTGTTCCTGAATTGTATAGTAATATCCTTCAAGGTGGGATATTATTGGAACTCCATGTCAGGCTTTTAGCATAGTTTATCCCCTCTATCGTTTGTGTATTATATCTCAAGTATCCATCTACAATTTTCTCGGTGAATTGGATAGAGTTTTCCAATGTTCCTTGAAAGAAATTTGTATCATGTTTTATTTCATGTATCTCTTCTAGATCAATGGCTATCCACATCACTATTGATGTTAAAGATTCCAACAACACCCAGTACCTGCGATTCCTGATATCCATGTATGTATGTATTATGTATGTATGTCAGGTCGCTCTAGACTGTTACTGGTAACATGCAACCCAGTACAACCTGTCTCATGGTCGGGTCATAGGCGATTAAACCGGCAACCCCTCCAAGCTTGCTTGGTGAGGAGGGTGATATTTTGACACCCTGCGGGATAAAATGCAAGACTCGGCAAAGGGCGGAGGAACTCAGCAGAGTCAACGGCCTTCCAAATAGTACTTTTTAAAACTTTCTTTTACCTGGGAATGAAACCAAAAAAACCTTCTGCTTCGGAAGCATCCGATGATGTTGACCAGTTCTCCTTTATGGGTAGTGTTTTCGATGCTCAGAGAGTGGGATTGGTCGATTGCAAGGCCTTTCCCCACTCAAAAAACCTTCAAAGCATAGGCATTGCTTGTTCAGGATATGTTATAGGTTCGTATGGCTGGTCATAACCTAAAAGTGCACCATTTTCTGTAATGTGACAAGCGATTGCAATACTCTTAGAGTTTTCAGCCAGTATGTATGTATGTATGTATGTATGTATGTATGTATGTATGTATGTATGTATGTATGTATGTAGGCATGCATATATGTATGTCTCCTAAGGATAGCATTACCGGGGATGAAAGGGTAGGCATAGGCGTGAGAATCTATTCTCAATGCCCCAGATGGCTTGCGTCACATATAATCTATAACAACCGAATCCCAGTTCATGGCCTTCGCGTGGTTAGGGTGTTTGGGACCGACAAAGAAATGGGACAAAAGCTAGCCATAGGCGCCTTAAAACTAGTTGCTTCGGATAGACAGAGCTCGTCAGCCTTGGTTGGCAGTTTGACTAGAAGAAGAGATAGATGGGACTCCTTAATCATAGTTATGGCAACCCATCTGTGCACAGGAACTCAGAAATGTTCGTGGTTGGTGTCAGGCTGCACAGTAAGTCCACTGGGTGAGGTCCCCGAGCTGATGTTACGGCATTCTTATAAGAGAGAGAGAGTGCGAAACCGGCTGACCGGCAATCAAACAGAAAGAGTGGAAGACAGGCAGACAGACAGACAGCCTGTCAGATAGAAAGAGTGAGAGAGCGGCAGAGAAAGAGTGAGATGCGAGGGATGGGGAGGATCTTGAACAAAATATCTCTGGATTGTGTTTCCCTATTGGTGGAATTATTAACTAGTCAACTGTTGAATGTGTATATAGATCTGTTGTTTATATATACTATATACATAAAAACACACACATATACATATATATATAAATATATATACATATACACACATTTACACAAACACACACACACATTTAGATAAGACGTATGGATATATACATATTTTTCTTTTTCATTTTTCTTACGTGTTGTTCAGTCAGATATGTCCATCTCTTTTTTTCTCTCTCTCTCTCTCACTCTCTCTCCCTCAGTCTCTCTCTCTCTCACTTCTCTCTCCGCCCCTCTCTCTCTTACTCATATACATAGACACATATATTCACACTTTAAGTTTGTGAATCAACAAGAAAACTAGTAACAACAGCATTAAACTTATGTAACAACAGCATCGAACTGGTGTGTCTCAGGTGCTACTGCTGTTGATGCTGTAGCTGTTGTGGCTGCTGCTGTTGTCGGTGTTGTTGGTGGTGGTGGTTGTTGGGGTGGTGGTTGTGGTGGTTTTATTGGGGTGGTGGTTGTAGTGGTATTGTTGGCGGTAGTGGTTATGCTTGTGGTAGTGACGTTAGGGGTGGTGGTTGTGGTGGTATTGCAGGAGTTGCTTGTGGTGGTATTGCTGGAGATGATGGTGGTGGAACTAGTGTTTCTACTACTGTTGCTACCGACGTTGCTGTGGTGGCGACGCTGTTGGTGGTGTTGTTGTTTGTGTTGCTAAGGGTGGGGGTGTTGTTTGTGTTGCTAAGAGTGGTGGTGTTGTTTGTGTTGCTGTGGGTGGTGGTGTTGTTGGTGATGCTGGGGATGGTGGTGTTGTTGGTGTTGCTGGGGGTGGTGGTGTTGTTGGTGTTGCTGGGGGTGGTGGTGTTGTTGGTGTTGCTGAGGGTGGTGGTGTTGTTGGTGTTGCTGGGGGTGGTGGTGTTGTTGGTGTTGCTGAGGCTGGTGTTGTTGGTGTTGCTGGGGGTGGTGGTGTTGTTGGTGTTGCTGAGGGTGGTGGTGTTGTTGGTGTTGCTGAGGGTGGTGGTGTTGTTGGTGTTGCTGGGGATGGTGGTGTTGTTGGTGTTGCTGAGGGTGGTGGTGTTGTTGGTGTTGTTGAGGGTGGTGGTGTTGTTGGTGTTGCTGAGGGTGGTGGTGTTGTTGGTGTTGCTGGGGATGGTGGTGTTGTTGGTGTTGCTGAGGATGGTGGTGTTGTTGGTGTTGCTGAGGGTGGTGGTGTTGTTGGTGTTGCTGAGGGTGGTGGTGTTGTTGGTGTTGCTGAGGATGGTGGTGTTGTTGGTGTTGCTGGGGATGGTGGTGTTGTTGGTGTTGCTGAGGGTGGTGGTGTTGTTGGTGTTGCTGAGGGTGGTGGTGTTGTTGGTGTTGCTGAGGGTGGTGGTGTTGTTGGTGTTGCTGAGGGTGGTGGTGTAGTTGGTGTTGCTGAGGTTGGTGGTGTTGTTGGTGTTGCTGAGGGTGGTGGTGTTGTTGGTGTTGCTGAGGGTGGTGGTGTTGTTGGTGTTGCTGAGGGTGGTGGTGTTGTTGGTGTTGCTGGGGATGGTGGTGTTGTTGGTGTTGCTGAGGATGGTGGTGTTGTTGGTGTTGCTGGGGATGGTGGTGTTGTTGGTGTTGCTGAGGACGGTGGTGTTGTTGGTGTTGCTGAGGGTGGTGGTGTTGTTGGTGTTGCTGGGGATGGTGGTGTTGTTGGTGTTGCTGAGGATGGTGGTGTTGTTGGTGTTGCTGAGGGTGGTGGTGTTGTTGGTGTTGCTGAGGGTGGTGGTGTTGTTGGTGTTGCTGGGGGTGGTGGTGTTGTTGGTGTTGCTGGGGATGGTTGTGTTGTTGGTGTTGCTGGGGGTGGTGGTGTTGTTGGTGTTGCTGGGGGTGGTGGTGTTGTTGGTGTTGCTGAGGGTGGTGGTGTTGTTGGTGTTGCTGGGGGTGGTGGTGTTGTTGGTGTTGCTGTGGGTGGTGGTGTTGTTGGTGTTGCTGGGGATGGTGGTGTTGTTGGTGTTGCTGAGGGTGGTGGTGTTGTTGGTGTTGCTGAGGGTGGTGGTGTTGTTGGTGTTGCTGGGGATGGTGGTGTTGTTGGTGTTGCTGGGGGTGGTGGTGTTGTTGGTGTTGCTGGGGATGGTTGTGTTGTTGGTGTTGCTGGGGGTGGTGGTGTTGTTGGTGTTGCTGAGGGTGGTGGTGTTGTTGGTGTTGCTGGGGGTGGTGGTGTTGTTGGTGTTGCTGTGGGTGGTGGTGTTGTTGGTGTTGCTGGGGATGGTGGTGTTGTTGGTGTTGCTGAGGGTGGTGGTGTTGTTGGTGTTGCTGAGGGTGGTGGTGTTGTTGGTGTTGCTGAGGGTGGTGGTGTTGTTGGTGTTGCTGAGGGTGGTGGTGTAGTTGGTGTTGCTGAGGTTGGTGGTGTTGTTGGTGTTGCTGAGGGTGGTGGTGTTGTTGGTGTTGCTGAGGGTGGTGGTGTTGTTGGTGTTGCTGAGGGTGGTGGTGTTGTTGGTGTTGCTGAGGTTGGTGGTGTTGTTGGTGTTGCTGAGGGTGGTGGTGTTGTTGGTGTTGCTGAGGTTGGTGGTGTTTTTGGTGTTGCTGGGGATGGTGGTGTTGTTGGTGTTGCTGGGGGTGGTGGTGTTGTTGGTGTTACAGGGGGTGGTGGTGTTGTTGGTGTTGCTGGGGGTGGTGGTGTTGCTGGTGTTGCTGGGGGTGGTGGTGTTGTTGGTGTTGCTGAGGGTGGTGGTGTTGTTGATGTTGCTGGGGGTGGTGGTGTTGTTGGTGTTGCTGAGGGTGGTGGTGTTGTTGGTGTTGCTGGGGGTGGTGGTGTTGTTGATGTTGCTGAGGGTGGTGGTGTTGTTGGTGTTGCTGAGGATGGTGGTGTTGGTGTTGCTGGGGATGGTGGTGTTGTTGGTGTTGCTGAGGCTGGTGGTGTTGTTAAGGGAGGTGGTGTTGTTGGTGTTGCTGAGGGTGGTGGTGTTGTTGGTGTTGCTGAGGGTGGTGTTGTTGGTGTTGCTGAGGGTGGTGGTGTTGTTGGTGTTGCTGAGGGTGGTGTTGTTGGTGTTGCTGAGGGTGGTGGTGTTGTTGGTGTTGCTGAGGGTGGTGGTGTTGTTGGTGTTGCTGAGGGTGGTGGTGTTGTTGGTGTTGCTGGGGATGGTGGTGTTGTTGGTGTTGCTGAGGGTGGTGGTGTTGTTGGTGTTGCTGAGGGTGGTGGTGTTGTTGATGTTGCTGAGGATGGTGGTGTTGTTGGTGTTGCTGAGGGTGGTGGTGTTGTTGGTGTTGCTGAGGATGGTGGTGTTGTTGGTGTTGCTGAGGGTGGTGGTGTTGTTGGTGTTGCGGAGGATGGTGGTGTTGTTGGTGTTGCTGAAGGTGGTGGTGTTGTTGGTGTTGCTGAGGG
Organism: Eledone cirrhosa; assembly: GCA_964016885.1. Classification (NCBI taxonomy): domain Eukaryota; kingdom Metazoa; phylum Mollusca; class Cephalopoda; order Octopoda; family Eledonidae; genus Eledone; species Eledone cirrhosa. The sequence continues at coordinate 203,888,615 of OZ024742.1, read as the reverse complement.
TGGTGGTGTTGTTGGTGTTGCTGAGGGTGGTGGTGTTGTTGGTGTTGCTGAGGGTGGTGGTGTTGTTGATCTTGCTGAGGGTGGTGGTGTTGTTGGTGTTGCTGGGGGTGGTGGTGTTGTTGGTGTTGCTGGGGGTGGTGGTGTTGTTGGTGTTGCTGAGGGTGGTGGTGTTGTTGATCTTGCTGAGGGTGGTGGTGTTGTTGGTGTTGATGGGGATGGTGGTGTTGTTGGTGTTGCTGAGGATGGTGGTGTTGTTGGTGTTGCTGAGGGTGGTGGTGTTGTTGATCTTGCTGAGGGTGGTGGTGTTGTTGGTGTTGCTGGGGGTGGTGGTGTTGTTGGTGTTGCTGAGGGTGGTGGTGTTGTTGGTGTTGCTGAGGGTGGTGGTGTTGTTGGTGTTGCGGAGGATGGTGGTGTTGTTGGTGTTGCTGAGGGTGGTGGTGTTGTTGGTGTTGCTGAGGGTGGTGGTGTTGTTGGTGTTGCTGGGGGTGGTGGTGTTGTTGGTGTTGCTGGGGGTGGTGGTGTTGTTGATCTTGCTGAGGGTGGTGGTGTTGTTGGTGTTGCTGAGGATGGTGGTGTTGTTGGTGTTGCTGAGGGTGGTGGTGTTGTTGGTGTTGCTGAGGGTGGTGGTGTTGTTGGTGTTGCTGGGGGTGGTGGTGTTGTTGATCTTGCTGAGGGTGGTGGTGTTGTTGGTGTTGCTGGGGGTGGTGGTGTTGTTGGTGTTGCTGGGGGTGGTGGTGTTGTTGATCTTGCTGAGGGTGGTGGTGTTGTTGGTGTTGCTGGGGATGGTGGTGTTGTTGGTGTTGCTGAGGGTGGTGGTGTTGTTGGTGTTGCTGAGGATGGTGGTGTTGTTGGTGTTGCTGAAGGTGGTGGTGTTGTTGGTGTTGCTGAGGGTGGTGGTGTTGTTGGTGTTGCTGAGGGTGGTGGTGTTGTTGGTGTTGCTGGGGGTGGTGGTGTTGTTGGTGTAGCTGAGGGTGGTGGTGTTGTTGGTGTTGCTGAGGATGGTGGTGTTGTTGGTGTTGCTGAGGGTGGTGGTGTTGTTGGTGTTGCTGAGGGTGGTGGTGTTGTTGATGTTGCTGAGGGTGGTGGTGTTGTTGGTGTTGCTGAGGGTGGTGGTGTTGTTGGTGTTGCTGAGGGTGGTGGTGTTGTTGGTGTTGCTGAGGATGGTGGTGTTGTTGATGTTGCTGAGGATGGTGGTGTTGTTGGTTTTGCTGAGGGTGGTGGTGTTGTTGGTGTTGCTGAGGGTGGTGGTGTTGTTGGTGTTGCTGAGGGTGGTGGTGTTGTTGGTGTTGCTGAGGGTGGCGGTGTTGATGGTGTTGCTGAGGGTGGTGGTGTTGTTGGTGTTGCTGGGGGTGGTGGTGTTGTTGGTGTTGCTGAGGATGGTGGTTTGTTGGTGTTGCTGGGGGTGGTGGTGTTGTTGGTGTTGCTGGGGGTGGTGGTGTTGTTGGTGTTGCTGGGGGTGGTGGTGTTGTTGGTGTTGCTGAGGGTGGGGGTGTTGATGGTGTTGCTGAGGGTGGTGGTGTTGTTGGTGTTGCTGAGGGTGGGGGTGTTGATGGTGTTGCTGAGGGTGGTGGTGTTGTTGGTGTTGCTGAGGGTGGTGGTGTTGTTGGTGTTGCTGAGGGTGGTGGTGTTGTTGGTGTTGCTGAGGGTGGCGGTGTTGTTGGTGTTGCTGAGGGTGGCGGTGTTGATGGTGTTGCTGAGGGTGGTGGTGTTGTTGGTGTTGCTGAGGGTGGTGGTGTTGTTGGTGTTGCTGAGGGTGGTGGTGTTGTTGGTGTTGCTGAGGGTGGTGGTGTTGTTGGTGTTGCTGAGGGTGGGGGTGTTGATGGTGTTGCTGAGGGTGGTGGTGTTGTTGGTGTTGCTGAGGGTGGTGGTGTTGTTGGTGTTGCTGAGGGTGGGGGTGTTGATGGTGTTGCTGAGGATGGTGGTGTTGTTGGTGTTGCTGGGGGTGGTGGTGTTGTTGATGTTGCTGAGGGTGGTGGTGTTGTTGGTGTTGCTGAGGGTGGTGGTGTTGTTGGTGTTGCTGAGGGTGGTGGTGTTGTTGGTGTTGCTGAGGGTGGCGGTGTTGATGGTGTTGCTGAGGGTGGTGGTGTTGTTGGCGTTGCTGAGGGTGGTGGTGTTGTTGGTGTTGCTGAGGGTGGTGGTGTTGTTGGTGTTGCTGAGGGTGGTGGTGTTGTTGGTGTTGCTGAGGGTGGGGGTGTTGATGGTGTTGCTGAGGGTGGTGGTGTTGTTGGTGTTGCTGAGGGTGGTGGTGTTGTTGGTGTTGCTGAGGGTGGGGGTGTTGATGGTGTTGCTGAGGATGGTGGTGTTGTTGGTGTTGCTGGGGGTGGTGGTGTTGTTGGTGTTGCTGAGGGTGGGGGTGTTGATGGTGTTGCTGAGGATGGTGGTGTTGTTGGTGTTGCTGGGGGTGGTGGTGTTGTTGGTGTTGCTGAGGGTGGTGGTGTTGTTGGTGTTGCTGAGGGTGGTGGTGTTGTTGGTGTTGCTGAGGGTGGGGGTGTTGATGGTGTTGCTGAGGAAGGTGGTGTTGTTGGTGTTGCTGAGGGTGGTGTTGTTGGTGTTGCTGGGGATGGTGGTGTTGTTGGTGTTGCTGGGGGTGGTGGTGTTGTTGGTGTTGCTGAGGATGGTGGTGTTGTTGGTGTTGCTGAGGGTGGTGGTGTTGTTGGTGTTGCTGAGGGTGGTGGTGTTGTTGGTGTTGCTGGGGGTGGTGGTGTTGTTGGTGTTGCTGAAGGTGGTGGTGTTGTTGGTGTTGCTGAGGGTGGTGGTGTTGTTGATGTTGCTGAGGGTGGTGGTGTTGTTGGTGTTGCTGGGGGTGGTGGTGTTGTTGGTGTTGCTGAGGGTGGTGGTGTTGTTGGTGTTGCTGAGGGTGGTGGTGTTGTTGGTGTTGCTGAGGGTGGTGGTGTTGTTGGTGTTGCTGAGGGTGGTGGTGTTGTTGGTGTTGCTGAGGGTGGTGGTGTTGTTGGTGTTGCTGAAGGTGGTGGTGTTGTTGGTGTTGCTGAGGATGGTGGTGTTGTTGGTGTTGCTGAGGGTGGTGGTGTTGTTGGTGTTGCTGAGGGTGGTGGTGTTGTTGGTGTTGCTGGGGGTGGTGGTGTTGTTGGTGTAGCTGAGGATGGTGGTGTTGTTGGTGTTGCTGAGGGTGGTAGTGTTGTTGATGTTGCTGAGGGTGGTGGTGTTGTTGGTGTAGCTGAGGATGGTGGTGTTGTTGGTGTTGCTGAGGGTGGTGGTGTAGTTGGTGTTGCTGAGGGTGGGGGTGTTGATGGTGTTGCTGAGGGTGGTGGTGTTGTTGGTGTTGCTGAGGGTGGTGGTGTTGTTGGTGTTGCTGAGGATGGTGGTGTTGTTGGTGTTGCTGAGGGTGGGGGTGTTGTTGGTGTTGCTGAGGGTGGTGGTGTTGTTGGTGTTGCTGAGGGTGGTGGTGTTGTTGGTGTTGCTGAGGATGGTGGTGTTGTTGGTGTTGCTGAAGGTGGTGGTGTTGTTGGTGTTGCTGAGGGTGGTGGTGTAGTTGGTGTTGCTGAGGGTGGGGGTGTTGTTGGTGTTGCTGAGGGTGGTGGTGTTGTTGGTGTTGCTGAGGGTGGTGGTGTTGTTGGTGTTGCTGAGGATGGTGGTGTTGTTGGTGTTGCTGAAGGTGGTGGTGTTGTTGGTGTTGCTGAGGGTGGTGGTGTTGTTGGTGTTGCTGAGGGTGGTGGTGTTGTTGGTGTTGCTGAGGATGGTGGTGTTGTTGGTGTTGCTGAAGGTGGTGGTGTTGTTGGTGTTGCTGAGGGTGGTGGTGTTGTTGGTGTTGCTGAGGGTGGTGGTGTTGTTGGTGTTGCTGAGGGTGGTGGTGTTGTTGGTGTTGCTGAGGGTGGTGGTGGTGTTGGTGTTGCTGAGGATGGTGGTGTTGTTGATCTTGCTGAGGGTGGTGGTGTTGTTGGTGTTGCTGGGGGTGGTGGTGTTGTTGGTGTTGCTGGGGGTGGTGGTGTTGTTGGTGTTGCTGTGGATGGTGGTGTTGTTGGTGTTGCTGAGGGTGGTGGTGTTGTTGATGTTGCTGAGGGTGGTGGTGTTGTTGGTGTTGCTGAGGATGGTGGTGTTGTTGGTGTTGCTGAAGGTGGTGGTGTTGTTGGTGGAGCTGAGGATGGTGGTGTTGTTGGTGTTGCTGAGGGTGGTGGTGTTGTTGGTGTTGCTGAGGGTGGTGGTGTTGTTGGTGTTGCTGAGGGTGGTGGTGTTGTTGGTGTTGCTGAGGGTGGTGGTGTTGTTGGTGTAGCTGAGGATGGTGGTGTTGTTGGTGTTGCTGAGGGTGGTGGTGTTGTTGATGTTGCTGAGGGTGGTGGTGTTGTTGGTGTTGCTGAGGATGGTGGTGTTGTTGGTGTTGCTGAAGGTGGTGGTGTTGTTGGTGTAGCTGAGGATGGTGGTGTTGTTGGTGTTGCTGAGGGTGGTGGTGTTGTTGGTGTTGCTGAGGGTGGTGGTGTTGTTGGTGTTGCTGAGGGTGGTGGTGTTGTTGGTGTTGCTGAGGGTGGTGGTGTTGTTGGTGTTGCTGAAGGTGGTGGTGTTGTTGGTGTTGCTGAGGGTGGTGGTGTTGTTGGTGTAGCTGAGGATGGTGGTGTTGTTGGTGTTGCTGAGGGTGGTGGTGTTGTTGATGTTGCTGAGGGTGGTGGTGTTGTTGGTGTTGCTGAGGATGGTGGTGTTGTTGGTGTTGCTGAAGGTGGTGGTGTTGTTGGTGTAGCTGAGGATGGTGGTGTTGTTGGTGTTGCTGAGGGTGGTGGTGTTGTTGGTGTTGCTGAGGGTGGTGGTGTTGTTGGTGTTGCTGAGGGTGGTGGTGTTGTTGGTGTTGCTGAGGGTGGTGGTGTTGTTGGTGTTGCTGAGGGTGGTGGTGTTGTTGGTGTTGCTGAGGGTGGTGGTGTTGTTGGTGTTGCTGAGGGTGGTGGTGTTGTTGGTGTTGCTGAGGGTGGTGGTGTTGTTGGTGTTGCTGAGGGTGGTGGTGTTGTTGGTGTTGCTGAGGGTGGTGGTGTTGTTGGTGTTGCTGGGGGTGGTGGTGTTGTTGGTGTTGCTGAGGATGGTGGTGTTGTTGGTGTTGCTGAGGATGGTGTTGTTGATGTTGCTGAGGGTGGTGGTGTTGTTGGTGTTGCTGAGGATGGTGGTGTTGTTGGTGTTGCTGAGGGTGGTGGTGTTGTTGGTGTTGCTGAGGGTGGTGGTGTTGTTGATGTTGCTGGGGGTGGTGGTGTTGTTGGTGTTGCTGAGGGTGGTGGTGTTGTTGGTGTTGCTGAGGATGGTGGTGTTGTTGGTGTTGCTGAGGATGGTGGTGTTGTTGGTGTTGCTGAGGGTGGTGGTGTTGTTGGTGTTGCTGAGGGTGGGGGTGTTGTTGGTGTTGCTGGGGGTGGTGGTGTTGTTGGTGTTGCTGGGGGTGGTGGTGTTGTTGGTGTTGCTGGGGGTGGTGGTGTTGTTGGTGTTGCTGAGGGTGGGGGTGTTGATGGTGTTGCTGAGGAAGGTGGTGTTGTTGGTGTTGCTGAGGGTGGTGTTGTTGGTGTTGCTGGGGGTGGTGGTGTTGTTGGTGTGGCTGAGGATGGTGGTGTTGTTGGTGTTGCTGAGGATGGTGGTGTTGTTGGTGTTGCTGAGGGTGGTGGTGTTGTTGGTGTTGCTGAGGGTGGTGGTGTTGTTGGTGTTGCTGGGGGTGGTGGTGTTGTTGGTGTAGCTGAGGATGGTGGTGTTGTTGGTGTTGCTGAGGGTGGTGGTGTTGTTGATCTTGCTGGGGGTGGTGGTGTTGTTGGTGTTGCTGAGGGTGGTGGTGTTGTTGGTGTTGCTGAGGGTGGTGGTGTTGTTGGTGTTGCTGAGGGTGGTGGTGTTGTTGGTGTTGCTGAGGATGGTGGTGTTGTTGGTGTTGCTGGGGGTGGTGGTGTTGTTGGTGTTGCTGAGGGTGGTGGTGTTGTTGGTGTTGCTGAGGGTGGTGGTGTTGTTGGTGTTGCTGGGGGTGGTGGTGTTGTTGGTGTTGCTGAGGGTGGTGGTGTTGTTGGTGTTGCTGAGGATGGTGGTGTTGTTGGTGTTGCTGGGGGTGGTGGTGTTGTTGGTGTTGCTGAGGGTGGTGGTGTTGTTGGTGTTGCTGAGGGTGGTGGTGTTGTTGGTGTTGCTGAGGGTGGTGGTGTTGTTGGTGTTGCTGAGGATGGTGGTGTTGTTGGTGTTGCTGGGGGTGGTGGTGTTGTTGGTGTTGCTGAGGGTGGTGGTGTTGTTGGTGTTGCTGAGGGTGGTGGTGTTGTTGGTGTTGCTGGGGGTGGTGGTGTTGTTGGTGTTGCTGTGGATGGTGGTGTTGTTGGTGTTGCTGGGGGTGGTGGTGTTGTTGGTGTTGCTGAGGATGGTGGTGTTGTTGGTGTTGCTGGGGGTGGTGGTGTTGTTGGTGTTGCTGAGGGTGGTGGTGTTGTTGGTGTTGCTGAGGGTGGTGGTGTTGTTGGTGTTACTGAGGGTGGTGGTGTTGTTGGTGTTGCTGTGGATGGTGGTGTTGTTGGTGTTGCTGGGGGTGGTGGTGTTGTTGGTGTTGCTGAGGATGGTGGTGTTGTTGGTGTTGCTGGGGGTGGTGGTGTTGTTGGTGTTGCTGAGGGTGGTGGTGTTGTTGGTGTTGCTGAGGGTGGTGGTGTTGTTGGTGTTGCTGGGGGTGGTGGTGTTGTTGGTGTTGCTGAGGGTGGTGGTGTTGTTGGTGTTGCTGAGGATGGTGGTGTTGTTGGTGTTGCTGGGGGTGGTGGTGTTGTTGGTGTTGCTGAGGGTGGTGGTGTTGTTGGTGTTGCTGAGGGTGGTGGTGTTGTTGGTGTTGCTGAGGATGGTGGTGTTGTTGTTGCTGGGGGTGGTGGTGTTGTTGGTGTTGCTGAGGATGGTGGTGTTGTTGGTGTTGCTGAGGGTGGTGGTGTTGTTGGTGTCGCTGAGGGTGGTGGTGTTGTTGGTGTTGCTGGGGGTGGTGGTGTTGTTGGTGTTGCTGGGGGTGGTGGTGTTGTTGTTGCTGGGGGTGGTGGTGTTGTTGGTGTTGCTGAGGGTGGTGGTGTTGTTGGTGTTGCTGGGGGTGGTGGTGTTGTTGGTGTTGCTGGGGGTGGTGGTGTTGTTGGTGTGGCTGAGGATGGTGGTGTTGTTGGTGTTGCTGGGGGTGGTGGTGTTGTTGGTGTTGCTGAGGGTGGTGGTGTTGTTGGTGTTCCTGAGGGTGGTGGTGTTGTTGGTGTTGCTGGGGGTGGTAGTGTTGTTGATGTTGCTGAGTGTGGTGGTGTTGTTGGTGTTGCTGGGGATGGTGGTGTTGTTGGTGTTGCTGGGGGTGGTAGTGTTGTTGGTGTGGCTGAGGATGGTGGTGTTGTTGGTGTTGCTGAGGTTGGTGGTGTTGTTGGTGTTGCTGGGGGTGGTGGTGTTGTTGGTGTTGCTGAGGGTGGTGGTGTTGTTGGTGTTGCTGAGGGTGGTGGTGTTGTTGGTGTTGCTGGGGATGGTGGTGTTGTTGGTGTTGCTGAGGGTGGTGGTGTTGTTGGTGTTGCTGTGGGTGGTGGTGTTGTTGGTGTTGCTGAGGGTGGTGGTGTTGTTGGTGTTGCTGAGGATGGTGGTGGTATTGGTGTTGCTGAGGATGGTGGTGTTGTTGATGTTGCTGGGGGTGGTAGTGTTGTTGATGTTGCTGAGTGTGGTGGTGTTGTTGGTGTTGCTGGGGATGGTGGTGTTGTTGTGTTGCTGGGGGTGGTAGTTTTGTTGATGTTGCTGAGTGTGGTGGTGTTGTTGGTGTTGCTGGGGGTGGTGGTGTTATTGGTGTTGCTGAGGATGGTGGTGTTGTTGGTGTTGCTGGGGGTGGTGGTGTTGTTGGTGTTGCTGAGGATGGTGGTGTTGTTGGTGTTGCTGGGGGTGGTGGTGTTGTTGGTGTTGCTGAGGGTGGTGGTGTTGTTGGTGTTGCTGGGGGTGGTGGTGTTGTTGGTGTTGCTGAGGATGGTGGTGTTGTTGGTGTTGCTGGGGGTGGTGGTGTTGTTGGTGTTGCTGAGGGTGGTGGTGTTGTTGATGTTGCTGAGGGTGGTGGCGTTGTTGGCGTTGCTGAGGATGGTGGTGTTGTTGGTGTTGCTGAGGGTGGTGGTGTTGTTGGTGTTGCTGGGGGTGGTGGTGTTGCTGGTGTTGCTGAGGGTGGTGGTGTTGTTGGTGTTGCTGAGGATGGTGGTGTTGTTGGTGTTGCTGAGGATGGTGGTGGTATTGGTGTTGCTGAGGATGGTGGTGTTGTTGGTGTTGCTGAGGGTGGTGGTGTTGTTGGTGTTGCTGAGGATGGTGGTGTTGTTGGTGTTGCTGAGGGTGGTGGTGTTGTTGGTGTTGCTGAGGGTGGTGGTGTTGTTGGTGTTGCTGAGGATGGTGGTGTTGTTGATGTTGCTGGGGGTGGTGGTGTTGTTGGTGTTGCTGAGGATGGTGGTGGTATTGGTGTTGCTGAGGATGGTGGTGTTGTTGATGTTGCTGGGGGTGGTGGTGTTGTTGGTGTTGCTGAGGATGGTGGTGTTGTTGGTGTTGCTGAGGGTGGTGGTGTTGTTGGTGTTGCTGAGGGTGGTGGTGTTGTTGGTGTTGCTGAGGATGGTGGTGTTGTTGATGTTGCTGGGGGTGGTGGTGTTGTTGGTGTTGCTGAAGGTGGTGGTGTTGTTGGTGTTGCAGAGGATGGTGGTGTTGTTGGTGTTGCTGAGGGTGGTGGTGTTGTTGGTGTTGCGGAGGATGGTGGTGTTGTTGGTGTTGCTGAGGGTGGTGGTGTTGTTGGTGTTGCTGAGGGTGGTGGTGTTGTTGGTGTTGCTGGGGGTGGTGGTGTTGTTGGTGTTGCTGGGGGTGGTGGTGTTGTTGGTGTTGCTGGGGGTGGTGGTGTTGTTGATGTTGCTGAGGGTGGTGGTGTTGTTGGTGTTGCTGAGGGTGGTGGTGTTGTTGGTGTTGCTGAGGGTGGTGGTGTTGGTGTTGCTGTGGGTGGTGGTGTTGTTGGTGTTGCTGAGGGTGGTGGTGTTGTTGGTGTTGCTGAGGATGGTGGTGTTGTTGGTGTTGCTGAGGGTGGTGGTCTTGTTGGTGTGGCTGAGGGTGGTGGTGTTGTTGATGTTGCTGAGGGTGGTGGTGTTGTTGGTGTGGCTGAGGGTGGTGGTGTTGATGATGTTGCTGAGGTTGGTGTTGTTGTTGGTGTTGCTGAGAATGGTGGTGTTGTTGTTGGTGTTGCTGAGGGTGGTGGTGGTGTTGATGTTGCTGAGGGTGGTGGTGTTGTTGGTGTTGCTGAGGGTGGTGGTGTTGTTGGTGTTGCTGGGGGTGGTGGTGTTGTTGATGTTGCTGAGGTTGGTGGTGTTGTTGGTGTTGCTGAGGGTGGTGGTGTTGTTGGTGTTGCAGGGGGTGTTGGTGTCGTTGGTGTTGCTGGGGGTGGTGGTGTTGTTGGTGTTGCTGGGGGTGGTGGTGTTGTTGGTGTTGCTGAGGGTGGTGGTGTTGTTGGTGTTGCTGAGGATGGTGGTGTTGTTGGTGTTGCTGAGGGTGGTGGTGTTGTTGGTGTTGCTGAGGGTGGTGGTGTTGTTGATGTTGCTGAGGATGGTGGTGTTGTTGGTGTTGCTGAGGGTGGTGGTGTTGTTGATGTTGCTGAGGGTGGTGGTGTTGTTGGTGTTGCAGGGGGTGTTGGTGTCGTTGGTGTTGCTGGGGGTGGTGGTGTTGTTGGTGTTGCTGAGGGTGGTGGTGTTGTTGATGTTGCTGAGGATGGTGGTGTTGTTGGTGTTGCTGAGGGTGGTGGTGTTGTTGGTGTTGCTGAGGGTGGTGGTGTTGTTGATGTTGCTGAGGATGGTGGTGTTGTTGGTGTTGCTGAGGGTGGTGGTGTTGTTGGTGTTGCTGAGGGTGGTGGTGTTGTTGATGTTGCTGAGGATGGTGGTGTTGCTGGTGTTGCTGAGGGTGGTGGTGTTGTTGGTGTTGCTGAGGGTGGTGGTGTTGTTGATGTTGCTGAGGGTGGTGGTGTTGTTGGTGTTGCTGAGGGTGGTGGTGTTGTTGATGTTGCTGAGGATGGTGGTGTTGTTGATGTTGCTGATGGTGGTGGTGTTGTTGGTGTTGCTGAGGGTGGTGGTGTTGTTAATGTTGCTGAGGATGGTGGTGTTGTTGGTGTTGCTGAGGGTGGTGGTGTTGTTGGTGTTGCTGAGGGTGGTGGTGTTGTTGGTGTTGCTGAGGATGGTGGTGTTGTTGATGTTGCTGAGGATGGTGGTGTTGTTGATGTTGCTGAGGATGGTGGTGTTGTTGGTGTTGCTGAGGGTGGTGGTGTTGTTGGTGTTGCTGAGGGTGGTGGTGTTGTTGATGTTGCTGAGGATGGTGGTGTTGTTGGTGTTGCTGAGGGTGGTGGTGTTGTTGATGTTGCTGAGGGTGGTGGTGTTGTTGGTGTTGCTGGGGGTGGTGGTGTTGTTGATGTTGCTGAGGTTGGTGGTGTTGTTGGTGTTGCTGAGGGTGGTGGTGTTGTTGGTGTTGCAGGGGGTGTTGGTGTCGTTGGTGTTGCTGGGGGTGGTGGTGTTGTTGGTGTTGCTGGGGGTGGTGGTGTTGTTGGTGTTGCTGAGGGTGGTGGTGTTGTTGGTGTTGCTGAGGATGGTGGTGTTGTTGGTGTTGCTGAGGGTGGTGGTGTTGTTGGTGTTGCTGAGGGTGGTGGTGTTGTTGATGTTGCTGAGGATGGTGGTGTTGTTGGTGTTGCTGAGGGTGGTGGTGTTGTTGATGTTGCTGAGGGTGGTGGTGTTGTTGGTGTTGCAGGGGGTGTTGGTGTCGTTGGTGTTGCTGGGGGTGGTGGTGTTGTTGGTGTTGCTGAGGGTGGTGGTGTTGTTGATGTTGCTGAGGATGGTGGTGTTGTTGGTGTTGCTGAGGGTGGTGGTGTTGTTGGTGTTGCTGAGGGTGGTGGTGTTGTTGATGTTGCTGAGGATGGTGGTGTTGTTGGTGTTGCTGAGGGTGGTGGTGTTGTTGATGTTGCTGAGGGTGGTGGTGTTGTTGGTGTTGCAGGGGGTGTTGGTGTCGTTGGTGTTGCTGGGGGTGGTGGTGTTGTTGGTGTTGCTGAGGGTGGTGGTGTTGTTGGTGTTGCTGAGGATGGTGGTGTTGTTGGTGTTGCTGGGGGTGGTGGTGTTGTTGGTGTTGCTGAGGGTGGTGGTGTTGTTGGTGTTGCTGAGGGTGGTGGTGTTGTTGGTGTTGCTGGGGGTGGTGGTGTTGTTGGTGTTGCTGAGGATGGTGGTGTTGTTGGTGTTGCTGGGGATGGTGGTGTTGTTGGTGTTGCTGAGGGTGGTGGTGTTGTTTGTGTTGCTGGGGATGGTTGTGTTGTTGGTGTTGCTGAGGGTGGTGGTGTTGTTGGTGTTGCTGAGGGTGGTGGTGTTGTTGGTGTTGCTGAGGGTGGTGGTGTTGTTGGTGTTGCTGAGGATGGTGGTGTTGTTGGTGTTGCTGAGGATGGTGGTGTTGTTGGTGTTGCTGGGGATGGTGGTGTTGTTGGTGTTGCTGAGGGTGGTGGTGTTGTTGGTGTTGCTGAGGGTGGTGGTGTTGCTGGTGTTGCTGAGGGTGGTGGTGTTGTTGGTGTTGCTGAGGGTGGTGGTGTTGTTGGTGTTGCTGAGGGTGGTGGTGTTGTTGGTGTTGCTGAGGGTGGTGGTGTTGTTGGTGTTGCTGGGGGTGGTGGTGTTGTTGGTGTTGCTGAGGGTGGTGGTGTTGTAGGTGTTGCTGAGGGTGGTGGTGTTGTTGGTGTTGCTGAGGGTGGTGGTGTTGTTGGTGTTGCTGGGGGTGGTGGTGTTGTTGGTGTTGCTGGGGATGGTGGTGTTGTTGGTGTTGCTGAGGATGGTGGTGTTGTTGGTGTTGCTGGGGATGGTGGTGTTGTTGGTGTTGCTGAGGGTGGTGGTGTTGTTGGTGTTGCTGAGGGTGGTGGTGTTGTTGGTGTTGCTGAGGGTGGTGGTGTTGTTGGTGTTGCTGAGGATGGTGGTGTTGTTGGTGTTGCTGAGGGTGGTGGTGTTGTTGGTGTTGCTGAGGGTGGTGGTGTTGTTGGTGTTGCTGGGGGTGGTGGTGTTGTTGGTGTTGCTGAGGGTGGTGGTGTTGTTGGTGTTGCAGGGGGTGTTGGTGTCGTTGGTGTTGCTGGGGGTGGTGGTGTTGTTGGTGTTGCTGGGGGTGGTGGTGTTGTTGGTGTTGCTGTGGGTGGTGGTGTTGTTGGTGTTGCTGAGGATGGTGGTGTTGTTGGTGTTGCTGAGGGTGGTGGTGTTGTTGGTGTTGCTGAGGGTGGTGGTGTTGTTGGTGTTGCTGGGGGTGGTGGTGTTGTTGGTGTTGCTGAGGAAGGTGGTGTTGTTGGTGTTGCTGAGGATGGTGGTGTTGTTGGTGTTGCTGAGGGTGGTGGTGTTGTTGGTGTTGCTGAGGGTGGTGGTGTTGTTGATGTTGCTGAGGGTGGTGGTGTTGTTGGTGTTGCTGAGGATGGTGGTGTTGTTGGTGTTGCTGACGATGGTGGTGTTGTTGGTGTTGCTGAGGGTGGTGGTGTTGTTGGTGTTGCTGAGGGTGGTGGTGTTGTTGATGTTGCTGAGGGTGGTGGTGTTGTTGGTGTTGCTGGGGGTGGTGGTGTTGTTGGTGTTGCTGGGGGTGGTGGTGTTGTTGGTGTTGCTGTGGGTGGTGGTGTTGTTGGTGTTGCTGAGGATGGTGGTGTTGTTGGTGTTGCTGACGATGGTGGTGTTGTTGGTGTTGCTGAGGGTGGTGGTGTTGTTGGTGTTGCTGAGGGTGGTGGTGTTGTTGGTGTTGCTGAGGGTGGTGGTGTTGTTGGTGTTGCTGAGGGTGGTGGTGTTGTTGGTGTTGCTGAGGGTGGTGGTGTTGTTGGTGTGGCTGGGGGTGGTGGTGTTGATGATGTTGCTGAGGGTGGTGGTGTTGTTGGTGTTGCTGAGGATGGTGGTGTTGTTGGTGTAGCTGTGGGTGGTGGTGTTGTTGGTGTTGCTGAGGATGGTGGTGTTGTTGGTGTTGCTGAGGATGGTGGTGTTGTTGGTGTTGCTGGGGGTGGTGGTGTTGTTGGTGTTGCTGAGGGTGACGGTGTTGTTGGTGTTGCTGGGGGTGGTGGTGTTGTTGGTGTTGCTGAGGATGGTGGTGTTGTTGGCGTTGCTGAGGATGGTGGTGTTGTTGGTGTTGCTGAGGGTGGTGGTGTTGTTGGTGATGCTGAGGGTGGTGGTGTTGTTGATGTTGCTGGGGGTGGTGGTGTTGTTGGTGTTGCTGAGGGTGGTGGTGTTGTTGGTGTTGCTGAGGATGGTGGTGTTGTTGGTGTTGCTGAGGATGGTGGTGGTATTGGTGTTGCTGAGGGTGGTGGTGTTGTTGGTGTTGCTGAGGGTGGTGGTGTTGTTGGTGTTGCTGAGGATGGTGGTGGTATTGGTGTTGCTGAGGGTGGTGGTGTTGTTGGTGTTGCTGAGGGTGGTGGTGTTGTTGGTGTTGCTGAGGGTGGTGGTGTTGTTGGTGTTGCTGAGGATGGTGGTGTTGTTGATGTTGCTGGGGGTGGTGGTGTTGTTGGTGTTGCTGAGGATGGTGGTGTTGTTGGTGTTGCTGTGGGTGGTGGTGTTGTTGGTGTTGCTGAGGGTGGTGGTGTTGTTGGTGTTGCTGAGGGTGGTGGTGTTGTTGGTGTTGCTGAGGGTGGTGGTGTTGTTGGTGTTGCTGAGGATGGTGGTGTTGTTGGTGTTGCTGAGGGTGGTGGTGTTGTTGGTGTTGCGGAGGATGGTGGTGTTGTTGGTGTTGCTGAGGGTGGTGGTGTTGTTGGTGTTGCTGAGGGTGGTGGTGTTGTTGGGGTTGCTGGGGGTGGTGGTGGTGTTGGTGTTGCTGGGGGTGGTGGTGTTGTTGGTGTTGCTGAGGGTGGTGGTGGTGTTGGTGTTGCTGAGGATGGTGGTGTTGTTGGTGTTGCTGAGGATGGTGGTGTTGTTGGTGTTGCTGAGGGTGGTGGTGTTGTTGGTGTTGCTGAGGGTGGTGGTGTTGTTGGTGTTGCTGAGGGTGGTGGTGTTGTTGGTGTTGCTGAGGGTGGTGGTGTTGTTGGTGTTGCTGGGGGTGGTGGTGTTGTTGGTGTTGCTGGGGGTGGTGGTGTTGTTGGTGTTGCTGAGGGTGGTGGTGTTGTTGGTGTTGCTGAGGATGGTGGTGTTGTTGGTGTTGCTGAGGATGGTGGTGTTGTTGGTGTTGCTGAGGGTGGTGGTGTTGTAGGTGTTGCTGAGGGTGGTGGTGTTGTAGGTGTTGCTGAGGGTGGTGGTGTTGTTGGTGTTGCTGAGGGTGGTGGTGTTGTTGGTGTTGCTGAGGATGGTGGTGTTGTTGGTGTTGCTGAGGGTGGTGGTGTTGTTGGTGTTGCTGAGGGTGGTGGTGTTGTTGGTGTTGCTGGGGGTGGTGGTGTTGTTGGTGTTGCTGAGGGTGGTGGTGTTGTTGGTGTTGCTGAGGATGGTGGTGTTGTTGGTGTTGCTGAGGGTGGTGGTGTTGCTGGTGTTGCTGAGGGTGGTGGTGTTGTTGGTGTTGCTGAGGATGGTGGTGTTGTTGGTGTTGCTGAGGGTGGTGGTGTTGTTGGTGTTGCTGAGGGTGGTGGTGTTGTTGGTGTTGCTGGGGGTGGTGGTGTTGTTGGTGTTGCTGAGGGTGGTGGTGTTGTTGGTGTTGCTGAGGATGGTGGTGTTGTTGGTGTTGCTGAGGATGGTGGTGTTGTTGGTGTTGCTGAGGGTGGTGGTGTTGTAGGTGTTGCTGAGGGTGGTGGTGTTGTAGGTGTTGCTGAGGGTGGTGGTGTTGTTGGTGTTGCTGAGGGTGGTGTTGTTGGTGTTGCTGAGGGTGGTGGTGTTGTTGGTGTTGCTGAAGGTGGTGGTGTTGTTGGTGTTGCTGGGGATGGTGGTGTTGTTGATGTTGCTGAGGGTGGTGGTGTTGTTGGTGTTGCTGAGGGTGGTGGTGTTGTTGGTGTTGCTGGGGGTGGTGGTGTTGTTGATCTTGCTGAGGGTGGTGGTGTTGTTGGTGTTGCTGGGGATGGTGGTGTTGTTGGTGTTGCTGAGGGTGGTGGTGTTGTTGGTGTTGCTGAGGATGGTGGTGTTGTTGGTGTTGCTGAGGGTGGTGGTGTTGTTGGTGTTGCTGGGGGTGGTGGTGTTGTTGGTGTTGCTGAGTGTGGTGGTGTTGTTGGTGTTGCTGAGGGTGGTGGTGTTGTTGGTGTTGCTGGGGGTGGTGGTGTTGTTGATCTTGCTGAGGGTGGTGGTGTTGTTGGTGTTGCTGGGGATGGTGGTGTTGTTGGTGTTGCTGAGGGTGGTGGTGTTGTTGGTGTTGCTGAGGATGGTGGTGTTGTTGGTGTTGCTGAGGATGGCGGTGTTGTTGGTGTTGCTGAGGATGGCGGTGTTGTTGGTGTTGCTGAGGATGGTGGTGTTGTTGGTGTTGCTGAGGGTGGTGGTGTTGTTGGTGTTGCTGAGGGTGGTGGTGTTGTTGGTGTTGCTGAGGGTGGTGGTGTTGTTGGTGTTGCTGAGGGTGGTGGTGTTGTTGGTGTTGCTGAGGGTGGTGGTGTTGTTGGTGTTGCTGAGGATGGTGGTGTTGTTGGTGTTGCTGAGGGTGGTGGTGTTGTTGGTGTTGCTGTGGGTGGTGGTGTTGTTGGTGTAGCTGAGGATGGTGGTGTTGTTGGTGTTGCTGGGGATGGTGGTGTTGTTGGTGTTGCTGAGGATGGTGGTGTTGTTGGTGTTGCTGGGGGTGGGGGTGTTGTTGGTGTTGCTGAGGATGGTGGTGTTGTTGGTGTTGCTGGGGGTGGGGGTGTTGTTGGTGTTGCTGAGGAAGGTGGTGTTGTTGGTGTTGCTGAGGATGGTGGTGTTGTTGGTGTTGCTGAGGGTGGTGGTGTTGTTGGTGTTGCTGGGGATGGTGGTGTTGTTGGTGTTGCTGAGGATGGTGGTGTTGTTGGTGTTGCTGAGGGTGGTGGTGTTGTTGGTGTTGCTGAGGGTGGTGGTGTTGGTGTTGCTGGGGGTGGTGGTGTTGTTGGTGTTGCCGAGGATGGTGGTGTTGTTGGTGTTGCTGAGGATGGTGGTGTTGTTGGTGTTGCTGAGGGTGGTGGTGTTGTTGGTGTTGCTGAGGGTGGTGGTGTTGGTGTTGCTGGGGGTGGTGGTGTTGTTGGTGTTGCTGAGGATGGTGGTGTTGTTGGTGTTGCTGAGGATGGTGGTGTTGTTGGTGTTGCTGAGGATGGTGGTGTTGTTGGTGTTGCTGAGGGTGGTGGTGTTGTTGGTGTTGCTGAGGGTGGTGGTGTTGGTGTTGCTGGGGGTGGTGGTGTTGTTGGTGTTGCCGAGGATGGTGGTGTTGTTGGTGTTGCTGGGGATGGTGGTGTTGTTGGTGTTGCTGAGGATGGTGGTGTTGTTGGTGTTGCTGGGGATGGTGGTGTTGTTGGTGTTGCTGAGGGTGGTGGTGTTGTTGGTGTTGCTGAGGGTGATGGTGTTGTTGGTGTTGCTGAGGATGGTGGTGTTGTTGGTGTTGCTGAGGGTGGTGGTGTTGGTGTTGCTGGGGGTGGTGGTGTTGTTGGTGTTGCCGAGGATGGTGGTGTTGTTGGTGTTGCTGGGGGTGGTGGTGTTGTTGGTGTTGCTGAGGATGGTGGTGTTGTTGGTGTTGCTGGGGATGGTGGTGTTGTTGGTGTTGCTGAGGGTGGTGGTGTTGTTGGTGTTGCTGAGGGTGGTGGTGTTGTTGGTGTTGCTGAGGGTGGTGGTGTTGTTGGTGTTGCTGAGGGTGGTGGTGTTGTTGGTGTTGCTGGGGGTGGTGGTGTTGTTGGTGTTGCTGAGGGTGGTGTTGTTGGTGTTGCTGAGGATGGTGGTGTTGTTGGTGTTGCTGAGGGTGGTGGTGTTGTTGATGTTGCTGAGGGTGGTGGTGTTGTTGGTGTTGCTGAGGATGGTGGTGTTGTTGGTGTTGCTGAGGGTGGTGTTGTTGTTGGTGTTGCTGAGGATGGTGGTGTTGTTGGTGTTGCTGAGGGTGGTGGTGTTGTTGGTGTTGCTGGGGGTGGTGGTGTTGTTGGTGTTGCTGAGGGTGGTGGTGTTGTTGGTGTTGCTGAGGATGGTGGTGTTGTTGGTGTTGCTGGGGGTGGTGGTGTTGTTGGTGTTGCTGAGGGTGGTGGTGTTGTTGATGTTGCTGGGGGTGGTGGTGTTGTTGGTGTTGCTGAGGGTGGTGGTGTTGTTGGTGTTGCTGAGGATGGCGGTGTTGTTGGTGTTGCTGAGGGTGGTGGTGTTGTTGGTGTTGCTGAGGATGGTGGTGGTATTGGTGTTGCTGAGGGTGGTGGTGTTGTTGATGTTGCTGGGGGTGGTGGTGTTGTTGGTGTTGCTGAGGGTGGTGGTGTTGTTGGTGTTGCTGAGGATGGCGGTGTTGTTGGTGTTGCTGAGGGTGGTGGTGTTGATGATGTTGCTGGGGGTGGTGGTGTTGTTGGTGTTGCTGGGGATGGTGGTGTTGTTGGTGTTGCTGAGGATGGTGGTGTTGTTGGTGTTGCTGAGGGTGGTGGTGTTGTTGGTGTTGCTGAGGATGGTGGTGGTATTGGTGTTGCTGAGGGTGGTGGTGTTGTTGATGTTGCTGGGGGTGGTGGTGTTGTTGGTGTTGCTGAGGGTGGTGGTGTTGTTGGTGTTGCTGAGGGTGGTGGTGTTGTTGGTGTTGCTGAGGATGGTGGTGGTATTGGTGTTGCTGAGGGTGGTGGTGTTGTTGATGTTGCTGGGGGTGGTGGTGTTGTTGGTGTTGCTGAGGATGGTGGTGTTGTTGGTGTTGCTGAGGGTGGTGGTGTTGTTGGTGTTGCTGAGGATGGTGGTGGTATTGGTGTTGCTGAGGGTGGTGGTGTTGTTGATGTTGCTGGGGGTGGTGGTGTTGTTGGTGTTGCTGAGGGTGGTGGTGTTGTTGGTGTTGCTGAGGATGGCGGTGTTGTTGGTGTTGCTGAGGGTGGTGGTGTTGTTGGTGTTGCTGAGGATGGTGGTGTTGTTGGTGTTGCAGAGGGTGGTGGTGTTGTTGGTGTTGCTGAGGATGGTGGTGTTGTTGGTGTTGCTGAGGGTGGTGGTGTTGTTGGTGTTGCTGAGGATGGTGGTGTTGTTGATGTTGCTGAGGGTGGTGGTGTTGTTGGTGTTGCTGGGGGTGGTGGTGTTGTTGGTGTTGCTGAGGATGGTGGTGTTGTTGATGTTGCTGGGGGTGGTGGTGTTGTTGGTGTTGCTGAGGGTGGTGGTGTTGTTGGTGTTGCTGTGGGTGGTGGTGTTGTTGGTGTTGCTGGGGGTGGTGGTGTTGTTGGTGTTGCTGAAGGTGGTGGTGTTGTTGGTGTTGCTGGGGGTGGTGGTGTTGTCGGTGTTGCTGAAGGTGGTGGTGTTGTTGGTGTTGCTGAGGGTGGTGGTGTTGTTGGTGTTGCTGAGGGTGGTGGTGTTGTTGGTGTTGCTGAGGATGGTGGTGTTGTTGGTGTTGCTGAGGGTGGTGGTGTTGTTGGTGTTGCTGAGGGTGGTGGTGTTGTTGGTGTTGCTGGGGGTGGTGGTGTTGATGATGTTGCTGGGGGTGGTGGTGTTGTTGGTGTTGCTGAGGATGATGGTGTTGTTGGTGTTGCTGAGGGTGGTGGTGTTGTTGGTTTTGCTGGGGGTGGTGGTGTTGATGATGTTGCTGAGGGTGGTGGTGTTGTTGGTGTTGCTGAGGGTGGTGGTGTTGTTGGTGTTGCTGGGGGTGGTGGTGTTGATGATGTTGCTGAGGGTGGTGGTGTTGTTGGTGTTGCTGAGGATGGTGGTGTTGTTGGTGTTGCTGAGGGTGGTGGTGTTGTTGATGTTGCTGAGGTGGTGGTGTTGTTGGTGTTGCTGAGGATGGTGGTGTTGTTGGTGTTGCTGGGGGTGGTGGTGTTGTTGGTGTTGCTGAGGTGGTGGTGTTGTTGGTGTTGCTGAGGATGGTGGTGTTGTTGGTGTTGCTGGGGGTGGTGGTGTTGTTGGTGTTGCTGGGGGTGGTGGTGTTGATGATGTTGCTGAGGGTGGTGGTGTTGTTGGTGTTGCTGAGGGTGGTGGTGTTGTTGGTGTTGCTGAGGGTGGTGGTGTTGTTGGTGTTGCTGAGGGTGGTGGTGTTGTTGGTGTTGCTGAGGAAGGTGGTGTTGTTGGTGTTGCTGGGGGTGGTGGTGTTGTTGGTGTTGCTGAGGGTGGTGGTGTTGTTGGTGTTGCTGAGGATGGTGGTGTTGTTGGTGTTGCTGAGGGTGACGGTGTTGTTGGTGTTGCTGGGGGTGGTGGTGTTGTTGGTGTTGCTGTGGGTGGTGGTGTTGTTGGTGTTGCTGGGGGTGGTGTTGTTGTTGGTGTTGCTGTGGGTGGTGGTGTTGTTGGTGTTGCTGAGGAAGGTGGTGTTGTTGGTGTTGCTGGGGGTGGTGGTGTTGTTGGTGTTGCTGAGGGTGGTGGTGTTGTTGGTGTTGCTGAGGATGGTGGTGTTGTTGGTGTTGCTGAGGGTGGTGGTGTTGTTGGTGTTGCTGAGGGTGGTGGTGTTGTTGGTGTTGCTGAGGGTGGTGGTGTTGTTGTTGCTGGGGGTGGTGGTGTTGTTGGTGTCGCTGAGGGTGGTGGTGTTGTTGGTGTTGCTGAGGGTGGTGGTGTTGGTGTTGCTGGGGGTGGTGGTGTTGTTGGTGTTGCTGAGGGTGGTGGTGTTGTTGGTGTTGCTGAGGGTGGTGGTGTTGTTGGTGTTGCTGAGGATGGTGGTGTTGTTGTTGCTGGGGGTGGTGGTGTTGTTGGTGTCGCTGAGGGTGGTGGTGTTGTTGGTGTTGCTGAGGGTGGTGGTGTTGTTGTTGCTGGGGGTGGTGGTGTTGTTGGTGTTGCTGAGGGTGGTGGTGTTGTTGGTGTTGCTGAGGATGGTGGTGTTGTTGTTGCTGGGGGTGGTGGTGTTGTTGGTGTTGCTGAGGGTGGTGGTGTTGTTGGTGTTGCTGAGGGTGGTGGTGTTGTTGATGTTGCTGAGGGTGGTGGTGTTGTTGGTGTTGCTGAGGATGGTGGTGTTGTTGGTGTTGCTGAGGGTGGTGGTGTTGTTGGATTTGCTGAGGATGGTGGTGTTGTTGATGTTGCTGAGGGTGGTGGTGTTGTTGGTGTTGCTGAGGGTGGTGGTGTTGTTGGATTTGCTGAGGATGGTGGTGTTGTTGGTGTTGCTGAGGGTGGTGGTGTTGTTGATGTTGCTGAGGGTGGTGGTGTTGTTGGTGTTGCTGAGGATGGTGGTGTTGTTGGTGTTGCTGAGGGTGGTGGTGTTGTTGGATTTGCTGAGGATGGTGGTGTTGTTGGTGTTGCTGAGGGTGGTGGTGTTGTTGATGTTGCTGAGGGTGGTGGTGTTGTTGGTGTTGCTGAGGGTAGTGGTGTCGTTGGTGTTGCTGAGGGTGGTGGTGTTGTTGATGTTGCTGAGGATGGTGGTGTTGTTGGTGTTGCTGGGGGTGGTGGTGTTGTTGGTGTTGCTGAGGGTAGTGGTGTCGTTGGTGTTGCTGGGGGTGGTGGTGTTGTTGGTGTTGCTGAGGATGGTGGTGTTGTTGGTGTTGCTGAGTGTGGTGGTGTTGTTGGTGTTGCTGAGGGTGGTGGTGTTGTTGGTGTTGCTGGGGGTGGTGGTGTTGTTGGTGTTGCTGAGGGTGGTGGTGTTGTTGGTGTTGCTGAGGATGGTGGTGTTGTTGGTGTTGCTGAGGGTGGTGGTGTTGTTGGTGTTGCTGAGGATGGTGGTGTTGTTGGTGTTGCTGAGGGTGGTGGTGTTGTTGGTGTTGCTGAGGATGGTGGTGTTGTTGGTGTTGCTGAGTGTGGTGGTGTTGTTGGTGTTGCTGAGGATGGTGGTGTTGTTGGTGTTGCTGAGGGTGGTGGTGTTGTTGGTGTTGCTGAGGATGGTGGTGTTGTTGGTGTTGCTGAGGATGGTGGTGTTGTTGGTGTTGCTGAGGATGGTGGTGTTGTTGGTGTTGCTGAGTGTGGTGGTGTTGTTGGTGTTGCTGAGGATGGTGGTGTTGTTGGTGTTGCTGAGGGTGGTGTTGTTGTTGGTGTTGCTGAGGATGGTGGTGTTGTTGGTGTTGCTGAGGATGGTGGTGTTGTTGATGTTGCTGAGGGTGGTGGTGTTGTTGGTGTTGCTGAGGATGGTGGTGTTGTTGGTGTTGCTGAGTGTGGTGGTGTTGTTGGTGTTGCTGAGGATGGTGGTGTTGTTGATGTTGCTGAGGGTGGTGGTGTTGTTGGTGTTGCTGAGGGTAGTGGTGTCGTTGGTGTTGCTGGGGGTGGTGGTGTTGTTGGTGTTGCTGAGGGTGGTGGTGTTGTTGGTGTTGCTGAGGGTGGTGGTGTTGTTGGTGTTGCTGAGGATGGTGGTGTTGTTGGTGTTGCTGAGGGTGGTGGTGTTGTTGGTGTTGCTGAGGATGGTGGTGTTGTTGATGTTGCTGAGGGTGGTGGTGTTGTTGTTGTTGCTGAGGATGGTGGTGTTGTTGGTGTTGCTGAGTGTGGTGGTGTTGTTGGTGTTGCTGAGGATGGTGGTGTTGTTGATGTTGCTGAGGGTGGTGGTGTTGTTGGTGTTGCTGAGGGTAGTGGTGTCGTTGGTGTTGCTGGGGGTGGTGGTGTTGTTGATGTTGCTGAGGATGGTGGTGTTGTTGGTGTTGCTGAGGGTGGTGGTGTAGTTGGTGTTGTTGAGGGTGGTGGTGTTGGTGTTGCTGAGGATGGTGGTGGTATTGGTGTTGCTGAGGGTGGTGGTGTTGTTGATGTTGCTGGGGGTGGTGGTGTTGTTGGTGTTGCTGAGGGTGGTGGTGTTGTTGGTGTTGCTGAGGATGGTGGTGTTGTTTGTGTTGCTGAGGATGGTGGTGTTGCTGAGGGTGGTGGTGTTGTTGGTGTTGCTGAGGGTGGTGGTGTTAGTGTTGCTGAGGATGGTGGTGGTATTGGTGTTGCTGAGGGTGGTGGTGTTGTTGATGTTGCTGGGGGTGGTGGTGTTGTTTGTGTTGCTGAGGATGGTGGTGTTGCTGAGGATGGTGGTGTTGTTGGTGTTGCTGAGGGTGGTGGTGTTGTTGGTGTTGCTGAGGGTGGTGGTGTTGTTTGTGTTGCTGAGGATGGTGGTGTTGTTGATGTTGCTGAGGATGGTGGTGTTGTTGGTGTTGCTGAGGGTGGTGGTGTTGTTGGTGTTGCTGAGGGTGGTGGTGTTGTTGGTGTTGCTGAGGATGGTGGTGTTGTTGGTGTTGCTGAGGATGGTGGTGTTGTTGATGTTGCTGGGGGTGGTGGTGTTGTTGGTGTTGCTGAGGGTGGTGGTGTTGTTGGTGTTGCTGGGGGTGGTGGTGTTGTTGGTGTTGCTGAGGGTGGTGGTGGTGTTGGTGTTGCTGAGGGTGGTGGTGTTGTTGGTGTTGCTGAGGATGGTGGTGTTGTTGGTGTTGCTGGGGGTGGTGGTGTTGTTGGTGTTGCTGGGGGTGGTGGTGTTGTAGGTGTTGCTGAGGGTGGTGGTGTTGTAGGTGTTGCTGAGGGTGGTGGTGTTGTTGGTGTTGCTGAGGGTGGTGGTGTTGTTGGTGTTGCTGGGGGTGGTGGTGTTGCTGGTGTTGCTGGGGGTGGTGGTGTTGTTGGTGTTGCTGAGGATGGTGGTGTTGTTGGTGTTGCTGAGGATGGTGGTGTTGTTGGTGTTGCTGAGGATGGTGGTGTTGTAGGTGTTGCTGAGGGTGGTGGTGTTGTTGGTGTTGCTGAGGGTGGTGGTGTTGTTGGTGTTGCTGGGGGTGGTGGTGTTGTTGGTGTTGCTGAGGGTGGTGGTGTTGTTGGTGTTGCTGAGGGTGGTGGTGTTGTTGGTGTTGCTGAGGATGGTGGTGTTGTTGGTGTTGCTGAGGGTGGTGGTGTTGTTGGTGTTGCTGAGGATGGTGGTGTTGTTGGTGTTGCTGAGGGTGGTGGTGTTGTTGGTGTTGCTGAGGGTGGTGGTGTTGTTGGTGTTGCTGAGGATGGTGGTGTTGTTGGTGTTGCTGGGGGTGGTGGTGTTGTTGGTGTTGCTGGGGGTGGTGGTGTTGTTGGTGTTGCTGAGGATGGTGGTGTTGTTGGTGTTGCTGAGGGTGGTGGTGTTGTTGGTGTTGCTGAGGGTGGTGGTGTTGTTGGTGTTGCTGGGGGTGGTGGTGTTGTTGGTGTTGCTGAGGGTGGTGGTGTTGTTGGTGTTGCTGAGGTTGGTGGTGTTGTTGGTGTTGCTGAGGGTGGTGGTGGTGTTGGTGTTGCTGAGGGTGGTGGTGTTATTGGTGTTGCTGGGGGTGGTGGTGTTGTTGGTGTTGCTGAGGGTGGTGGTGTTGTTGGTGTTGCTGAGGTTGGTGGTGTTGTTGGTGTTGCTGAGGGTGGTGGTGGTGTTGGTGTTGCTGAGGGTGGTGGTGTTGTTGGTGTTGCTGGGGGTGGTGGTGTTGTTGGTGTTGCTGAGGGTGGTGGTGTTGCTGGTGTTGCTGAGGGTGGTGGTGTTGTTGGTGTTGCTGAGGATGGTGGTGTTGTTGGTGTTGCTGGGGGTGGTGGTGTTGTTGAGGTTGGTGGTGTTGTTGGTGTTGCTGAGGGTGGTGGTGTTGTTGGTGTTGCTGAGGGTGGTGGTGTTGTTGGTGTTGCTGAGGGTGGTGGTGTTGTTGGTGTTGCTGAGGATGGTGGTGGTGTTGTTGGTGTTGCTGAGGATGGTGGTGTTGTTGGTGTTGCTGGGGGTGGTGGTGTTGTTGGTGTTGCTGTGGATGGTGGTGTTGTTGGTGTTGCTGAGGATGGTGGTGTTGTTGGTGTTGCTGAGGATGGTGGTGTTGTTGGTGTTGCTGAGGGTGGTGGTGGTATTGGTGTTGCTGAGGGTGGTGGTGTTGTTGATGTTGCTGGGGGTGGTGGTGTTGTTGGTGTTGCTGGGGGTGGTGGTGTTGTTGGTGTTGCTGGGGGTGGTGGTGTTGTTGGTGTGGCTGAGGATGGTGGTGTTGTTGATGTTGCTGAGGTTGGTGGTGTTGTTGGTGTTGCTGAGGGTGGTGGTGGTGTTGGTGTTGCTGAGGGTGGTGGTGTTGTTGGTGTTGCTGAGGGTGGTGGTGTTGTTGGTGTTGCTGAGGGTGGTGGTGTTGTTGGTGTTGCTGGGGGTGGTGGTGTTGTTGGTGTTGCTGGGGGTGGTGGTGTTGTTGGTGTTGCTGGGGGTGGTGGTGTTGTTGGTGTTGCTGAGGATGGTGGTGTTGTTGGTGTTGCTGGGGGTGGTGGTGTTGTTGGTGTTGCTGGGGGTGGTGGTGTTGTTGGTGTTGCTGAGGGTGGTGTTGTTGTTGGTGTTGCTGGGGGTGGTGGTGTTGTTGGTGTTGCTGGGGGTGGTGGTGTTGTTGGTGTTGCTGAGGATGGTGGTGTTGTTGGTGTTGCTGGGGGTGGTGGTGTTGTTGGTGTTGCTGAGGATGGTGGTGTTGTTGGTGTTGCTGGGGATGGTGGTGTTGTTGGTGTTGCTGAGGGTGGTGGTGTTGTTGGTGTTGCTGGGGGTGGTGGTGTTGTTGGTGTTGCTGAGGGTGGTGTTGTTGTTGGTGTTGCTGGGGGTGGTGGTGTTGTTGGTGTTGCTGGGGGTGGTGGTGTTGTTGGTGTTGCTGAGGGTGGTGGTGTTGTTGATGTTGCTGTGGGTGGTGGTGTTGTTGGTGTTGCTGAGGATGGTGGTGTTGTTGGTGTTGCTGGGGATGGTGGTGTTGTTGGTGTTGCTGAGGGTGGTGGTGTTGTTGGTGTTGCTGGGGGTGGTGGTGTTGTTGGTGTTGCTGAGGGTGGTGGTGTTGTTGGTGTTGCTGTGGATGGTGGTGTTGTTGGTGTTGCTGGGGGTGGTGGTGTTGTTGGTGTTGCTGAGGGTGGTGGTGTTGTTGGTGTTGCTGTGGATGGTGGTGTTGTTGATGTTGCTGAGGATGGTGGTGTTGTTGGTGTTGCTGAGGGTGGTGGTGTTGTTGGTGTTGCTGTGGGTGGTGGTGTTGTTGGTGTTGCTGGGGGTGGTGGTGTTGTTGGTGTTGCTGAGGATGGTGGTGTTGTTGGAGTTGTTGAGGGTGGTGGTGTTGTTGGTGTTGCTAGGGGCGGTGGTGTTGTTGGTGTTGCTGGGGGCGGTGGTGTTGTTGGTGTTGCTGGGGATGGTGGTGTTGTTGGTGTTGCTGGGGGTGGTGGTGTTGTTGGTGTTGCTGGGGATGGTGGTGTTGTTGGTGTTCCTGGGGGTGGTGGTGTTATTGGTGTTGCTGGGGGTGGTGGTGTTGTTGGTGTTGCTGAGGCTGGTGGTGTTGTTGGTGTTGCTGGGGGTGGTGGTGTTGTTGGTGTTGCTGTGGATGGTGGTGTTGTTGATGTTGCTGAGGGTGGTGGTGTTGTTGGTGATGCTGAGGGTGGTGGTGTTGTTGGTGATGCTGGGGGTGGTGGTGTTGTTGGTGTTGCTGAGGGTGGTGGTGTTGTTGGTGTTGCTGGGGGTGGTGGTGTTGTTGGTGTTGCTGTGGATGGTGGTGTTGTTGATGTTGCTGAGGGTGGTGGTGTTGTTGGTGATGCTGAGGGTGGTGGTGTTGTTGGTGATGCTGGGGGTGGTGGTGTTGTTGGTGTTGCTGAGGGTGGTGGTGTTGTTGGTGTTGCTGAGGGTGGTGGTGTAGTTGGTGTTGCTGAGGGTGGTGGTGTTGTTGGTGTTGCTGAGGGTAGTGGTGTTGTTGGTGTAGCTGAGGGTGGTGGTGTTGTTGATGTTGCTGAGGGTAGTGGTGTTGTTGGTGTTGCTGAGGGTGGTGGTGTTGTTGGTGTTGCTGAGGGTGGTGGTGTTGTTGGTGTTGCTGGGGGTGGTGGTGTTGTTGGTGTTGCTGGGGGTGGTGGTGTTGTTGGTGTTGCTGAGGGTGGTGGTGTTGTTGGTGTTGCTGGGGGTGGTGGTGTTGTTGGTGTTGCTGTGGATGGTGGTGTTGTTGATGTTGCTGAGGGTGGTGGTGTTGTTGGTGATGCTGAGGGTGGTCGTGTTGTTGGTGATGCTGGGGGTGGTGGTGTTGTTGGTGTTGCTGAGGGTGGTGGTGTTGTTGGTGTTGCTGAGGGTGGTGGTGTAGTTGGTGTTGCTGAGGGTAGTGGTGTTGTTGGTGTAGCTGAGGGTGGTGGTGTTGTTGATGTTGCTGAGGGTAGTGGTGTTGTTGGTGTTGCTGAGGGTGGTGGTGTTGTTGGTGTTGCTGAGGGTGGTGGTGTTGTTGGTGTTGCTGGGGGTGGTGGTGTTGTTGGTGTTGCTGGGGGTGGTGGTGTTGTTGGTGTTGCTGAGGTTGGTGGTGTTGTTGGTGTTGCTGAGGGTGGTGGTGTTGTAGGTGTTGCTGAGGGTGGTGGTGTTGTTGGTGTTGCTGGGGGTGGTGGTGTTGTTGGTGTTGCTGGGGATGGTGGTGTTGTTGGTGTTGCTGGGGATGATGGTGTTGTTGGTGTTGCTGTGGATGGTGGTGTTGTTGGTGTTGCTGAGGGTGGTGGTGTTGTTGGTGTTGCTGAGGGTGGTGGTGTTGTTGGTGTTGCTGGGGGTGGTGGTGTTGTTGGTGTTGCTGAGGATGGTGGTGTTGTTGGTGTTGCTGAGGATGGTGGTGTTGTTGGTGTTGCTGAGGGTGGTGGTGTTGTTGGTGTTGCTGAGTGTGGGGGTGTTGTTGATGTTGCTTGGGGTGGTAGTGTTGTTGGTGTTGCTGGGGGCGGTGGTGTTGTTGGAGTTGCTGGGGGTGGTGGTGTTGTTGGCGTTGCTGAGGGTGGTAGTGTTGTTGGTGTTGCTGAGGATGGTGGTGTTGTTGGTGTTGCTGAGGGTGGTGGTGTTGTTGGTGTTGCTGAGGGTGGTGGTGTTGTTGGTGTTGCTGGGGGTGGTGGTGTTGTTGGTGTTGCCGAGGGTGGTGGTGTTGTTGATGTTGCTGGAGGTGGTGGTGTTGTTGGTGTTGCTGAGGGTGGTGGTGTTGTTGGTGTTGCTGGGGTGGTGGTGTTGTTGGTGTTGCTGAGGGTGGTGGTGTTGTTGATGTTGCTGGAGGTGGTGGTGTTGTTGGTGTTGCTGAGGGTGGTGGTGTTGTTGGTGTTGCTGGGGTGGTGGTGTTGTTGGTGTTGCTGAGGGTGGTGGTGTTGTTGATGTTGCTGGAGGTGGTGGTGTTGTTGGTGTTGCTGGGGGTGGTGGTGTTGTTGGTGTTGCTGAGGGTGGTGGTGTTGTTGGTGTTGCTGAGGGTGGTGGTGTTGTTGGTGTTGCTGGGGGTGGTGGTGTTGTTGGTGTTGCCGAGGGTGGTGGTGTTGTTGGTGTTGCTGAGGGTGGTGGTGTTGTTGGTGTTGCTGGGGGTGGTGGTGTTGTTGATGTTGCCGAGTGTGGTGGTGTTGTTGGTGATGCTGGGGGTGGTGGTGTTGTTGGTGTTGCTGAGGATGGTAGTGTTGTTGGTGTTGCTGAGGGTGGTGGTGTTGTTGGTGTTGCTGAGGATGGTGGTGGTGGTGGTGTTGCTGAGGGTGGTGGTGTTGTTGGTGTTGCTGAGGATGGTGGTGTTGTTGGTGTTGCTGAGGGTGGTGGTGTTGTTGGTGTTGCTGAGGGTGGTGGTGTTGTTGTTGCTGGGGGTGGTGGTGTTGTTGGTGTCGCTGAGGGTGGTGGTGTTGTTGGTGTTGCTGAGGGTGGTGGTGTTGGTGTTGCTGGGGGTGGTGGTGTTGTTGGTGTTGCTGAGGGTGGTGGTGTTGTTGGTGTTGCTGAGGGTGGTGGTGTTGTTGGTGTTGCTGAGGATGGTGGTGTTGTTGTTGCTGGGGGTGGTGGTGTTGTTGGTGTCGCTGAGGGTGGTGGTGTTGTTGGTGTTGCTGAGGGTGGTGGTGTTGTTGTTGCTGGGGGTGGTGGTGTTGTTGGTGTTGCTGAGGGTGGTGGTGTTGTTGGTGTTGCTGAGGATGGTGGTGTTGTTGTTGCTGGGGGTGGTGGTGTTGTTGGTGTTGCTGAGGGTGGTGGTGTTGTTGGTGTTGCTGAGGGTGGTGGTGTTGTTGATGTTGCTGAGGGTGGTGGTGTTGTTGGTGTTGCTGAGGATGGTGGTGTTGTTGGTGTTGCTGAGGGTGGTGGTGTTGTTGGATTTGCTGAGGATGGTGGTGTTGTTGATGTTGCTGAGGGTGGTGGTGTTGTTGGTGTTGCTGAGGGTGGTGGTGTTGTTGGATTTGCTGAGGATGGTGGTGTTGTTGGTGTTGCTGAGGGTGGTGGTGTTGTTGATGTTGCTGAGGGTGGTGGTGTTGTTGGTGTTGCTGAGGATGGTGGTGTTGTTGGTGTTGCTGAGGGTGGTGGTGTTGTTGGATTTGCTGAGGATGGTGGTGTTGTTGGTGTTGCTGAGGGTGGTGGTGTTGTTGGTGTTGCTGAGGGTAGTGGTGTCGTTGGTGTTGCTGAGGGTGGTGGTGTTGTTGATGTTGCTGAGGATGGTGGTGTTGTTGGTGTTGCTGGGGGTGGTGGTGTTGTTGGTGTTGCTGAGGGTAGTGGTGTCGTTGGTGTTGCTGGGGGTGGTGGTGTTGTTGGTGTTGCTGAGGATGGTGGTGTTGTTGGTGTTGCTGAGTGTGGTGGTGTTGTTGGTGTTGCTGAGGGTGGTGGTGTTGTTGGTGTTGCTGGGGGTGGTGGTGTTGTTGGTGTTGCTGAGGGTGGTGGTGTTGTTGGTGTTGCTGAGGATGGTGGTGTTGTTGGTGTTGCTGAGGGTGGTGGTGTTGTTGGTGTTGCTGAGGATGGTGGTGTTGTTGGTGTTGCTGAGGGTGGTGGTGTTGTTGGTGTTGCTGAGGATGGTGGTGTTGTTGGTGTTGCTGAGTGTGGTGGTGTTGTTGGTGTTGCTGAGGATGGTGGTGTTGTTGGTGTTGCTGAGGGTGGTGGTGTTGTTGGTGTTGCTGAGGATGGTGGTGTTGTTGGTGTTGCTGAGGATGGTGGTGTTGTTGGTGTTGCTGAGGATGGTGGTGTTGTTGGTGTTGCTGAGTGTGGTGGTGTTGTTGGTGTTGCTGAGGATGGTGGTGTTGTTGGTGTTGCTGAGGGTGGTGTTGTTGTTGGTGTTGCTGAGGATGGTGGTGTTGTTGGTGTTGCTGAGGATGGTGGTGTTGTTGATGTTGCTGAGGGTGGTGGTGTTGTTGGTGTTGCTGAGGATGGTGGTGTTGTTGGTGTTGCTGAGTGTGGTGGTGTTGTTGGTGTTGCTGAGGATGGTGGTGTTGTTGATGTTGCTGAGGGTGGTGGTGGTGTTGGTGTTGCTGAGGGTAGTGGTGTCGTTGGTGTTGCTGGGGGTGGTGGTGTTGTTGGTGTTGCTGAGGGTGGTGGTGTTGTTGGTGTTGCTGAGGGTGGTGGTGTTGTTGGTGTTGCTGAGGATGGTGGTGTTGTTGGTGTTGCTGAGGGTGGTGGTGTTGTTGGTGTTGCTGAGGATGGTGGTGTTGTTGATGTTGCTGAGGGTGGTGGTGTTGTTGGTGTTGCTGAGGATGGTGGTGTTGTTGGTGTTGCTGAGTGTGGTGGTGTTGTTGGTGTTGCTGAGGATGGTGGTGTTGTTGATGTTGCTGAGGGTGGTGGTGTTGTTGGTGTTGCTGAGGGTAGTGGTGTCGTTGGTGTTGCTGGGGGTGGTGGTGTTGTTGATGTTGCTGAGGATGGTGGTGTTGTTGGTGTTGCTGAGGGTGGTGGTGTAGTTGGTGTTGTTGAGGGTGGTGGTGTTGGTGTTGCTGAGGATGGTGGTGGTATTGGTGTTGCTGAGGGTGGTGGTGTTGTTGATGTTGCTGGGGGTGGTGGTGTTGTTGGTGTTGCTGAGGGTGGTGGTGTTGTTGGTGTTGCTGAGGGTGGTGGTGTTGTTTGTGTTGCTGAGGATGGTGGTGTTGCTGAGGGTGGTGGTGTTGTTGGTGTTGCTGAGGGTGGTGGTGTTAGTGTTGCTGAGGATGGTGGTGGTATTGGTGTTGCTGAGGGTGGTGGTGTTGTTG
This sequence comes from Eledone cirrhosa, assembly GCA_964016885.1. Taxonomy (NCBI): domain Eukaryota; kingdom Metazoa; phylum Mollusca; class Cephalopoda; order Octopoda; family Eledonidae; genus Eledone; species Eledone cirrhosa. Next base: position 203,858,988 of record OZ024742.1, on the reverse strand, counting down.
ATGTTGCTGGGGGTGGTGGTGTTGTTTGTGTTGCTGAGGATGGTGGTGTTGCTGAGGATGGTGGTGTTGTTGGTGTTGCTGAGGGTGGTGGTGTTGTTGGTGTTGCTGAGGGTGGTGGTGTTGTTTGTGTTGCTGAGGATGGTGGTGTTGTTGATGTTGCTGAGGATGGTGGTGTTGTTGGTGTTGCTGAGGGTGGTGGTGTTGTTGGTGTTGCTGAGGGTGGTGGTGTTGTTGGTGTTGCTGAGGATGGTGGTGTTGTTGGTGTTGCTGAGGATGGTGGTGTTGTTGATGTTGCTGGGGGTGGTGGTGTTGTTGGTGTTGCTGAGGGTGGTGGTGTTGTTGGTGTTGCTGGGGGTGGTGGTGTTGTTGGTGTTGCTGAGGGTGGTGGTGGTGTTGGTGTTGCTGAGGGTGGTGGTGTTGTTGGTGTTGCTGAGGATGGTGGTGTTGTTGGTGTTGCTGGGGGTGGTGGTGTTGTTGGTGTTGCTGGGGGTGGTGGTGTTGTAGGTGTTGCTGAGGGTGGTGGTGTTGTAGGTGTTGCTGAGGGTGGTGGTGTTGTTGGTGTTGCTGAGGGTGGTGGTGTTGTTGGTGTTGCTGGGGGTGGTGGTGTTGCTGGTGTTGCTGGGGGTGGTGGTGTTGTTGGTGTTGCTGAGGATGGTGGTGTTGTTGGTGTTGCTGAGGATGGTGGTGTTGTTGGTGTTGCTGAGGATGGTGGTGTTGTAGGTGTTGCTGAGGGTGGTGGTGTTGTTGGTGTTGCTGAGGGTGGTGGTGTTGTTGGTGTTGCTGGGGGTGGTGGTGTTGTTGGTGTTGCTGAGGGTGGTGGTGTTGTTGGTGTTGCTGAGGGTGGTGGTGTTGTTGGTGTTGCTGAGGATGGTGGTGTTGTTGGTGTTGCTGAGGGTGGTGGTGTTGTTGGTGTTGCTGAGGATGGTGGTGTTGTTGGTGTTGCTGAGGGTGGTGGTGTTGTTGGTGTTGCTGAGGGTGGTGGTGTTGTTGGTGTTGCTGAGGATGGTGGTGTTGTTGGTGTTGCTGGGGGTGGTGGTGTTGTTGGTGTTGCTGGGGGTGGTGGTGTTGTTGGTGTTGCTGAGGATGGTGGTGTTGTTGGTGTTGCTGAGGGTGGTGGTGTTGTTGGTGTTGCTGAGGGTGGTGGTGTTGTTGGTGTTGCTGGGGGTGGTGGTGTTGTTGGTGTTGCTGAGGGTGGTGGTGTTGTTGGTGTTGCTGAGGTTGGTGGTGTTGTTGGTGTTGCTGAGGGTGGTGGTGGTGTTGGTGTTGCTGAGGGTGGTGGTGTTATTGGTGTTGCTGGGGGTGGTGGTGTTGTTGGTGTTGCTGAGGGTGGTGGTGTTGTTGGTGTTGCTGAGGTTGGTGGTGTTGTTGGTGTTGCTGAGGGTGGTGGTGGTGTTGGTGTTGCTGAGGGTGGTGGTGTTGTTGGTGTTGCTGGGGGTGGTGGTGTTGTTGGTGTTGCTGAGGGTGGTGGTGTTGCTGGTGTTGCTGAGGGTGGTGGTGTTGTTGGTGTTGCTGAGGATGGTGGTGTTGTTGGTGTTGCTGGGGGTGGTGGTGTTGTTGAGGTTGGTGGTGTTGTTGGTGTTGCTGAGGGTGGTGGTGTTGTTGGTGTTGCTGAGGGTGGTGGTGTTGTTGGTGTTGCTGAGGGTGGTGGTGTTGTTGGTGTTGCTGAGGATGGTGGTGGTGTTGTTGGTGTTGCTGAGGATGGTGGTGTTGTTGGTGTTGCTGGGGGTGGTGGTGTTGTTGGTGTTGCTGTGGATGGTGGTGTTGTTGGTGTTGCTGAGGATGGTGGTGTTGTTGGTGTTGCTGAGGATGGTGGTGTTGTTGGTGTTGCTGAGGGTGGTGGTGGTATTGGTGTTGCTGAGGGTGGTGGTGTTGTTGATGTTGCTGGGGGTGGTGGTGTTGTTGGTGTTGCTGGGGGTGGTGGTGTTGTTGGTGTTGCTGGGGGTGGTGGTGTTGTTGGTGTGGCTGAGGATGGTGGTGTTGTTGATGTTGCTGAGGTTGGTGGTGTTGTTGGTGTTGCTGAGGGTGGTGGTGGTGTTGGTGTTGCTGAGGGTGGTGGTGTTGTTGGTGTTGCTGAGGGTGGTGGTGTTGTTGGTGTTGCTGAGGGTGGTGGTGTTGTTGGTGTTGCTGGGGGTGGTGGTGTTGTTGGTGTTGCTGGGGGTGGTGGTGTTGTTGGTGTTGCTGGGGGTGGTGGTGTTGTTGGTGTTGCTGAGGATGGTGGTGTTGTTGGTGTTGCTGGGGGTGGTGGTGTTGTTGGTGTTGCTGGGGGTGGTGGTGTTGTTGGTGTTGCTGAGGGTGGTGTTGTTGTTGGTGTTGCTGGGGGTGGTGGTGTTGTTGGTGTTGCTGGGGGTGGTGGTGTTGTTGGTGTTGCTGAGGATGGTGGTGTTGTTGGTGTTGCTGGGGGTGGTGGTGTTGTTGGTGTTGCTGAGGATGGTGGTGTTGTTGGTGTTGCTGGGGATGGTGGTGTTGTTGGTGTTGCTGAGGGTGGTGGTGTTGTTGGTGTTGCTGGGGGTGGTGGTGTTGTTGGTGTTGCTGAGGGTGGTGTTGTTGTTGGTGTTGCTGGGGGTGGTGGTGTTGTTGGTGTTGCTGGGGGTGGTGGTGTTGTTGGTGTTGCTGAGGGTGGTGGTGTTGTTGATGTTGCTGTGGGTGGTGGTGTTGTTGGTGTTGCTGAGGATGGTGGTGTTGTTGGTGTTGCTGGGGATGGTGGTGTTGTTGGTGTTGCTGAGGGTGGTGGTGTTGTTGGTGTTGCTGGGGGTGGTGGTGTTGTTGGTGTTGCTGAGGGTGGTGGTGTTGTTGGTGTTGCTGTGGATGGTGGTGTTGTTGGTGTTGCTGGGGGTGGTGGTGTTGTTGGTGTTGCTGAGGGTGGTGGTGTTGTTGGTGTTGCTGTGGATGGTGGTGTTGTTGATGTTGCTGAGGATGGTGGTGTTGTTGGTGTTGCTGAGGGTGGTGGTGTTGTTGGTGTTGCTGTGGGTGGTGGTGTTGTTGGTGTTGCTGGGGGTGGTGGTGTTGTTGGTGTTGCTGAGGATGGTGGTGTTGTTGGAGTTGTTGAGGGTGGTGGTGTTGTTGGTGTTGCTAGGGGCGGTGGTGTTGTTGGTGTTGCTGGGGGCGGTGGTGTTGTTGGTGTTGCTGGGGATGGTGGTGTTGTTGGTGTTGCTGGGGGTGGTGGTGTTGTTGGTGTTGCTGGGGATGGTGGTGTTGTTGGTGTTCCTGGGGGTGGTGGTGTTATTGGTGTTGCTGGGGGTGGTGGTGTTGTTGGTGTTGCTGAGGCTGGTGGTGTTGTTGGTGTTGCTGGGGGTGGTGGTGTTGTTGGTGTTGCTGTGGATGGTGGTGTTGTTGATGTTGCTGAGGGTGGTGGTGTTGTTGGTGATGCTGAGGGTGGTGGTGTTGTTGGTGATGCTGGGGGTGGTGGTGTTGTTGGTGTTGCTGAGGGTGGTGGTGTTGTTGGTGTTGCTGGGGGTGGTGGTGTTGTTGGTGTTGCTGTGGATGGTGGTGTTGTTGATGTTGCTGAGGGTGGTGGTGTTGTTGGTGATGCTGAGGGTGGTGGTGTTGTTGGTGATGCTGGGGGTGGTGGTGTTGTTGGTGTTGCTGAGGGTGGTGGTGTTGTTGGTGTTGCTGAGGGTGGTGGTGTAGTTGGTGTTGCTGAGGGTGGTGGTGTTGTTGGTGTTGCTGAGGGTAGTGGTGTTGTTGGTGTAGCTGAGGGTGGTGGTGTTGTTGATGTTGCTGAGGGTAGTGGTGTTGTTGGTGTTGCTGAGGGTGGTGGTGTTGTTGGTGTTGCTGAGGGTGGTGGTGTTGTTGGTGTTGCTGGGGGTGGTGGTGTTGTTGGTGTTGCTGGGGGTGGTGGTGTTGTTGGTGTTGCTGAGGGTGGTGGTGTTGTTGGTGTTGCTGGGGGTGGTGGTGTTGTTGGTGTTGCTGTGGATGGTGGTGTTGTTGATGTTGCTGAGGGTGGTGGTGTTGTTGGTGATGCTGAGGGTGGTCGTGTTGTTGGTGATGCTGGGGGTGGTGGTGTTGTTGGTGTTGCTGAGGGTGGTGGTGTTGTTGGTGTTGCTGAGGGTGGTGGTGTAGTTGGTGTTGCTGAGGGTAGTGGTGTTGTTGGTGTAGCTGAGGGTGGTGGTGTTGTTGATGTTGCTGAGGGTAGTGGTGTTGTTGGTGTTGCTGAGGGTGGTGGTGTTGTTGGTGTTGCTGAGGGTGGTGGTGTTGTTGGTGTTGCTGGGGGTGGTGGTGTTGTTGGTGTTGCTGGGGGTGGTGGTGTTGTTGGTGTTGCTGAGGTTGGTGGTGTTGTTGGTGTTGCTGAGGGTGGTGGTGTTGTAGGTGTTGCTGAGGGTGGTGGTGTTGTTGGTGTTGCTGGGGGTGGTGGTGTTGTTGGTGTTGCTGGGGATGGTGGTGTTGTTGGTGTTGCTGGGGATGATGGTGTTGTTGGTGTTGCTGTGGATGGTGGTGTTGTTGGTGTTGCTGAGGGTGGTGGTGTTGTTGGTGTTGCTGAGGGTGGTGGTGTTGTTGGTGTTGCTGGGGGTGGTGGTGTTGTTGGTGTTGCTGAGGATGGTGGTGTTGTTGGTGTTGCTGAGGATGGTGGTGTTGTTGGTGTTGCTGAGGGTGGTGGTGTTGTTGGTGTTGCTGAGTGTGGGGGTGTTGTTGATGTTGCTTGGGGTGGTAGTGTTGTTGGTGTTGCTGGGGGCGGTGGTGTTGTTGGAGTTGCTGGGGGTGGTGGTGTTGTTGGCGTTGCTGAGGGTGGTAGTGTTGTTGGTGTTGCTGAGGATGGTGGTGTTGTTGGTGTTGCTGAGGGTGGTGGTGTTGTTGGTGTTGCTGAGGGTGGTGGTGTTGTTGGTGTTGCTGGGGGTGGTGGTGTTGTTGGTGTTGCCGAGGGTGGTGGTGTTGTTGATGTTGCTGGAGGTGGTGGTGTTGTTGGTGTTGCTGAGGGTGGTGGTGTTGTTGGTGTTGCTGGGGTGGTGGTGTTGTTGGTGTTGCTGAGGGTGGTGGTGTTGTTGATGTTGCTGGAGGTGGTGGTGTTGTTGGTGTTGCTGAGGGTGGTGGTGTTGTTGGTGTTGCTGGGGTGGTGGTGTTGTTGGTGTTGTTGAGGGTGGTGGTGTTGTTGATGTTGCTGGAGGTGGTGGTGTTGTTGGTGTTGCTGGGGGTGGTGGTGTTGTTGGTGTTGCTGAGGGTGGTGGTGTTGTTGGTGTTGCTGAGGGTGGTGGTGTTGTTGGTGTTGCTGGGGGTGGTGGTGTTGTTGGTGTTGCCGAGGGTGGTGGTGTTGTTGGTGTTGCTGAGGGTGGTGGTGTTGTTGGTGTTGCTGGGGGTGGTGGTGTTGTTGATGTTGCCGAGTGTGGTGGTGTTGTTGGTGATGCTGGGGGTGGTGGTGTTGTTGGTGTTGCTGAGGATGGTAGTGTTGTTGGTGTTGCTGAGGGTGGTGGTGTTGTTGGTGTTGCTGAGGATGGTGGTGGTGGTGGTGTTGCTGAGGGTGGTGGTGTTGTTGGTGTTGCTGAGGATGGTGGTGTTGTTGGTGTTGCTGAGGGTGGTGGTGTTGTTGGTGTTGCTGAGGATGGTGGTGTTGTTGGTGTTGCTGGGGGTGGTGGTGTTGTTGGTGTTGCTGAGGGTGGTGGTGTTGTTGGTGTTGCTGAGGGTGGTGGTGTTGTTGGTGTTGCTGAGGGTGGTGGTGTTGTTGGTGTTGCTGAGGGTGGTGGTGTAGTTGGTGTTGCTGAGGGTGGTGGTGGTGTTGGTGTTGCTGAGGGTGGTGGTGTTGTTGCTGTTGCTGGGGGTGGTGGTGTTGTTGATGTTGCTGAGGATGGTGGTGTTGTTGGTGTTGCTGGGGGTGGTGGTGTTGTTGGTGTTGCTGAGGGTGGTGGTGTTGTTGGTGTTGCTGAGGGTGGTGGTGTTGTTGGTGTTGCTGAGGGTGGTGGTGTTGTTGGTGTTGCTGAGGGTGGTGGTGTAGTTGGTGTTGCTGAGGGTGGTGGTGGTGTTGGTGTTGCTGAGGGTGGTGGTGTTGTTGGTGTTGCTGGGGGAGGTGGTGTTGTTGATGTTGCTGAGGATGGTGGTGTTGTTGGTGTTGCTGGGGGTGGTGGTGTTGTTGGTGTTGCTGAGGGTGGTGGTGTTGTTGGTGTTGCTGAGGGTGGTGGTGTAGTTGGTGTTGCTGAGGGTGGTGGTGGTGTTGGTGTTGCTGAGGATGGTGGTGTTGTTGGTGTTGCTGGGGGTGGTGGTGTTGTTGATGTTGCTGAGGATGGTGGTGTTGTTGGTGTTGCTGGGGGTGGTGGTGTTGTTGGTGTTGCTGAGGGTGGTGGTGTTGTTGGTGTTGCTGAGGGTGGTGGTGTACTTGGTGTTGCTGAGGGTGGTGGTGGTGTTGGTGTTGCTGAGGATGGTGGTGTTGTTGGTGTTGCTGAGGGTGGTGGTGTTGTTGGTGTTGCTGAGGGTGGTGGTGTTGTTGGTGTTGCTGAGGGTGGTGGTGTTGTTGGTGTTGCTGAGGGTGGTGGTGTTGTTGATGTTGCTGAGGATGGTGGTGTTGTTGGTGTTGCTGAGGATGGTGGTGTTGTTGGTGTTGCTGAGGATGGTGGTGTTGTTGGTGTTGCTGGGGGTGGTGGTGTTGTTGGTGTTGCTGAGGGTGGTGGTGTTGTTGGTGTTGCTGAGGGTGGTGGTGTTGTTGATGTTGCTGAGGATGGTGGTGTTGTTGGTGTTGCTGAGGGTGGTGGTGTTGTTGGTGTTGCTGAGGGTGGTGGTGTTGTTGGTGTTGCTGAGGGTGGTGGTGTTGTTGATGTTGCTGAGGATGGTGGTGTTGTTGGTGTTGCTGAGGGTGGTGGTGTTGTTGGTGTTGCTGAGGGTGGTGGTGTTGTTGATGTTGCTGAGGATGGTGGTGTTGTTGGTGTTGCTGAGGGTGGTGGTGTTGTTGGTGTTGCTGAGGGTGGTGGTGTTGTTGGTGTTGCTGAGGGTGGTGGTGTTGTTGATGTTGCTGAGGATGGTGGTGTTGTTGGTGTTGCTGAGGGTGGTGGTGTTGTTGGTGTTGCTGAGGGTGGTGGTGTTGTTGGTGTTGCTGAGGGTGGTGGTGTTGTTGGTGTTGCTGAGGGTGGTGGTGTTGTTGGTGTTGCTGAGGGTGGTGGTGTTGTTGATGTTGCTGAGGATGGTGGTGTTGTTGGTGTTGCTGGGGATGGTGGTGTTGTTGGTGTTGCTGGGGGTGGTGGTGTTGTTGGTGTTGCTGAGGGTGGTGGTGTTGTTGGTGTTGCTGAGGGTGGTGGTGTTGTTGGTGTTGCTGAGGGTGGTGGTGTTGTTGGTGTTGCTGAGGGTGGTGGTGTTGTTGGTGTTGCTGAGGGTGGTGGTGTTGTTGATGTTGCTGAGGATGGTGGTGTTGTTGGTGTTGCTGGGGGTGGTGGTGTTGTTGGTGTTGCTGAGGGTGGTGGTGTTGTTGGTGTTGCTGAGGGTGGTGGTGTTGTAGGTGTTGCTGAGGGTGGTGGTGTTGTTGGTGTTGCTGAGGATGGTGGTGTTGTTGGTGTTGCTGAGGGTGGTGGTGTTGTTGGTGTTGCTGAGGGTGGTGGTGTTGTTGGTGTTGCTGAGGATGGTGGTGTTGTTGGTGTTGCTGAGGGTGGTGGTGTTGTTGGTGTTGCTGAGGGTGGTGGTGTTGTTGGTGTTGCTGAGGGTGGTGGTGTTGTTGGTGTTGCTGAGGATGGTGGTGTTGTTGGTGTTGCTGAGGGTGGTGGTGTTGTTGGTGTTGCTGGGGGTGGTGGTGTTGTTGGTGTTGCTGAGGGTGGTGGTGTTGTTGGTGTTGCTGGGGGTGGTGGTGTTGTTGGTGTTGCTGGGGGTGGTGGTGTTGTTGGTGTTGCTGGGGGTGGTGGTGTTGTTGGTGTTGCTGGGGGTGGTGGTGTTGTTGGTGTTGCTGGGGGTGGTGGTGTTGTTGGTGTTGCTGAGGGTGGTGGTGTTGTTGGTGTTGCTGAGGGTGGTGGTGTTGTTGGTGTTGCTGAGGATGGTGGTGTTGTTGGTGTTGCTGGGGGTGGTGGTGTTGTTGGTGTTGCTGAGGGTGGTGGTGTTGTTGGTGTTGCTGAGGGTGGTGGTGTTGTTGGTGTTGCTGGGGGTGGTGGTGTTGGTGTTGCTGAGGGTGGTGGTGTTGTTGGTGTTGCTGAGGTGGTGGTGTTGTTGGTGTTGCTGAGGATGGTGGTGTTGTTGGTGTTGCTGGGGGTGGTGGTGTTGTTGGTGTTGCTGGGGGTGGTGGTGTTGTTGGTGTTGCTGAGGGTGGTGGTGTTGTTGGTGTTGCTGAGGGTGGTGGTGTTGTTGGTGTTGCTGGGGGTGGTGGTGTTGTTGGTGTTGCTGAGGGTGGTGGTGTTGTTGGTGTTGCTGAGGATGGTGGTGTTGTTGGTGTTGCTGAGGGTGGGGGTGTTGTTGGTGTTGCTGGGGGTGGTGGTGTTGTTGGTGTTGCTGAGGATGGTGGTGTTGTTGGTGTTGCTGGGGGTGGTGGTGTTGTTGGTGTTGCTGAGGGTGGTGGTGTTGTTGGTGTTGCTGAGGGTGGTGGTGTTGTTGGTGTTGCTGAGGATGGTGGTGTTGTTGGTGTTGCTGGGGGTGGTGGTGTTGTTGGTGTTGCTGAGGGTGGTGGTGTTGTTGGTGTTGCTGAGGGTGGTGGTGTTGTTGGTGTTGCTGAGGGTGGTGGTGTTGTTGGTGTTGCTGAGGATGGTGGTGTTGTTGGTGTTGCTGAGGGTGGTGGTGTTGTTGGTGTTGCTGAGGGTGGTGGTGTTGTTGGTGTTGCTGAGGGTGGTGGTGTTGTTGGTGTTGCTGAGGATGGTGGTGTTGTTGGTGTTGCTGGGGGTGGTGGTGTTGTTGGTGTTGCTGAGGGTGGTGGTGTTGTTGGTGTTGCTGAGGGTGGTGGTGTTGTTGGTGTTGCTGAGCGTGGTGGTGTTGTTGGTGTTGCTGGGGGTGGTGGTGTTGTTGGTGTTGCTGATGATGGTGGTGTTGTTGGTGTTGCTGAGGGTGGTGGTGTTGTTGGTGTTGCTGTTGATGGTGGTGTTGTTGGTGTTGCTGTGGGTGGTGGTGTTGTTGGTGTTGCTGGGGGTGGTGGTGTTTTGGTGTTGCTGAGGGTGGTGGTGTTGTTGGTGTTGCTGAGGGTGGTGGTGTTGTTGGTGTTGCTGAGGGTGGTGGTGTTCTTGGTGTTGCTGAGGGTGGTGGTGTTGTTGGTGTTGCTGGGGGTGGTGGTGTTGTTGGTGTTGCTGAGGATGGTGGTGTTGTTGGTGTTGCTGAGGGTGGTGGTGTTGTTGGTGTTGCTGAGGGTGGTGGTGTTGTTGGTGTTGCTGAGGGTGGTGGTGTTGTTGGTGTTGCTGAGGATGGTGGTGTTGTTGGTGTTGCTGAGGGTGGTGGTGTTGTTGGTGTTGCTGGGGGTGGTGGTGTTGTTGGTGTTGCTGAGGGTGGTGGTGTTGTTGGTGTTGCTGGGGGTGGTGGTGTTGTTGGTGTTGCTGGGGGTGGTGGTGTTGTTGGTGTTGCTGGGGGTGGTGGTGTTGTTGGTGTTGCTGGGGGTGGTGGTGTTGTTGGTGTTGCTGAGGGTGGTGGTGTTGTTGGTGTTGCTGAGGGTGGTGGTGTTGTTGGTGTTGCTGAGGATGGTGGTGTTGTTGGTGTTGCTGGGGGTGGTGGTGTTGTTGGTGTTGCTGAGGGTGGTGGTGTTGTTGGTGTTGCTGGGGGTGGTGGTGTTGTTGGTGTTGCCGAGGGTGGTGTTGTTTGTGTTGCTGAGGGTGGTGGTGTTGTTGGTGTTGCTGAGGGTGGTGGTGTTGTTGGTGTTGCTGGGGGTGGTGGTGTTGTTGGTGTTGCTGGGGGTGGTGGTGTTGTTGGTGTTGCTGAGGATGGTGGTGTTGTTGGTGTTGCTGGGGGTGGTGGTGTTGTTGAGGTTGGTGGTGTTGTTGGTGTTGCTGGGGGTGGTGGTGTTGTTGGTGTTGCTGGGGGTGATGGTGTTGTTGGTATTGCTGGGGGTGGTGGTGTTGTTGGTGTTGCTGAGGTTGGTGGTGTTGTTGAAGATGCTGGGGGTGGTGGTGTTGTTGGTGATGCTGAGGGTGGTGGTGTTGTTGGTGTTGCTGAGGGTGGTGGTGTTGTTGGTGTTGCTGAGGGTGGTGGTGTTGTTGGTGTTGCTGAGGGTGGTGGTGTTGTTGGTGTTGCTGAGGGTGGTGGTGTTGTTGGTGTTGCTGAGGGTGGTGGTGTTGTTGGTGTTGCTGAGGGTGGTGGTGTTGTTGATGTTGCTGAGGATGGTGGTGTAGTTGATGTTGCTGAGGGTGGTGGTGTTGTTGGTGTTGCTGAGGGTGGTGGTGTTGTTGGTGTTGCTGAGGATGGTGGTGTTGTTGGTGTTGCTGAGGGTGGTGGTGTTGTTGGTGTTGCTGAGGGTGGTGGTGTTGTTGGTGTTGCTGAGGGTGGTGGTGTTGTTGGTGTTGCTGGGGGTGGTGGTGTTGTTGATGTTGCTGAGGATGGTGGTGTTGTTGGTGTTGCTGGGGGTGGTGGTGTTGTTGGTGTTGCTGAGGGTGGTGGTGTTGTTGGTGTTGCTGAGGGTGGTGGTGTTGTTGGTGTTGCTGAGGGTGGTGGTGTTGTTGATGTTGCTGAGGATGGTGGTGTTGTTGGTGTTGCTGGGGGTGGTGGTGTTGTTGGTGTTGCTGAGGGTGGTGGTGTTGTTGGTGTTGCTGAGGGTGGTGGTGTTGTTGGTGTTGCTGAGGGTGGTGGTGTTGTTTGTGTTGCTGGGGGTGGTGGTGTTGTTGATGTTGCTGAGGATGGTGGTGTTGTTGGTGTTGCTGAGGGTGGTGGTGTTGTTGGTGTTGCTGAGGATGGTGGTGTTGTTGGTGTTGCTGAGGGTGGTGGTGTTGTTGGTGTTGCTGAGGGTGGTGGTGTTGTTGGTGTTGCTGGGGGTGGTGGTGTTGTTGGTGTTGCTGGGGGTGGTGGTGTTGTTTGTGTTGCTGGGGGTGGTGGTGTTGTTGGTGTTGCTGAGGGTGGTGGTGTTGTTGGTGTTGCTGGGGGTGGTGGTGTTGTTGGTGTTGCTGAGGGTGGTGGTGTTGTTGGTGTTGCTGGGGGTGGTGGTGTTGTTGGTGTTGCTGAGGGTGGTGGTGTTGTTGGTGTTGCTGGGGGTGGTGGTGTTGTTGGTGTTGCTGAGGGTGGTGGTGTTGTTGGTGTTGCTGAGGATGGTGGTGTTGTTGGTGTTGCTGAGGGTGGTGGTGTTGTTGGTGTTGCTGAGGGTGGTGGTGTTGTTGGTGTTGCTGAGGGTGGTGGTGTTGTTGGTGTTGCTGAGGATGGTGGTGTTGTTGGTGTTGCTGAGGGTGGTGGTGTTGTTGATCTTGCTGAGGGTGGTGGTGTTGTTGGTGTTGCTGAGGGTGGTGGTGTTGTTGGTGTTGCTGGGGGTGGTGGTGTTGTTGGTGTTGCTGAGGGTGGTGGTGTTGTTGGTGTTGCTGGGGGTGGTGGTGTTGTTGGTGTTGCTGAGGATGGTGGTGTTGTTGGTGTTGCTGAGGGTGGTGGTGTTGTTGGTGTTGCTGTGGATGGTGGTGTTGTTGGTGTTGCTGTGGGTGGTGGTGTTGTTGGTGTTGCTGGGGGTGGTGGTGTTTTGGTGTTGCTGAGGGTGGTGGTGTTGTTGGTGTTGCTGAGGGTGGTGGTGTTGTTGGTGTTGCTGAGGGTGGTGGTGTTCTTGGTGTTGCTGAGGGTGGTGGTGTTGTTGGTGTTGCTGGGGGTGGTGGTGTTGTTGGTGTTGCTGAGGATGGTGGTGTTGTTGGTGTTGCTGAGGGTGGTGGTGTTGTTGGTGTTGCTGAGGGTGGTGGTGTTGTTGGTGTTGCTGAGGGTGGTGGTGTTGTTGGTGTTGCTGAGGATGGTGGTGTTGTTGGTGTTGCTGAGGGTGGTGGTGTTGTTGGTGTTGCTGGGGGTGGTGGTGTTGTTGGTGTTGCTGAGGGTGGTGGTGTTGTTGGTGTTGCTGGGGGTGGTGGTGTTGTTGGTGTTGCTGGGGGTGGTGGTGTTGTTGGTGTTGCTGGGGGTGGTGGTGTTGTTGGTGTTGCTGGGGGTGGTGGTGTTGTTGGTGTTGCTGGGGGTGGTGGTGTTGTTGGTGTTGCTGAGGGTGGTGGTGTTGTTGGTGTTGCTGAGGGTGGTGGTGTTGTTGGTGTTGCTGAGGATGGTGGTGTTGTTGGTGTTGCTGGGGGTGGTGGTGTTGTTGGTGTTGCTGAGGGTGGTGGTGTTGTTGGTGTTGCTGGGGGTGGTGGTGTTGTTGGTGTTGCCGAGGGTGGTGTTGTTTGTGTTGCTGAGGGTGGTGGTGTTGTTGGTGTTGCTGAGGGTGGTGGTGTTGTTGGTGTTGCTGGGGGTGGTGGTGTTGTTGGTGTTGCTGAGGGTGGTGGTGTTGTTGGTGTTGCGGAGGATGGTGGTGTTGTTGGTGTTGCTGGGGGTGGTGGTGTTGTTGGTGTTGCTGAGGATGGTGGTGTTGTTGGTGTTGCTGAGGGTGGTGGTGTTGTTGGTGTTGCTGGGGGTGGTGGTGTTGTTGGTGTTGCTGAGGATGGTGGTGTTGTTGGTGTTGCTGGGGGTGGTGGTGTTGTTGAGGTTGGTGGTGTTGTTGGTGTTGCTGGGGGTGGTGGTGTTGTTGGTGTTGCTGGGGGTGATGGTGTTGTTGGTATTGCTGGGGGTGGTGGTGTTGTTGGTGTTGCTGAGGTTGGTGGTGTTGTTGATGATGCTGGGGGTGGTGGTGTTGTTGGTGATGCTGAGGGTGGTGGTGTTGTTGGTGTTGCTGAGGGTGGTGGTGTTGTTGGTGTTGCTGAGGGTGGTGGTGTTGTTGGTGTTGCTGAGGGTGGTGGTGTTGTTGGTGTTGCTGAGGGTGGTGGTGTTGTTGGTGTTGCTGAGGGTGGTGGTGTTGTTGGTGTTGCTGAGGGTGGTGGTGTTGTTGATGTTGCTGAGGATGGTGGTGTAGTTGATGTTGCTGAGGGTGGTGGTGTTGTTGGTGTTGCTGAGGGTGGTGGTGTTGTTGGTGTTGCTGAGGATGGTGGTGTTGTTGGTGTTGCTGAGGGTGGTGGTGTTGTTGGTGTTGCTGAGGGTGGTGGTGTTGTTGGTGTTGCTGAGGGTGGTGGTGTTGTTGGTGTTGCTGGGGGTGGTGGTGTGGTTGATGTTGCTGAGGATGGTGGTGTTGTTGGTGTTGCTGGGGGTGGTGGTGTTGTTGGTGTTGCTGAGGGTGGTGGTGTTGTTGGTGTTGCTGAGGGTGGTGGTGTTGTTGGTGTTGCTGAGGGTGGTGGTGTTGTTGATGTTGCTGAGGATGGTGGTGTTGTTGGTGTTGCTGTGGGTGGTGGTGTTGTTGGTGTTGCTGAGGGTGGTGGTGTTGTTTGTGTTGCTGGGGGTGGTGGTGTTGTTGATGTTGCTGAGGATGGTGGTGTTGTTGGTGTTGCTGAGGGTGGTGGTGTTGTTGGTGTTGCTGAGGATGGTGGTGTTGTTGGTGTTGCTGAGGGTGGTGGTGTTGTTGGTGTTGCTGAGGGTGGTGGTGTTGTTGGTGTTGCTGGGGGTGGTGGTGTTGTTGGTGTTGCTGGGGGTGGTGGTGTTGTTTGTGTTGCTGGGGGTGGTGGTGTTGTTGGTGTTGCTGAGGGTGGTGGTGTTGTTGGTGTTGCTGGGGGTGGTGGTGTTGTTGGTGTTGCTGAGGGTGGTGGTGTTGTTGGTGTTGCTGAGGGTGGTGGTGTTGTTGGTGTTGCTGAGGGTGGTGGTGTTGTTGATGTTGCTGAGGATGGTGGTGTTGTTGGTGTTGCTGAGGGTGGTGGTGTTGTTGATGTTGCTGAGGATGGTGGTGTTGTTGGTGTTGCTGAGGGTGGTGGTGTTGTTGGTGTTGCTGAGGGTGGTGGTGTTGTTGGTGTTGCTGAGGATGGTGGTGTTGTTGGTGTTGCTGAGGGTGGTGGTGTTGTTGGTGTTGCTGAGGATGGTGGTGTTGTTGGTGTTGCTGAGGATGGTGGTGTTGTTGCTGTAGCTGAGGATGGTGGTGTTGTTGGTGTTGCTGTGGGTGGTGGTGTTGTTGGTGTTGCTGAGGGTGGTGGTGTTGCTGGTGTTGCTGAGGGTGGTGGTGTTGTTGGTGTTGCTGGGGATGGTGGTGTTGTTGGTGTTGCTGAGGGTGGTGGTGTTGTTGGTGTTGCTGAGGGTGGTGGTGTTGTTGGTGTTGCTGAGGGTGGTGGTGTTGTTGGTGTTGCTGAGGGTGGTGGTGTTGTTGATGTTGCTGAGGATGGTGGTGTTGTTGGTGTTGCTGGTGGTGGTGGTGTTGTTGGTGTTGCTGAGGGTGGTGGTGTTGTTGGTGTTGCTGAGGGTGGTGGTGTAGTTGGTGTTGCTGAGGGTGGTGGTGGTGTTGGTGTTGCTGAGGATGGTGGTGTTGTTGGTGTTGCTGAGGGTGGTGGTGTTGTTGATGTTGCTGAGGATGGTGGTGTTGTTGGTGTTGCTGGGGGTGGTGGTGTTGTTGATGTTGCTGAGGATGGTGGTGTTGTTGGTGTTGCTGGGGGTGGTGGTGTTGTTGGTGTTGCTGAGGGTGGTGGTGTTGTTGGTGTTGCTGAGGGTGGTGGTGTAGTTGGTGTTGCTGAGGGTGGTGGTGGTGTTGGTGTTGCTGAGGATGGTGGTGTTGTTGGTGTTGCTGAGGGTGGTGGTGTTGTTGGTGTTGCTGAGGGTGGTGGTGTTGTTGGTGTTGCTGAGGGTGGTGGTGTTGTTGGTGTTGCTGAGGGTGGTGGTGTTGTTGATGTTGCTGAGGATGGTGGTGTTGTTGGTGTTGCTGGGGGTGGTGGTGTTGTTGGTGTTGCTGAGGATGGTGGTGTTGTTGGTGTTGCTGGAGGTGGTGGTGGTGTTGGTGTTGCTGAGGGTGGTGGTGTTGTTGGTGTTGCTGGGGGTGGTGGTGTTGTTGATGTTGCTGAGGATGGTGGTGTTGTTGGTGTTGCTGGGGGTGGTGGTGTTGTTGGTGTTGCTGAGGGTGGTGGTGTTGTTGGTGTTGCTGAGGGTGGTGGTGTAGTTGGTGTTGCTGAGGGTGGTGGTGTTGTTGGTGTTGCTGAGGATGGTGGTGTTGTTGGTGTTGCTGAGGGTGGTGGTGTTGTTGGTGTTGCTGAGGGTGGTGGTGTTGTTGGTGTTGCTGGGGGTGGTGGTGTTGTTGGTGTTGCTGAGGGTGGTGGTGTTGTTGGTGTTGCTGAGGGTGGTGGTGTTGTTGGTGTTGCTGGGGGTGGTGGTGTTGTTGGTGTTGCTGAGGGTGGTGGTGTTGTTGATGTTGCTGGGGGTGGTGGTGTTGTTGGTGTTGCTGAGGGTGGTGGTGTTGTTGGTGTTGCTGGGGGTGGTGGTGTTGTTGGTGTTGCTGAGGGTGGTGGTGTTGTTGATGTTGCTGGGGGTGGTGGTGTTGTTGGTGTTGCTGAGGGTGGTGGTGTTGTTGATGTTGCTGGGGGTGGTGGTGTTGTTGGTGTTGCTGAGGGTGGTGGTGTTGTTGATGTTGCTGAGGGTGGTGGTGTTGTTGGTGTTGCTGAGGGTGGTGGTGTTGTTTATGTTGCTGGGGGTGGTGGTGTTGTTGGTGTTGCTGGGGGTGGTGGTGTTGTTGGTGTTGCTGAGGGTGGTGGTGTTGTTGGTGTTGCTGAGGGTGGTGGTGTTGTTGGTGTTGCTGAGGATGGTGGTGTGGTTGGTGTTGCTGAGGATGGTGGTGTTGTTGGTGTTGCTGAGGATGGTGGTGTTGTTGGTGTTGCTGAGGGTGGTGGTGTTGTTGGTGTTGCTGAGGATGGTGGTGTTGTTGGTGTTGCTGAGGATGGTGGTGTTGTTGGTGTTGCTGAGGGTGGTGGTGTTGTTGGTGTTGCTGGGGGTGGTGGTGTTGTTGGTGTTGCTGAGGGTGGTGGTGTTGTTGGTGTTGCTGAGGGTGGTGGTGTTGTTGGTGTTGCTGGGGGTGGTGGTGTTGGTGTTGCTGAGGGTGGTGGTGTTGTTGGTGTTGCTGAGGTGGTGGTGTTGTTGGTGTTGCTGAGGATGGTGGTGTTGTTGGTGTTGCTGGGGGTGGTGGTGTTGTTGGTGTTGCTGGGGGTGGTGGTGTTGTTGGTGTTGCTGAGGGTGGTGTTGTTGTTGGTGTTGCTGAGGGTGGTGGTGTTGTTGGTGTTGCTGGGGGTGGTGGTGTTGTTGGTGTTGCTGAGGGTGGTGGTGTTGTTGGTGTTGCTGAGGATGGTGGTGTTGTTGGTGTTGCTGAGGGTGGGGGTGTTGTTGGTGTTGCTGGGGGTGGTGGTGTTGTTGGTGTTGCTGAGGATGTTGGTGTTGTTAGTGTTGCTGGGGGTGGTGGTGTTGTTGGTGTTGCTGAGGGTGGTGGTATTGTTGGTGTTGCTGAGGGTGGTGGTGTTGTTGGTGTTGCTGAGGATGGTGGTGTTGTTGGTGTTGCTGGGGGTGGTGGTGTTGTTGGTGTTGCTGAGGGTGGTGGTGTTGTTGGTGTTGCTGAGGGTGGTGGTGTTGTTGGTGTTGCTGAGGGTGGTGGTGTTGTTGGTGTTGCTGAGGATGGTGGTGTTGTTGGTGTTGCTGAGGGTGGTGGTGTTGTTGGTGTTGCTGAGGGTGGTGGTGTTGTTGGTGTTGCTGAGGGTGGTGGTGTTGTTGGTGTTGCTGAGGATGGTGGTGTTGTTGGTGTTGCTGGGGGTGGTGGTGTTGTTGGTGTTGCTGAGGGTGGTGGTGTTGTTGGTGTTGCTGAGGGTGGTGGTGTTGTTGGTGTTGCTGAGGGTGGTGTTGTTGATGTTGCTGAGGGTGGTGGTGTTGTTGGTGTTGCTGAGGGTGGTGGTGTTGTTGGTGTTGCTGAGGGTGGTGGTGTTGTTGGTGTTGCTGAGGATGGTGGTGTTGTTGGTGTTGCTGAGAGTGGTGGTGTTGTTGATCTTGCTGAGGGTGGTGGTGTTGTTGGTGTTGCTGAGGGTGGTGGTGTTGTTGGTGTTGCTGGGGGTGGTGGTGGTGTTGGTGTTGCTGAGGGTGGTGGTGTTGTTGGTGTTGCTGGGGGTGGTGGTGTTGTTGATGTTGCTGAGGATGGTGGTGTTGTTGGTGTTGCTGGGGGTGGTGGTGTTGTTGGTGTTGCTGAGGGTGGTGGTGTTGTTGGTGTTGCTGGGGGTGGTGGTGTTGTTGGTGTTGCTGAGGATGGTGGTGTTGTTGGTGTTGCTGAGGGTGGTGGTGTTGTTGGTGTTGCTGTGGATGGTGGTGTTGTTGGTGTTGCTGTGGGTGGTGGTGTTGTTGGTGTTGCTGGGGGTGGTGGTGTTTTGGTGTTGCTGAGGGTGGTGGTGTTGTTGGTGTTGCTGAGGGTGGTGGTGTTCTTGGTGTTGCTGAGGGTGGTGGTGTTGTTGGTGTTGCTGAGGGTGGTGGTGTTGTTGGTGTTGCTGAGGATGGTGGTGTTGTTGGTGTTGCTGAGGGTGGTGGTGTTGTTGGTGTTGTTGAGGGTGGTGGTGTTGTTGATGTTGCTGGGGATGGTGGTGTTGGTGTTGCTGGGGGTGGTGGTGTTGTTGGTGTTGCTGAGGGTGGTGGTGTTGTTGGTGTTGCTGGGGGTGGTGGTGTTGTTGGTGTTGCTGAGGATGGTGGTGTTGTTGGTGTTGCTGAGGGTGGTGGTGTTGTTGGTGTTGCTGTGGATGGTGGTGTTGTTGGTGTTGCTGTGGGTGGTGGTGTTGTTGGTGTTGCTGAGGGTGGTGGTGTTGTTGGTGTTGCTGAGGGTGGTGGTGTTGTTGGTGTTGCTGAGGATGGTGGTGTTGTTGGTGTTGCTGAGGGTGGTGGTGTTGTTGGTGTTGCTGGGGGTGGTGGTGTTGTTGGTGTTGCTGAGGGTGGTGGTGTTGTTGGTGTTGCTGGGGGTGGTGGTGTTGTTGGTGTTGCTGGGGGTGGTGGTGTTGTTGGTGTTGCTGGGGGTGGTGGTGTTGTTGGTGTTGCTGGGGGTGGTGGTGTTGTTGGTGTTGCTGGGGGTGGTGGTGTTGTTGGTGTTGCTGAGGGTGGTGGTGTTGTTGGTGTTGCTGAGGGTGGTGGTGTTGTTGGTGTTGCTGAGGATGGTGGTGTTGTTGGTGTTGCTGGGGGTGGTGGTGTTGTTGGTGTTGCTGAGGGTGGTGGTGTTGTTGGTGTTGCTGGGGGTGGTGGTGTTGTTGGTGTTGCCGAGGGTGGTGTTGTTGGTGTTGCTGAGGGTGGTGGTGTTGTTGGTGTTGCTGAGGGTGGTGGTGTTGTTGGTGTTGCTGGGGGTGGTGGTGTTGTTGGTGTTGCTGAGGGTGGTGGTGTTGTTGGTGTTGCTGAGGGTGGTGGTGTTGTTGGTGTTGCGGAGGATAGTGGTGTTGTTGGTGTTGCTGGGGGTGGTGGTGTTGTTGGTGTTGCTGAGGATGGTGGTGTTGTTGGTGTTGCTGAGGGTGGTGGTGTTGTTGGTGTTGCTGGGGGTGGTGGTGTTGTTGGTGTTGCTGAGGATGGTGGTGTTGTTGGTGTTGCTGGGGGTGGTGGTGTTGTTGAGGTTGGTGGTGTTGTTGGTGTTGCTGGGGGTGGTGGTGTTGTTGATGTTGCTGGGGGTGATGGTGTTGTTGGTATTGCTGGGGGTGGTGGTGTTGTTGGTGTTGCTGAGGTTGGTGGTGTTGTTGATGATGCTGGGGGTGGTGGTGTTGTTGGTGATGCTGAGGGTGGTGGTGTTGTTGGTGTTGCTGAGGGTGGTGGTGTTGTTGGTGTTGCTGAGGGTGGTGGTGTTGTTGGTGTTGCTGAGGGTGGTGGTGTTGTTGGTGTTGCTGAGGGTGGTGGTGTTGTTGGTGTTGCTGAGGATGGTGGTGTTGTTGGTGTTGCTGGGGGTGGTGGTGTTGTTGGTGTTGCTGAGGGTGGTGGTGTTGTTGGTGTTGCTGAGGGTGGTGGTGTTGTTGGTGTTGCTGAGGATGGTGGTGTTGTTGGTGTTGCTGAGGGTGGTGGTGTTGTTGGTGTTGCTGAGGGTGGTGGTGTTGTTGGTGTTGCTGAGGGTGGTGGTGTTGTTGGTGTTGCTGAGGATGGTGGTGTTGTTGGTGTTGCTGGGGGTGGTGGTGTTGTTGGTGTTGCTGAGGGTGGTGGTGTTGTTGGTGTTGCTGAGGGTGGTGGTGTTGTTGGTGTTGCTGAGGGTGGTGTTGTTGATGTTGCTGAGGGTGGTGGTGTTGTTGGTGTTGCTGAGGGTGGTGGTGTTGTTGGTGTTGCTGAGGGTGGTGGTGTTGTTGGTGTTGCTGAGGATGGTGGTGTTGTTGGTGTTGCTGAGGGTGGTGGTGTTGTTGATCTTGCTGAGGGTGGTGGTGTTGTTGGTGTTGCTGAGGGTGGTGGTGTTGTTGGTGTTGCTGGGGGTGGTGGTGGTGTTGGTGTTGCTGAGGGTGGTGGTGTTGTTGGTGTTGCTGGGGGTGGTGGTGTTGTTGATGTTGCTGAGGATGGTGGTGTTGTTGGTGTTGCTGGGGGTGGTGGTGTTGTTGGTGTTGCTGAGGGTGGTGGTGTTGTTGGTGTTGCTGGGGGTGGTGGTGTTGTTGGTGTTGCTGAGGATGGTGGTGTTGTTGGTGTTGCTGAGGGTGGTGGTGTTGTTGGTGTTGCTGTGGATGGTGGTGTTGTTGGTGTTGCTGTGGGTGGTGGTGTTGTTGGTGTTGCTGGGGGTGGTGGTGTTTTGGTGTTGCTGAGGGTGGTGGTGTTGTTGGTGTTGCTGAGGGTGGTGGTGTTGTTGGTGTTGCTGAGGGTGGTGGTGTTCTTGGTGTTGCTGAGGGTGGTGGTGTTGTTGGTGTTGCTGAGGGTGGTGGTGTTGTTGGTGTTGCTGAGGATGGTGGTGTTGTTGGTGTTGCTGAGGGTGGTGGTGTTGTTGGTGTTGTTGAGGGTGGTGGTGTTGTTGATGTTGCTGGGGATGGTGGTGTTGGTGTTGCTGGGGGTGGTGGTGTTGTTGGTGTTGCTGAGGGTGGTGGTGTTGTTGGTGTTGCTGGGGGTGGTGGTGTTGTTGGTGTTGCTGAGGATGGTGGTGTTGTTGGTGTTGCTGGGGATGGTGGTGTTGTTGGTGTTGCTGTGGGTGGTGGTGTTGTTGGTGTTGCTGGGGGTGGTGGTGTTTTGGTGTTGCTGAGGGTGGTGGTGTTGTTGGTGTTGCTGAGGGTGGTGGTGTTGTTGGTGTTGCTGAGGGTGGTGGTGTTCTTGGTGTTGCTGAGGGTGGTGGTGTTGTTGGTGTTGCTGGGGGTGGTGGTGTTGTTGGTGTTGCTGAGGATGGTGGTGTTGTTGGTGTTGCTGAGGGTGGTGGTGTTGTTGGTGTTGCTGAGGGTGGTGGTGTTGTTGGTGTTGCTGAGGGTGGTGGTGTTGTTGGTGTTGCTGAGGATGGTGGTGTTGTTGATGTTGCTGGGGGTGGTGGTGTTGTTGGTGTTGCTGAGGCTGGTGGTGTTCTTGGTGTTGCTGAGGGTGGTGGTGTTGTTGGTGTTGCTGGGGGTGGTGGTGTTGTTGGTGTTGCTGAGGGTGGTGGTGTTGTTGGTGTTGCTGAGGGTGGTGGTGTTGTTGGTGTTGCTGAGGATGGTGGTGTTGTTGGTGTTGCTGAGGGTGGTGGTGTTCTTGGTGTTGCTGAGGGTGGTGGTGTTGTTGGTGTTGCTGGGGGTGGTGGTGTTGTTGGTGTTGCTGAGGGTGGTGGTGTTGTTGGTGTTGCTGAGGGTGGTGGTGTTGTTGGTGTTGCTGAGGATGGTGGTGTTGTTGGTGTTGCTGAGGGTGGTGGTGTTGTTGGTGTTGCTGGGGGTGGTGGTGTTGTTGGTGTTGCTGAGGGTGGTGGTGTTGTTGGTTTTGCTGGGGGTGGTGGTGTTGTTGGTGTTGCTGGGGGTGGTGGTGTTGTTGGTGTTGCTGGGGGTGGTGGTGTTGTTGGTGTTGCTGGGGGTGGTGGTGTTGTTGGTGTTGCTGGGGGTGGTGGTGTTGTTGGTGTTGCTGAGGGTGGTGGTGTTGTTGGTGTTGCTGAGGGTGGTGGTGTTGTTGGTGTTGCTGAGGATGGTGGTGTTGTTGGTGTTGCTGGGGGTGGTGGTGTTGTTGGTGTTGCTGAGGGTGGTGGTGTTGTTGGTGTTGCTGGGGGTGGTGGTGTTGTTGGTGTTGCCGAGGGTGGTGTTGTTGGTGTTGCTGAGGGTGGTGGTGTTGTTGGTGTTGCTGAGGGTGGTGGTGTTGTTGGTGTTGCTGGGGGTGGTGGTGTTGTTGGTGTTGCTGAGGGTGGTGGTGTTGTTGGTGTTGCTGAGGGTGGTGGTGTTGTTGGTGTTGCGGAGGATGGTGGTGTTGTTGGTGTTGTGGGGGTGGTGGTGTTGTTGGTGTTGCTGAGGATGGTGGTGTTGTTGGTGTTGCTGAGGGTGGTGGTGTTGTTGGTGTTGCTGGGGGTGGTGGTGTTGTTGGTGTTGCTGAGGATGGTGGTGTTGTTGGTGTTGCTGGGGGTGGTGGTGTTGTTGAGGTTGGTGGTGTTGTTGGTGTTGCTGGGGGTGGTGGTGTTGTTGGTGTTGCTGGGGGTGATGGTGTTGTTGGTATTGCTGGGGGTGGTGGTGTTGTTGGTGTTGCTGAGGTTGGTGGTGTTGTTGATGATGCTGGGGGTGGTGGTGTTGTTGGTGATGCTGACTGTGGTGGTGTTGTTGGTGTTGCTGAGGGTGGTGGTGTTGTTGGTGTTGCTGAGGGTGGTGGTGTTGTTGGTGTTGCTGAGGGTGGTGGTGTTGTTGGTGTTGCTGAGGGTGGTGGTGTTGTTGGTGTTGCTGAGGGTGGTGGTGTTGTTGATGTTGCTGAGGATGGTGGTGTAGTTGGTGTTGCTGAGGGTGGTGGTGGTGTTGGTGTTGCTGAGGGTGGTGGTGTTGTTGGTGTTGCTGGGGGTGGTGGTGTTGTTGATGTTGCTGAGGATGGTGGTGTTGTTGGTGTTGCTGGGGGTGGTGGTGTTGTTGGTGTTGCTGAGGGTGGTGGTGTTGTTGGTGTTGCTGAGGGTGGTGGTGTTGTTGGTGTTGCTGAGGGTGGTGGTGTTGTTGATGTTGCTGAGGATGGTGGTGTTGTTGGTGTTGCTGAGGGTGGTGGTGTTGTTGGTGTTGCTGAGGGTGGTGGTGTTGTTTGTGTTGCTGGGGGTGGTGGTGTTGTTGATGTTGCTGAGGATGGTGGTGTTGTTGGTGTTGCTGAGGGTGGTGGTGTTGTTGGTGTTGCTGAGGATGGTGGTGTTGTTGGTGTTGCTGAGGGTGGTGGTGTTGTTGGTGTTGCTGAGGGTGGTGGTGTTGTTGGTGTTGCTGGGGGTGGTGGTGTTGTTGGTGTTGCTGGGGGTGGTGGTGTTGTTTGTGTTGCTGGGGGTGGTGGTGTTGTTGGTGTTGCTGAGGGTGGTGGTGTTGTTGGTGTTGCTGGGGGTGGTGGTGTTGTTGGTGTTGCTGAGGGTGGTGGTGTTGTTGGTGTTGCTGAGGGTGGTGGTGTTGTTGGTGTTGCTGAGGGTGGTGGTGTTGTTGATGTTGCTGAGGATGGTGGTGTTGTTGGTGTTGCTGAGGGTGGTGGTGTTGTTGATGTTGCTGAGGACGGTGGTGTTGTTGGTGTTGCTGAGGGTGGTGGTGTTGTTGGTGTTGCTGAGGGTGGTGGTGTTGTTGGTGTTGCTGAGGATGGTGGTGTTGTTGGTGTTGCTGAGGGTGGTGGTGTTGTTGGTGTTGCTGAGGATGGTGGTGTTGTTGGTGTTGCTGAGGATGGTGGTGTTGTTGCTGTAGCTGAGGATGGTGGTGTTGTTGGTGTTGCTGAGGGTGGTGGTGTTGTTGGTGTTGCTGAGGGTGGTGGTGTTGTTGGTGTTGCTGAGGGTGGTGGTGTTGTTGGTGTTGCTGGGGATGGTGGTGTTGTTGGTGTTGCTGGGGGTGGTGGTGTTGTTGGTGTTGCTGAGGATGGTGGTGTTGTTGATGTTGCTGAGGATGGTGGTGTTGTTGGTGTTGCTGGGGGTGGTGGTGTTGTTGGTGTTGCTGAGGGTGGTGGTGTTGTTGGTGTTGCTGTGGATGGTGGTGTTGTTGGTGTTGCTGAGGGTGGTGGTGTAGTTGGTGTTGCTGAGGGTGGTGGTGTTGTTGGTGTTGCTGTGGGTGGTGGTGTTGTTGGTGTTGCTGGGGGTGGTGGTGTTTTGGTGTTGCTGGGGGTGGTGGTGTTGTTGGTGTTGCTGAGGATGGTGGTGTTGTTGGTGTTGCTGAGGGTGGTGGTGTTGTTGGTGTTGCTGGGGGTGGTGGTGTTTTTGGTGTTGCTGAGGGTGGTGGTGTTGTTGGTGTTGCTGAGGGTGGTGGTGTTGTTGATGTTGCTGGGGGTGGTGGTGTTGTTGGTGTTGCTGAGGGTGGTGGTGTTGTTGGTGTTGCTGAGGGTGGTGGTGTTGTTGGTGTTGCTGAGGGTGGTGGTGTTGTTGGTGTTGCTGAGGGTGGTGGTGTAGTTGGTGTTGCTGAGGGTGGTGGTGGTGTTGGTGTTGCTGAGGATGGTGGTGTTGTTGGTGTTGCTGAGGGTGGTGGTGTTGTTGGTGTTGCTGAGGGTGGTGGTGTTGTTGGTGTTGCTGAGGGTGGTGGTGTTGTTGGTGTTGCTGAGGGTGGTGGTGTTGTTGATGTTGCTGAGGATGGTGGTGTTGTTGGTGTTGCTGGGGGTGGTGGTGTTGTTGGTGTTGCTGAGGATGGTGGTGTTGTTGGTGTTGCTGGGGGTGGTGGTGGTGTTGGTGTTGCTGAGGGTGGTGGTGTTGTTGGTGTTGCTGGGGGTGTTGGTGTTGTTGATGTTGCTGAGGATGGTGGTGTTGTTGGTGTTGCTGGGGGTGGTGGTGTTGTTGGTGTTGCTGAGGGTGGTGGTGTTGTTGGTGTTGCTGAGGGTGGTGGTGTAGTTGGTGTTGCTGAGGGTGGTGGTGGTGTTGGTGTTGCTGAGGATGGTGGTGTTGTTGGTGTTGCTGAGGGTGGTGGTGTTGTTGGTGTTGCTGAGGGTGGTGGTGTTGTTGGTGTTGCTGAGGGTGGTGGTGTTGTTGGTGTTGCTGAGGGTGGTGGTGTTGTTGATGTTGCTGAGGATGGTGGTGTTGTTGGTGTTGCTGGGGGTGGTGGTGTTGTTGGTGTTGCTGAGGGTGGTGGTGTTGTTGGTGTTGCTGAGGGTGGTGGTGTTGTTGGTGTTGCTGAGGGTGGTGGTGTTGTTGGTGTTGCTGAGGGTGGTGGTGTTGTTGGTGTTGCTGAGGGTGGTGGTGTTGTTGATGTTGCTGAGGATGGTGGTGTTGTTGGTGTTGCTGGGGGTGGTGGTGTTGTTGGTGTTGCTGAGGGTGGTGGTGTTGTTGGTGTTGCTGAGGGTGGTGGTGTTGTAGGTGTTGCTGAGGGTGGTGGTGTTGTTGGTGTTGCTGTGGGTGGTGGTGTTGTTGGTGTTGCTGGGGGTGGTGGTGTTGTTGGTGTTGCTGGGGGTGGTGGTGTTGTTGGTGTTGCTGGGGGTGGTGGTGTTGTTGGTGTTGCTGAGGGTGGTGGTGGTGTTGGTGTTGCTGAGGATGGTGGTGGTGGTGGTGTTGCTGAGGGTGGTGGTGGTGTTGTCGTTGCTGAGGGTGGTGGTGTTGTTGGTGTTGCTGAGGGTGGTGGTGTAGTTGGTGTTGCTGGGGGTGGTGGTGTTGTTGGTGTTGCTGAGGGTGGTGGTGTTGTTGGTGTTGCTGAGGATGGTGGTGGTGGTGGTGTTGCTGAGGGTGGTGGTGGTGTTGTCGTTGCTGAGGGTGGTGGTGTTGTTGGTGTTGCTGGTGTTGCTGAGGGTGGTGGTGTTGTTGGTGTTGCTGAGGGTGGTGGTGTTGCTGGTGTTGCTGAGGGTGGTGGTGTTGTTGGTGTTGCTGAGGATGGTGGTGGTGTTGGTGTTGCTGGGGGTGGTGGTGTTGTTGGTGTTGCTGAGGGTGGTGTTGGTGTTGTCGTTGCTGGGGGTGTTAGTTATGTTGGTGTTGCTGAGGGTGGTGGTGGTGTTGTCGTTGCTGGGGATGGTGGTGGTGTTGGTGTTGCTGGTATTGATGGTAATACTAGTGGAAGTGTTACTGGTATTACTCATAGTACTGTGCTGCTGCTGCTAGCGCTGGTGGTGCAGGCGTTGTCCGTGCTGGCTGCTGCTGGCAGTGGCGGCGGTGATGTTGTTATCGTCTGCTTCTCCAACCATAACAGATGCAGGTAAGTTAGTTATATTAACACCAATAACAGACACTAAACATTATTGTTCAGTTCAGGTGACTTTCGTAGTTTATACTGGACTGATACTAACTTCGTACAAACTTTGAGAAGAGGAAAAGAAAAAAAAAATTGAAGTTGGATATATATATATATATATATATATATATATATATATATATATATATATATGTATATATATATATATGTATATATATATACATATATCTTTATATATATATATATATATAGATATCATATTCTTACATACACACACACATATATATATAGATATCATATACATATATATACACATATATACATGTTATGTGTATACATACATGTATATATACATATTATAGGCATATATATATGTATATATATGTATATATATACATATATATATGAATATGCACATATATATATATATATATATATATTTATATATATATATACATATATATATATATATATATATATATATATATATATATATATATATATATATTTATATATATATATATATATATATGTAAATATGTATATATACATATATATATATATGTGTGTATATATATGTGCATATATATATATGTATATATTCATATATATACATATATATATACATATATATATGCATATAATTGTTTCTACTTTTAGCACAAGGCCACCAAATAACCAGTACATTACTGGTACTTTATTTTATCCACCCCGTAAGGTTGAAAGGCAAAGTTAACCTCGGCAGGATTTGAACTCAATATGTTTATATACATGTATGTATACACATATATAAATGTTATGTGTATACATACATGCATATAAACATAACATTTATATATGTGTATATATATGTATGTGATATCGATATACATTCATGTATATATAAGATATATGTATATACATAAATGTATGTATGTATATATATTTATATATATATATACACATTTTAGTACAGCATTAACGAAGCTTTAGTTTGCGAATGTATGTAGCTTTAGCACTATATATATATATATCAATACATGCATAAATACATAAAGTTCTACATACTTGCCTATATGCATACACATACATAAGTATACATATTCACGAACAAAAAAATATTATATACGCACAGAAAATATACACAAGGTATATTGTATTGTTTTTTGCACACCGACGCAACTTATCCTTATCAACAACATCATCAGTAGTATTAGTAGTAGTAGTACTAGTAGTAGTAGTAGTTGTGGTGGTGGTCATGGCTGGTGCACATATTTATATCGTATTTTCAATGAAATTCTTTTTGATTTTTATTTGGTAACCCTGGCGACCATTACTGGAATATCTATCTATCTATCTAACTCTCTCTCTATATATATATATACATTTATGTGTGTGTGAATATATATATATATATATATATATATATATATATATATATGCTTATACTTTAAACTGTTATTTTAATAAATATATGTATATATGTATATATATATATATATTTACATGTTATCCATGTGCAACCTGCAGTATTCTTCTGCCCATTTTTTCACATATATATATATATATATATTATATTGTTATGCTTTGGGAGAGTCATGTTGCCAATAAGAAACACATGCACCAGCTGTTTCACTGTCTCCCTCTCTCTCTCTCTCGCTCTCTCTCTCTCTCTCTCTCTCTCTCTCTCTCTCTCTCTCTCTATATATATATATATATATATATATATATATATATATATATATATATATATATATATATATATATATATGAAATTGTTCAAGATCCCGACGGCAGAGCTCAAGCCGTTTCGACGGCTATTTCTGGACCAGAAATAGCCGTTGAAACGGCTTGAGCTCTGCCGTCGGGATCTTGAATAACTTCCTATTACCCACTCTACTACCCTCAGTATTGAGTACTCTGGTGCGTTATGATCCACCTGGTTCCTTACTACACTTCCTTCGTTATATATATCCAAGGAGTGTAACATGAAGTTACTGTCAGAATTACCTACCATGTATATATATATATATATGTTAGGTAATTTCCGAAGGAAAAGCAATGGAAAAAAGAGTGCTCTATGTATAGAACAGAGCTATTTAATTAGTAAGTGTACAACACAAAATATGACTACTCCATTACAAAGGTTTCTGGATCCTAGACAATAATAATTGTTTCTACTTTTGGCACAAAGCCAGCAATTATCCCAGTGTATTACTGGTACTTTATTTTATCGACCCCGTAAGGATGAAAGGCAAAGTTAACCTCGTGGCATTTGAACTCAGACAATAATAACATGTCTGAGATCCAGAAACCTTTGGTAATGGAGTAGTTATATTTTGTGTAGTTGAAAAATTAAATATATATATATATATATACTCTTTTCTATGCTTAAATATGTCCGGCTGTGTGCACATGTGTTTGTGATATATATATCTATCTAAATATATATATATATATATCTAAATATATATATATATGTGTGTGTGTGTGTGTGTGTGTGTGTGTGTGTGTATTTGAAGTCCAATTTATATCGTTGCAAGCCTAAAAAATACCATATTTTCTACACACACACAGACACATATATATATATATATATAGTATATTCAAATAATATCTAATATGTACTATATATGATTGCATCTATGTTTCTATGTAATATATATTCATTGTACATATATATATATATATATGTATGTTTATATCTAATATATGTTCTGTGTGAGCATGTATGCTTATATACAACATATATTATATATGTATACATTTAGGGCGGTGGATTGGCAGTATTGGTAGAGGGTCGGACGCCATGCTTTGACGTATAGAGTTACGCCCCTTGCCATTCCGAGTTCAAATCCTGCCAAGGTTAACTTTGCCTTTCATCCTTACGGGGTCGATAAAATAAAGTACCAGTAATGCACTGGATAATTGCTGGCCTTGTGTCTAACGTAGAAACAATTATATATGTATACATTTTCATATACAAGATGGTAAAAAAACTGCCGAACATTCCATGACATGATATTATTGCACCCAAACCATTCGTTGTCAACTTTATTGTTATTGATTTATTATCGATTTGGTGATTGTGATTGATTATTTGATTGATCTGATCATTGATGGTTGACGGATAATCTGTTAGCATGTGTGTTTAGTCACCCAACCATGGTTACATATCATTGTATGGAAATTGTTAAGAAATATCTCTCTCTCTCTCTCTGTATGTATATACACACACACACACACACACATATATATATATATATATATATATTAATTCCAAATATTAGTAAATGGAGACATTCACGTACTCAAAATATATTTTTTATTATATATATTTCAGAGGTACTGTGCTGTTTTTTCAGTACGTCCTCATCAGATAAAATATATAAATTGATGTATGACATAACTCAACTGTGTTGATGGTACAATTCCAGTCCTGGAATTGTACCATCAGCACAGTTGAGTTATGTCATACATCAATTTATATATTTTATCTGATGAGGACGTACTGAAAAAACAGCACAGTACCTCTGAAATATATATAATAAAAAATATATTTTGAGTACGTGAATGTCTCCATTTACTAATATTTGGAATTAATATTAGTAACTCCAGAAAACTTTCACTGTTGAGTGCTTCTAATCTATTGTAAAACTATATTTATTGATTAATCAATGAACCTTGTTTAACTTTTGGTTATATATATATATATAGATATATATATAATTCAGAATTTTACAATATATCTACGAGGTTTCAGCAAAGCAAGATGATTGAACGCTGAGCTTCTTCAGAGAAGAGTTCTTCCCTGAAGAGGCTCAGCGATCAATCTGCTCGCTTTGCTGAAGCATCGTAGCTATTTTGTAAGAAATTCAATAAATAAAATTATATACTCTATTATCAATTTCTGTGATATGCAACTTTTTACACACACACACACAACACACACACAGACAACACACACACATACAGACACACACACATCACACACACATATATATGTTATTTTTATATTTGTGGATGGTCATATTGCCAATATTGCCAATAGAAAGAAACACACGCACCATATCATTTTCACTTTCTCTTTATCTTTATTGTTCGTTATTCAATCTGTTGTAAAAGTTCTTTCGTTGCAAATCTGTGACCTCCTCAATGACTCAGTTTTGTGCCTCTTTTTTTTCTAGTCTTAAACTTCTACTCCATCTTGTCTTTATCTTGTGGTGCGTTTTTCGTGATTCGTATCTGCACATGCATTTGCGCCTGCGCCTTCGTTTGTGTGTGTGTGTGTGTGTATGTATGTGTGTGTGTGTGTGTGTTTGTCATGTCTATGAGTGTTTTATGTGTATGGGTGTTTGTATCTTTTGCTGTTTGTGCCTTTTTCCCTCTTATTCTATCGTCAGTCCTTTACTATTCCAGTCGTGTTTTCTGTTGAGGCTGGGACTATGTTCAATTACGTGTGTTACCTCCGTAATTTGTCTGAGTGTTGCGTCAGTTCTATGCGTTGAGTCCTCATGTTCTAGTTAGGCATGGTGGTATTGCACTGATGAGCTTTTTTCTTCTTCTGTTCCCGCCAATGTTATTTTAACCTCCCACCTATACTACGAGCTGTCTCTCCAATCATTGTCTTGTTTCTGCATCGTCTACTTTATATATATATATAACAGATGTATACATGCTTCTACATGTATCTCTTTCTCTCTCTTTCTCTCCCCCTTTCTCTCTCTCTCTCTATATCTCTCTCTCTCTCTCTCTCTCTCTCTCTATATATATATATATATATATATATATATATATATATATATATATATATATATATATATATATATATATATATGTATATTTATGTACATATATATATATATATATATAAACGGAAAAAATGAAACGAAATTTCATTTCTCACTCTTAGTACGGCTGTTACTTAAATATAAGTATGTATACGTACATACATATATGTATAAAGACGTACAGTAGTATGTATATATATATACATACATGCACACACATATATATATGTACGTATGGATTTACCGAACATTTATTATGATGCTCGGTGTTTTTTTAAACAATCATCCCGAATTAAGCCGCACAGTGTC
>OZ024742.1:203806460-203826460 GCA_964016885.1 Eledone cirrhosa | reverse complement strand
TTGACGTTGTTGTTGTTGTTGTCGTTGTCGTTGTCGTTGTTATGGTTGTTGTTGTTGTTGTTGTAGTCGATTTCGTTGTTGGCGTTGTTGTTGTTGTTGTAGTAGTTGTTGTTGTTGTTTTTGTTCGCGTTGTTTTTTTTTTGGGGGGGGGGGGGGGGGGTTCTTACCGCAGGCGCCTGAGGATTACCCTTAGTACCACTAGACTGGCGTGTGGGAGACTGGGTGGTGATAACACTCCACCATCAAGGCAGGATATCTCATCCAATGATGTTCGGAGGATCCTTCTTCCTCTTCGCACAGACGGCATGTGTTGATTCAGAGATGACTTTGGAGGACTCCCAGCTGGTGTCTGCCTGTAATCATAGGAGGGCTTCTTTGAATGCAATTCTTTCGGAATGAAAGGAACTGCTACGAGCGACCGTCGGAGCGTGCCACTCGTGGAATATCTCTTCATTTTGGATGATTACGAGACCGGCACCGCCATTGGTTGTACCGTCACATGTTGATCCATCTGTACACACACAAATGTCGACTGGGGGAGGGGGGTCGATAGATGATCCAGTGCCGCTTTAAGTTGAGGTGCTACTGGCGTTGATTTGCTCACCGGGGTAAAGGTAGCAGGGATTGGTGGTGGTAATTCCCACGGCGGCTTCTTATCTGGTAGTTGGGTGTCTGTTGTCGAGGGTATGCCAAGACGATCAACAGCTGGCAGCTGTCTACACCGCCAATCAAGACGGTGGAGTCGGCGCCTTACGCTAGCATTGAGTAATTGGTTTCGATGATCGGAGTTGGGGAGGTGTGCCCATTCATCCGCTTTCAAGAGGAAGAGAGCATGAAAGCGGCATTCCAACGGTGGAAGGTGTGCTTCAAGTAGGACAGCCTCAGTTGGTGTCGTGCGTACATGTCCAGTGATCGCTCCAGTTGCTTCTAGTTGTGCTCTTTCAAACTTGCCGTTGTTAGTGACTGACAACAAGGGAGCCTGTTGTTGTTGTTGTTGTCGTTGTTGTTGTCGTCGTTATTGTCGTTGTTGTTGTCGTCGTTGTCGTTGTTGTTGTTGTCATTGTTGTTGTCGTCGCTGTTGTTGTCGTTGTTGTTATTGTCGTTGTTGTTGTCGTCATCGTTGTTGTTGTTGTTATCGTTGTTGTAGTCGTCGTTGTTGTTACTGCTGTAGTTGTAGTTGGGAAGGCGCATGGCTTAGTGGGCATTGGGCTTGCAATCGGAAGGCTGTGAGTTCGATTCTCGGACCGGGTGATTCGTTGTGTCCTTGAGCAAGACACTGTATTTCACGTTGCTCCAGTTTACTCAGCTGTAGATATGAGTTGCGACGTCACAGGTGTCAAGCTGTATCGGCCATAGCCTTTCCCTTGGACAACATCGGTGACGTTCAGAGGGGAGGCTGGTATGTAAGGGTGACTGCTGGTCTTCCACAAACAACCTTGCCCGGACCTTGTGCCTCGGAGGGAAACATTCTAGGTGAAAATCCCATGGTGTGTGTTGTTACTACTATGTTACCTGTTGTTATTGTTACTGCTGCCGCCGCTGTTGCTCTGCTGTAGTAGTAGTAGTAGTAGTAGTAGTAGTAGTAGTAGTAGTAGTAGTAGTAGTAGTTACTATTTTGTTTGTTACTACTGCTATTGTTATTGTTACTGTAGAAGTAGTAGTGGTAGTAGTTGTTATTGTTACTCCTGTATTAGTAGTTGTTACTGCCGTAGTAGGTGTTGTTGTTTCTGCTGCTGCTGTAGTAGTAGTAGTAGTAGTAGTAGTAGTAGTGGTAGTAGTAGATGTTGTTGTTGTTGTTACTGCTGTAGTAGGTGTTGTTGTTGTTACTGCTGTTAACTTTGACATGAAGGAAATTATTATCAACAAAAGAGGGAAGAAGATATACCACATGTTAACGCCTGATATTGGCTCAAATGAAGTCAAGTACCCGGTTTTCAGTCACCCGGTCAGACTGAAGGTCAGTTATCTGAAAAGGGAATATTACTGGAGTATCAACTGCAGATAAAGTCAGCATGGCTAGGATTCGAACTCAAAACGTAGAAGGTTGTTATTATAATCTACTATAAGGTGTTATGTTGCTTTTAATACATCTCTACTTTTAATAATTGTTTCTACGTTGGGGAGGGGAAAGTCCATTAAATATACCCCAGTATTGGATTGATATTTTATTTTATTGATCCCAAAAAGATGGAAGGAAACGTTGAACGACCTCGGCGAGATTTGAACTCAGAATGTGATTCTGCCATTCCACCGTCCTGAATCTAACCTACCTTAGTAATAATTGTTTCTATTTTTGGTACAAGACCAGGAATTACTCCAGTGCATTACTGGTGCTTTATTTTATCGACAATAATGAATATTTCTTAAACTGGAACAAGGTCACAGATTGAGGAGGATATAGAGGGCGGATTTAAACGTCAGCTACAGTCAGGTGAACCTTTTATCCGTATACAGACCCTTAGAGATGTGTAGTCGAGTGAACCATCTCTCAATATACTACTGGATCCTCTAGACATTGGAGAGGGAAAGATACAGTTCAGATGTGTAGCCAAGTGAAACATACTCTTAAAATACTACTGGCCCTTCAAAGGGGCGAGATATAAGCACATGTGTAGTCGGGTGAACCCTCTCTCGGTATACTACTGGCCATTGGACAGGACACGACCAGATCGGATTTATCG
Source organism: Eledone cirrhosa (assembly GCA_964016885.1). Lineage (NCBI taxonomy): Eukaryota > Metazoa > Mollusca > Cephalopoda > Octopoda > Eledonidae > Eledone > Eledone cirrhosa. The sequence continues at coordinate 203,823,779 of OZ024742.1, read as the reverse complement.
TGATTTGAACTTAACTTAAGGAGACATACCGCATCTTCCATCTGTCGACCACAAACACAATAACAATATTCATTATTATTGTTGTACAACAATAATAATTATTATCTTTGTCGTTCTATCTTTATATATAAAAGTGAATGTTGGTATACATGTTCCAAGTTGTAGGCTACAGGTTTGTACAGAGGTAACCGAAATTCTGCATTTGTTTTCATAGGAACAGATCTTTTCATTGAAATATGTATATTTTTTATAAGAACACAATTTTTTTAAGGAACATGTGTTTTACAGAAACATGTCTTTTCATAGGATCACATGGAATCATAGGACAGATGTTTCTAAAGAAACAGGTCTTTTCATAGGAACACATGATGTCATAGGGAGAGGTGTTTTTAAAGGAACAGGTCTTTTCATAGGAACACATGTAATCATAGGATAGGTGTTTTTAAAGGAACAAGTCTTTTCATAGGAACACATGGGGCCATAAGAACAGATGTTTTTAAAGGAACAGGTCCTTTCATAGGAACACATAGGGCCATAGGACAGGTGTTTTTAAAGAAACAGGTCTTTTCATAGGAACACATGGGACCATAGGAGCGGGTATTTTTAAAGGAATAGGTCTTTTCATAGGAACACATGGGGCCATAGGAGCGGATATTTTTAAAGGAACAGGTCCTTTCATAGGAATACATGTAATCATAGGAATAGGTGATTTTAAAGAAACATGTCTTTCCATGGGAACATGTTGTTTCTGTGGAATGTTCCTCTTTTTAAAGGAACTGGTCTTTTCATAGGAACACGTGGAGCTATAAGAATATATCGTTTCCGAAAGGTTATAAACTGTAGAATGTTCCTCTATTTAGCGCCAGACAGAAAAACCTAAAATGCTGTATACCCACAAGCATTACAATAAGCGTTGGAAAAAATTACTGATTAGAAAAACAATTTCTTTATAGTAATTATATAAATTAGTTCAGTATTTTGAAAGAAAAAGAAAAAAATATCATTTTTGCGAGAAAATAAAAAGAAATATATTATTTTAGATTCTACATTTCTTTGTTTATTTTTATACAAGATTGTGAAGCTCAAATTAAACCATTTTCTGAATTGTTTGGATGTAATAATTCTAAGCTCGTAGACATACTTTTATAGCAATTTATTGAAATTATAGCGAATTAATATGATTATATTTATTTTAGGTATTAATAAACCCGAGTAAGACTGTTGTAAATTTTTAATCTGTTTTTCATGCCGTATTATGGTTAGGAACTCCCCACCCCACCTATTTGTCCATCTCAATGTATTTGCTTCTAACCATCTTGGTATAACATGTGTAACATTTTCATGGCTAATAGAGATAAGGTTAATATTAGAGGAGGATGGAATGTATGTACAGGCAGAATAGTTAGAACTTTAGACAAAACGTCTTTTTATGGCTTTTTGAGTTCTGAGTTCAAATCTCGCCAAGATCAGCGTTGCTTTTCATCCTTTCGGGATATGTCGTTAATGTATCAGTCAACTACTGGGGTCGAAATTACTGGTTTTGTGTCTAAGTAGTAGTAGTAGTTCTTCTTCTTGGCTATTTAATAGTGTCTCTATATTTGTATTCTTTTTGTTGTAGCGAAAGACATAGCTGAAAGCACTGTCTTCAGTCCTTTCTTCTTCGGTCAAACCCTCATCAGCATGTTCAAATTCCACTTGCAAAGGGAGGTGAAAGTGAAGATGGTAGTCCTGGCCCCCAGTACACTTATTAAAAGGTGTGTAAATATAGCGAGAATGGCCAGAGAAAATGGGCCTACTCTGATGATGCGTCTGTAGGCTGGGGAGTTTAGAGAAGAGAGGGGTACCTTCCGATGGTGCTCTGGGAGATTAGCCTGGTTTAGGATCTTTGGGTTCCTAGATTACCACTGGGTGGTACACCCCCTTCTGGGGAGTATTATTGTCAGTAATTCGTTGTTAATTGTTTCCTGTTATCTTTTATACCCGTTTTATGTTACCCCGCCCTTTACACAGTCCCTATTTTTGTATTGTCCGTTATGTTTCGGCTATAGTGACCAATAAAAAAAATTATCATCATCATCATTATTACCATTTTTGCAGTATCGGTAGAGAGTCAGACATGCTTCTCAGCATAGAGTTACGGCCCTTTAAGTTCTGAGTTCAAATCCCGTCGCGGTTAACTTTGCCTTTCTTCCTTACGGAGTCGATAGAATAAAGCACCAGTAACGTACTAGGGGTGATTTAATCGACTTTCCCCTCCCTCAAATTACTGGCCTTGTGCCTATACTAGACATTATTATTTTGCCTGTATCGGTAGAGACTTCGTCACTATGCTTCGCAGCATACAGTTACGGCCCTTTACGTTCTGAGTTCAAATCCCAGCGAGGTTAGCTTTGCCTTTTATCCTTACGGGGTCGATAAAATAACGTACCAGTAATGCACTGGGGTATTTGCTGACCTTGTGCCAAAAGTAGAAGCAATTATATTTAAGGGCAGTGGATTAGCAGTATCAGTAGAGTGTCGGACAAGACAATATGCTTTGCAGCTGAGAGTTACGGCCCTTTAAGTTCTGAGTTCGAATCCCGCTGAGGTTAGCTTTGCCTTTCATCCTTACGGGGTCGATAAAATAACGTACTAGTAATGCACTGGGGGCAATTTAATCGACTTTGCCCTCCCCCAAAATTACTGGCCTTGTGCCTATACTAGAAATGATTATTATCAATTTTTTTTATGAAATCTTTCAAAAGAGATCATATTCTAATCAATGAAACAATTTTTTATAGCTATTGATCGAAAATCTAATTAAGCCGGATGGAATTATTAATGTTGGTTATCTTTAACTAATGCTGAGAGCCTAATTAAAATTAATTATCTAATTAGAACTGGTGATGGTGATATCATTGACGCCCACTAAATTAATTGATGTATATGATAAAGTGTTATGCGAGATGATATAGTAATATATGACGCACACTCAAGCACCAATATATATATATATTAGCGTGGAAAATTGACGTTAAAACGGTGATGATGATGAGGATGATGTATATATATATATATATAAATATATATATATATATATATGTGTATATATGTATATATATATGTCTATATATATATATATAGTGGTAGTAGACGAACCTCCTTGCCTCTGCTTCTATCTTTACACACACGGCACTGGACATTTACTATGGTTACCTTTACCGAATCGGTTTCGAGTCTCAAAAATAAATGGAAAGTCCTTGCGGGCCTCCATTGAAAAGATAAACTCTCGTCAGAAGGTTCTTTTCACTCGGAGAATATAAAATATACATATATATATATATATATATATATATATATATATATATATATATATATATATATATATGCCTTTTCGACGGCTAGATCCGAACGGCCGGAGCTCAGCCATTGGGATCCTGACTATTTTCCTATTACCCACTCTACTACCCTGAGTATTGAGTACTCTGGTGCGTTATGGTTCATCTGGTTTCTTACCACACTTTCTTTGTTATATATAAAAAAATAAATGTAATCTGAGTTTTTCGAATATTAATAATAATATTCGATTCGTTTGCAACTATGCAAACAAGCCTCAATTTTATAGCGATGTCAGTAGAATGAACACTTCATTCCTGCTCTTATGTTGGCATGTAAACTGCAGACACTAATGTTCTGGGTATCTCCCTTATTCAGTACAGCTCACTGTTCACCTGCCAACTGTCAGAGCTAGTAAAAATATATGCTATTTTCTAAAATATACAGTCACTGATCTTCCTGATTTGCATATTAGCAAACTGGCTGATCAGTCAGATCTACATATTAGCAGATCCACTGATCATCCAGATTTGCATATCAGCAAAGCCGGCCATTTATTGCTCGTATACAGGAAACTGACTGGCCACTCTGCTGATATGCAAATTGATTCGGGGGCAAAACTTGATTCACCAACAACAACACACACACACACACACACACACACACACACACAATCACACATACACACACTCACACATATATATATTTATATATATGATTACAATAATGACAGAAACAGGTACTCGTGTTTCGTTGTGTTCCGGACCCCAACTCATTCATATATATTAATAAGAGGAATTCCAACTTTGTCTGATTTACTCGTTTTATTTACAATCCTTTAAAATTTATAATGGTATTATAATGAAATAGTATGATAGAATATTAAATTCTAAGTGTTAATTGAACAAGTACTTTCATACTTTCGCAATCTTCAGGTTCATAATGTGTGGTGACAGTCAAGTTTGCAATTTTCAACTGTGTTGAAAATTGCAAACTTGACTGTCACCACATATTATGAACCTGAAGATTGCGAAAGCATGAAAGTACTTGTTCAATTAACACTTAGAATTTAATATTCTATCATACTATTTCATTATAATACCATTATAAATTTTAAAGGATTGTAAATAAAACGAGTAAATCAGACAAAGTTGGAATTCCTCTTATTAATATAATCTTCTATACACAATCATACACACCCGTGTATATTTCTCTCTCTCTCTCTCTCTCTCTCTCTCTCTCTCTCTCTCTCTCTCTATATATATATATATATATATATATATATATATATATATATATATATATGGATCAACTTTTCTAAGCGCTCCTGCCAACTTTTTGAACTGCTTATCCTCAAGAACTATGCCATTAAATAATATTATTCTTTCTTTCCCATTACCTTATCTTCTCTCCTACATTTTATACCAATACAAATTCCCCCCCCCCCCCCCTTTGATAATGCATAAAATGCTCAAACCGGTAATTGACAATTATTAAATAAATAGATTAATAAATAAATAAATAAATGCTATTGTTAATAAATAAATTAACTAATACCTTAACACTTCACACAAAGTAAAATATTTTGTTTTAAACATTTTCTAACTCAGAAAAAATAAAAAAAAATAAAGGAAAAAAAGTATATTTTTCTTCCTAATCGTTCTTTTCTCCCTATTTACATATATATATATATTCCAACTCGTGTGCTTCTTCTCTACATTTTGTAATTATATATATATATATATATATATATATATATATATATATATATATATATATATATATAGATATATAGATATATATATATAGATATATACATACATATATATACACATATACATATATATATATATATATGTGTGCATGTGTGTAAGCCAAGTATTATAGATTAGAAATGTACCAGACAAAGCCTAGACTACATTAAAATATACTATAACAATAGAAAAGACTATCCAGTGAAGAAGGTGCTAAATGTTTTAATCGACGAAACAAAATGAAAGTGGGTCTTAGATAAATATAGTAAATAACTAATAAGATTGAGTATTACAATGTTTATCATCTTATGAATAATTTACCTCATCTTGTAAAGGAATTAATATATGTTTATGTGTGAATGTCACTATATGTATATATATATGTATATATATATGTATATATATATATATATATATATATATATATATATATATATAAATATATATATATATACACACACACACACACACATATATATATATATATATATATATATATATATATACTTACATACATATATATATATATTTGTATATATATATATTTTCTTTTTTACTCTTTGACTAATTCTATGCACTTATGTTTAGTGTTTGCATATGTGTATGAGTAAACGTATGTGCATGCATGCATATGCATGAATGTGTGTGTGTGCGTAAGTTGGGTAGGAATATCGGATAGAAATTAACAAAAGCTTTCCATTAGCAGCATTAAAAACCTGGACAAAGAACTTGACTTGCGGAGTGAGAGAAAGGAAAAAGACAATTGCAAGAGCCGTCAAATGTATGGAGAACAATAGAAACAAGATCTCTTTGTGTTCCTGTGAAACTTGCCGCCTAAACCAATACTTATATAAGAGGAGTCATACATTGCTCCAGAGTGCAGATACCTTTAAAATTCCGTGATATCACAACTCTAGACAACACAGAGGTACTTAGAGAGAACACATCAACCAATTTCTAATGTCTTTTGTTCATAACTTGTTTCAGATCGGCCATATAATAATACCTGACTCCTGCTAAGCAAGCTTCTATTAGCAATTAATACAATGTATACCACAAAGAATAATGGAGCTAATTTGCAGATGAATTTCTGGTAGACAATTGACACGGATCTAAATGTAATGGGAAAATGAAATGTTTGTGTGATACAATAAGGAATTCTGACGAAAGAACTTGTTTAGTTCAATCCATGTTTCAGACGATACATTAAACCATAGGTTCATATTTTAGATGACACAATTACACAGAAAATAGAAGTCACTGTTACCCTGTATTTTCATAATTTAGAAAATACAGACATACAGTAAATAGCAAACATAATGGTTATATTCTAAGAATATACAGTAAACTGCAGATATAGTGGTTATATGCGAATCTACATTCTCCTACCTAACCAAGAGCAGGTATAGTAGGTACATAACACAAAATATAGTTATATTTTAAGACAGACATATAAAAGGCACAAGTCATAGTTGTATTCAAAGAAGATACAGACCTATATAACGAAGTCAAACTCCAAGAATGGGTGTTTATTGATATACAAAGTTATAGAGCTGGGAGTACCTTCGACAATTTTCTATGATGCTGAAAATCAATCCATGTAAGTCAATTCTGCGTTGTTAAGTCGTTCGTCTCACCGTAAACACGTTTATGTTGTTGTTATTACCGTTGCTGTTGTTGTTGTTATCGTTGCTATTGTTATTGTCGTTATTGTTGTTGTTGTTGTCGTTATTGTTCTTCTTGTAGTTGTTGTTCTTCTCGTTATTGTCGTTGTTGTCGTTGTTATTTTCATTGTTGTTGTTGTTGTGGTTGCATTTTATTTTTGTTTTTGTAAGCACGTTTGCGCTTAGTGTTGTTGATAACATTGTTGATGCTGTTCCTGACGTTGTTATTGTTGACGCTGTTACTGTTGATGTTATTGCTTTTGTTGTCATTGCTGTTGTTGTCATTGTTGTAAATGTATTTTTTGTTAGTGTAAGCCAGTTTGTTGTTTCTGTCATGTTTGATGTTCCTTATATTATTGTGGTTGATACTGTTGTTGTTGTTGTTTCTGTTGTTGATACTGTTGTTGTTGTTGTTATTGTCGTCGTCATTGTATTGTATGTTTTTATTGTTGTATTTATATATTTATTTACTTTTATTTCACTTTTAGAACCAATTTAAACGTTGTCATTCGCTATTTTGTTATTGCATAATCAAACATCGGGTGTATATATGTATGTGTGTGTGTATGTATGTATGTATGTATGTATGTATGTATGTATGTATGTATGTATGTATGTATGTATGTATGTATGTATGTATGTATGTATGCATGTATGTATATATGTATGTATGTATGTATATATGCATGTATGTATATATGCATGTATGTATTTATGTATGTATGCATGTATGTATATCGGAGTTATCCCAGTTTGCTGAGTTGCCTTCTCCTAGAAGAATGCCCTGACAAAGGGTAGGGGTCCTTCACTCCCAGTAGTTTAACTGCGCGATCGGGTGTCCAGCCCGACTATTTCTATGTCCCCAGGCATTGTATGGTAGAAAAAATTAATAATTATTAATAATGGTATATCGTGCAACGGCCATACTCGATAACGAGGGGGCAGCCATCATCATGTATGTATATATGCATGTATTTATGTATGTATATATGTATGTATGTATTGCACATTAGATGATGAAATAGCTTCCCATATAAAAAAAGCAACCGATTCTTTCGCAAGTCTTAGGGTACTACTTTGGAACCGGAAGAGAATTAGAAAAGAGACAACAAATGCAGTATAGAATGTATGTGTTCTCTATATTCACTTACATTCCTGTAAGACCTGGGTTGTTTCTAGTAGGCATATTAAACTCCTAGAACAATTTCACCAACGTTGCCTGAAATATTACAAAATGCAAGTAAAGTCAGAATTAAAGGTCACATCAATAAGCACCGACTTCATTGGGTAGTCCACATTGTTAGATCTAACGACGGCAGAATCCCAAACAGGTCATTTATAATGAGTTACACAAACCAAAGCTGCGTTTCAAGAATTTTGTGAAGGATTCCTTAACACAGTGCGAAATTGAACCATCTCACTGGGAGGTCATACCATTAGTTAGAAACAAGTAGTGCCTCAGTATATCTGATTCTGTAAGACATTTTCAGGAATCTGCTCCGGAATAAGCTAGCTTAAACATTCAGTTAAGAAAGGCCAACATATGGAGACCTCTATAACTCAATATATTTGCAATGTGTGTGGTGAAATAAGCCTGTCAAATGCTGGCTATACAACTACGTAGGCACGCAGGAATGCTACACGTTGAACACACCCAATTCCTTGCAACCAATTTGACATGTAGTACATGTGGCACAGAATTTAGTGAGAAGTTCAATGCACAGAAAAACCCACCATGGTCTTGATCAGACAAAAGAGCCAAATGACGGAGGTGTGAATTCCAATGCATTTTATACAACAAAACAAAAGTTTCTAGGAAGCTTTAAAAGCCACAGCAGGGCACAGAACCAACGATACAGATATATTGTCAGTGATGGTCTTACACGCCTATTGAGTTGACAGCCATTATGTATGTATGTGTGTATATATGTATGTATGTTGTCTCTTTCACTTAATTTCGAGTATATTTTTTTTGACCGGCCACCTTCCTGGTGGCAAGGTTGTAAAAGAAAAGAAATTGTCATCCCTTGAATCGCAAGAATGTTTTGCAAATTTTGAAGGTGCCAGCTATCGCAGCCATAGACTATGAATTAGGGAGCTGCGCTCTTTGTCCGCAAATCCAAGTTCAGTCATACTTTGGTCCAAGCGGGTTGGTATATAACCCGTAGCTCCAATAATGATGGGTATGAAGCTAAAGGTGTATCTTGGATACTGGATTTGTAAACTCTTCATCAATGGTCCGTAGATGTCCTCCTTCTACTGTATTTTTCTGACAACGTTTACATCAAGTGGGCAGCTGATCTCCACAACAGAACACGTTTTCAATGTGTGGTCCCAAACAACAATATCAGGCCGGTTGTGCTTTAATTTTGTGGCAGTTTTTATTTTCAGGTTCCACCAGTATTCCTTAGTGCCATCTGTCTCAATATATTCTTCCTCGTTTGTTGTTAATTTTGTTTTCCGAAGTGCGTTCCAGATGGTTCTAGCTATCCCATCGTGTCTCATGGGGAGATAGTAGCGAGATGACATTCTTTCGCAGCTGGCAACAATGTGGCTTACATCCTCGATCTTTGTTTTACATAGCCTTATGTATGTATGTATGTATGTATGTATGTATGTATGTATGTATGTATGTATGTATGTATGTATGTATGTATGGGTGTGTGTGTAACTATTTGTCTAAATATGACAGTAATTGCACTGATGTAATGGATGTACTTATCTCATTAATACACGAGTACAGGTTTCCTTTTTGGTGTGTATATGTGATGGTGTGTGTATAATGGTGTATATATGTGATGGCGTGTCTATATGAGTGTGCGTATATGATAATGTTTGTATATGTGATAGTTTGTATATGTGATTGAGTGTTTATGTGATCGTGTGCATATACGGTTTTGTGAATATGATGGTGATTATATATATATATATATATATATATATATATATATATATATATCTAGTAGACTCAAACGAGGAATATTTGGAATGTTTTTATAAAAATCTTCATTTTATCATTAATCAGTCGGATTTGGTGGACGTCGATCAGTTTCCTTTGTTCTTTATCGGAGAACTCCAATATTTACAGGCCTATATATAAATCTGTTGTTACGTAGGCCAGTGTACCTACAAGAGCACTACTCTACAATATCACTTCCCAGAGGGATCTCACTCTCGATAAATTTACTGAAAGTCGAGTTATTGCTCTCGACATCAGCAAATTGTCTGAATCTCTTTAGCATGTGAATCTCCTATTAAAACGTTAGAACTGCCCACATATAAACTCCAGCCATTTTTCATCTCTTGAATCGGTGGAAGATTAAACTATTGCAACGCGTACTAATAGGGTTTCCTCTCATCTACACTTCATCAACTTCAGTGTGCCCCTGGGTTAGGCTTTGTCTCCCCACAGTTCTCCAAGTATGCATCAACGACTCACTTATCACTGCCTCTAAGAACGCTCACTCCTAGGTTGCTAATAGAGCTCTTCATTCTTCTTTAACATATCGCCCCCGAGTGTATAGACATGCACACCTAAATACCTTGTACGAAATCTGCTCTGAGTCCTTGAGCACAGACCTCCAAAACATCTTCAAATGGTGGTCATGGAAATCTTATCTCCTTTAACTGATCAAAGAAACAATCGCTTCATATATCAAGAAAACATTTTCGTATCACAACTGCCTCTTAACATAAACATTACGCAACTCCGATCGGCGGTTCAACGATGTTAAGCGCGAATTTCCCTTCCACACAGTTAATAGCGGTCCATTCGAAGATTTTATATTTTCATATGCATTCAATAGCCAAGTCTTATTTCCATTTTGTCCCAAGCCAGGCTTGATCCAATTGACCTACTCTCGGGTCTCAAATAATAGCCACCTCCCCACCCCGCTTAATAGTTTTTCAGATTTGTTCCAATCCCTCTCACTTTTATTCCAGCTAATTAAATTTTGCTAATCTATCTCTTGCGAAATTTTATTTTAAGTGGTAGCATTCCCGCGACATTTAATTTTCTTTATACATTAAACACATTATACACAGCAAAAAGGTACATTACTAGAAATCCCATGAGTTATAAAATAAATAGGATGGAATGGGGGTCTCAATATGTAAACTAAACAACTAATTCTAGTTTTAAAAAAATCAACGGAGACAAACTAGAAAAATTAACGATTTTCCAACCCCTCGCTTATTCCAGCGACACCCGATTATTCCAAACCACTCTATTATTTAAGACCCGAGAGTATGATCACTTTGTTTATATATATTATTTAACTAGCTTTAACATAATCTAACGCGTCCTCCTTAATTTTAAAGAATGGTAGAGTTTATTCGTAGATATGTGAGAACCATTTTTAGACAAGACAGGGAATTACGTACATATCCTTTAGTGGATCATCCAAGACCAGTTTAAGTTCAATGTACGAATATTATAAGTGAGAGTTCTGGCATGTGTGATGTTTTGTAGATTTATTTTTCACTGTGAAATGGAATGAAGTGAAACAGATTGAAATATAAATTGACATTTTTATGATGGCCTCACCTTACTAGAGACCTAACGATTACTCGATGGTGCACATCAGCAAGCTGATTAAAATCGATTTATTCCAAATAAATGCTGATTCACTAATTAAATCATATTATATTAATGAGTCTGGTAAATGTTCGATTATGCAAATTATCGAGTTAAGAAGAACCAGCCATTACTATAATACACATACACGTGTATATGTGTGTGTGTATATATATATGTATATATATGTATGATTGTATTTATATATATATATATATATATATATATATATATATATATATATATATATATATATATATACATATATATATATATATGTGTGTGTGTATATATATATATATATATACATATACACGTGTGTGTGTATGTATATATATATATATATATATATATACATATATGTGTGTGTGTGTGTGTGTGTGTATATATATACATATGTGTGTTTAAGTGTATAAGTGGGTTACATTAAGGTTGATCTTATAACATTGCAATTAACGCAAAGCCACATCCCCCTCTCTTATTGTCGTCCTCCCCTTTATTATTATCATCATTTAGTTATGGCCCTTTACATTCTGTGTTCAAATCCCGCCGAGGTTAACTTTGCCTTTCATCCTTACGGGGTCGATGAAATAAAGTACCAGTAATACACTGGGGTCGATGTAATCGACTTTCCCCTTCCCCAAAATTGCTGGCCTTATACCTATAGTAGAAATCATTATTATAAACACTAATTAAAGTTCACACATTGATGTTGTTTAATCGCTTCGTCAGGAAGGACTGTGGCCCACGATCAGTCCTGATCGAGAAAAGCAATGGTTAAAAGCAGTCCATCCTTAACCATCTCATCAGAGACAGTATGACCTAGTGCTGGCGGTGTTAAGCTCATATTGTAAGTTGATGTTTTTTGTGTATTAGACCAAGGAGCACATTGTGACCTTGAACAAGACTCTTCATTTCACGTTTTCTAGTCCACACTCAGGAGTGTAAGGGAGTCTTTTAATGATCAAACCGGGGTCCCTATCATTAAAACATCCGGTGGAATCTTGAAATCTTCTTAAATAATGCATATTTTAATGAAATTTTGCTGAGATACATTTTCCAAGTTGTAGATTACGATTATATTTTCTCATCGCAGTCGTCTGCACACTGAATTCAAATCCTGCCGCAATCAACGTTTTCCCCATCCCATTTCTTCTTCACTTTCTTCTTTTTATATTTTTCCTCTTTTTTTTAAAATTCTTTTTGCCATTATGATACTATAAATGTATTTTGCAATTAAATAAACTTCTGTAGTATCGTCTGTAGAATTGTAATCACATTAATCAATTTATTTTGTCTTTAGACTTCAGTCATGTCTCCTCTTAACCAATTACATGTTTGAACATTTTTTTCTATTTAGTCATCTTTCGTGCCTATTAGCATGAATGGCGATTTCAAGAGATTTCCACTTAACATTATTCTCTGCCATTTTAAGAGCAGTCTTGAAAAAGAATGACCGCTAACCCCCAACTGCATGGTCTACTCTGTTTTCTCATTTTTACCCAATCATAACTGGTAAAATATTCACTAAAACCTCTTCCCTTTAACACATTCGAAAGACAAAAATAATGGTGGGATATTCTCTTCAGTTGGGGTTTTGTTTTTACGCAGTTGAGGCTGACTTAATCAATAAGCGTTAACTGTCTCTGCTTTTAGCGATTATTTTCTAAAATTAATTAATCAAGTTTACAGACAGTAGTGCTTTTGGACATAAGATGTTCAAAACTCCAAACTGTTTATTTTCCTTTTTCTCTCGTGAGACCACTCAAACTCTTTGCGATTTTGTTCTTTCGAAGTTCTTTCAATCAATTTTGTTTGCTTTGTCATTGTTACAACTAAGACTATCAACACATTAGCAATGCTTAGAGATGAGTGGATAAGACAGTACACAAGTACTTTGATATTGTTATAAAAACAAGATATTCAGGTCTTGTACATTTAGTGAAGTGGCGGCTCTAACGGACAACAACATCTCTGTAGAACTCTGTAAAACTCTCCAAATGTAAAGACCAGGAAACAGAAATAACCAGACTTGGCAGCCTCTAAAAACTCAAACAGGGAATACCATGAAAAAAAGTGCCCCCCAAACGAGGAGAAATGCGGAAAAATGGTAAGGTTTTACATAATGAAAGCTATGCCCCCATTTTCACAAGAGAAGACATCCCTCACCTACTCCAAATTGGGTGGGAGATCTCCCCGTCCGACTTCGAGAATTGACATGTCTGATTAACAAAAAAGATAGAACATTGTCACAATGACTCTTCTTGTTATAACATGTTATAACACTAACATTAGAAGGTGTGGAGATGAACTACAATGTAGAGAATCGAGGATCTGCTTGGTAAATATATCACAGGTAAATTTCACAAGCTAACGCCCCCTGGAAGTGTCCATATTCTACGAAATATGTATTATTAACGATATATATATATATATATATATATATATATATATATATATATATATATATATATATATATATATATATATATATATCGTTAATAATACATATTTCGTATAAAATGGAAAACGAAGAATCAGTGATGCTTCGAAACTCAATTTATTACGTATTACAATTGTTTCCCCGGCGAACAGCTTGAGGTGCGATCTGTGTGTGGATCGAACCTGACTCTGGATTCGCAGGTTCCTCAGACACGTAATAAATTGCGTTCCGATGCATCACTGATTCTTCGTTTTCCATTTTATCATACTCTGCTCTGTAGGAGCATAGCGTCCTCAACCAGCATACCGCCTATGGACGCATCTTAGCTACCATAAGAGATATATATATATTTAATGAAATGAAATTTATTTTATCACATTGTTCGCCAGAGTCAGAAAATACTTCACCTCCGTCCCTACAATAGGGGTTGTTTTGTGTCATGCTACCTACAATTTCTCGTCTCTCCTTCTCTTCCTCCATCCATCCTCCTTCCCATCCCCCTCTCTCCCTCATCCATCTACACCCGCCCCCGCCGCATGTGATTTTCAAATAGGTCTCAAACATACTGTATTAGAACCATTGCTAATTAATACAAATTCATCAAGTCTTCACTAGACGTAGACCCTGTCTCCCCTTCCGCCTCTAATTCTCCCGCGGCCTAATAGTCCTTGCTTTTTAACCTCCTTATCTTATGACATTTATCGTCCTTTCTTTCACTTTCCTATACAGCCGGATGCTCTTCTTTACCCCTTCTCCCCTTTTTCATTATTTATAGTATTAATTATGAAAACTTAACCCTTTATCATTTAAACTAGCCATATCCGGCCTGAATTCTCTCTCCTCTTTCTGTTCAAACTGACCATAACTGGCCGCTCATACTGATGTTAAGGCATTGTTCACAAAATGAATATCAAAAATCTCATAGAATCAATATTATGTGAAATAATTATGCGAAACAAAGCCTTTGCCATGAAAATACAATAATAAATATAGAGGTTCAGTTTAGATATCCAAACAGACCCTGAACCGATAAGGTCTGGTTTCTTGGGTATGTCAACATTTATAAAACAATTTTTCTATTTTATCCGATGAGAGCGTACAAAAATGTTGGTACCCTTGAAATATATATAATAAAATAAATATGGTTTCATAAATATAGTTTCCATTTATTAATATCATTGATATTATACTCCAGAAAACTTGCAGAGTGCTTAGAATCTGTTATAAATGAATTTGTTGAATAACCAACAAATTAAATATCTCTTTGCTTATATATATATATATATATATATATATATATATATTATAAAACTCTGTTGGCTTCATGCTCACAATACTTTCTATAGTTTCATTTATATTTATACTCGGAATTTTCCTAGAGTGCTTAAAAGTATTTGTGACTAATCCCAGTCTTTAAAAAAAAAAACCGCGATAATATTGCTATTTTCCTTACATTTGTAGAGTTTTTTCGGAATGTTTTTTGACTGCTGTTTCCTGTAAACAGACATTCGTCTCATTCTGACGTCACCAGCCATGTTTCTCCATGTGCGTTTATTTTCATAATTACGCATGATGCGAACTAGCCTGCTTTTAAATTCCCTTTATGGCATATTATAAACAGTGGAACTAGGGTTATCGTGTGTTGAGCTCTGCTGACGATCGATTCAACCGTCACCATCCACACTGAAAGTTTCGTGAAATAGTATTTTTAAGACTAAACAGAGCATTTGTAGTTTTTCCAAATTGAAGGATGAGTATTTAAACTTTATTTTATTCTGAGTTACGGCTCTATTGATTTTTCCCTGGATTTCACAAAATTCTGTGGATAAATCTATGACTTGATTTTTTTAAAATTGAGTTTGAATTATTTTCCCACATCTTACGTTAACTATTTTTCCATTTTCCATTTTGACGTTATAGTCACTTATATATTATGAAGGCGCGTGGCTGAGTGGTTAGAGAATTGGATTCGCAATCGTGAGGTTGAGAGTTCGATTCTCGGACCAGGCGATGCGTTATGTCCTTGAGCAAGACACTTTATTTCACGTTGCTCCTTCTACCTGGAGTTGCGACCGATAGAAAGTAATTGGAAAGACCAACGGAAACATTGTTTCCTCGGTCCGATTTGACGAAAGTCGATCGACTTAGATATTATGAAATACTGTTGGCTTCATACTCACAATAATTTCTATACTTTCATATATATATATATATATATATATATGTGTGTGTGTGTGTGTATATATAAATATATATGTATATATAAGGTAAACAGAAATAACAACACAATCGGTACGTATATATATATATATATATATATATATATACGTATATATATATATACAAAAATAGATCAAACTTAACTATGGATGACATTAATATTATCACGCACGCTAGTCAAACACTACTGGAATTTCAGAAGGAATACTGGACCAGAAATACATATAGTAATCTATTCGACATTACTATGTGCTCTAGTGATTCTGCCCAAATTACCGATCTTGTGGGCCTCTTTCTTCTATTTAACATAAATGCTTCTTTTCCCCACCTTAAAGGTGGTTTATATCGTGATGACTGTCTTCTTCTTTCCACTAACCTTAGCCTATCAGAAATTGAAAAAAATAAAAAACTTATTAGAACTTTCCTCAAAGACTATTATAGTCTCACTATTACATTTGAAAACACCAGTGAAGTAGTTAATTTCCTTGATATAACTTTAGACTTATCTACGGGTATCTACCAACCTTACCATAAACCTAACCAAAACTTACATTACATACACTCACAATCCAATCACCCTAGATCTATCCTTAAAAACCTAGTATATAATATCTCACTCAGAATTTCTAACCTTTCATCTAACCAGGATGTATTCGATAAAAATGCGACCTTTTATAACGAAGCTTTAGCTAGAAGCGGCCACAAAAACAAATTAGTCTATATACCTTGTACCAATAATACTACAAACATACAACCCAATATTACCAACAAACACCAAATGAAAAATACACACCTAAATGCAACTCACACTATACCCAAAAATACTAACTTAAAATTTAATTTCTCTACCTCTTCTCACATACAATATAATAACTTTCAAAAAACCATTCATCCTAATACTCCAATATATGTTAATAACATTACTAACAAAATTCCTAATAATCAGACTAAAATACCTAAATCAATTAATCTAACTAAACCTATATATAATACATTCACTAATACTAACTCTCTTAGTAAACATCAGGATACATCCTATAAAAATAATAAACAACATCGAAACCGTAATAGACGAGTTACTTGGTATAATGCTCTATTTAATCTACAAATTAAAGATAATATCCCTAAACATTTTTTTACTATCCTAGAGAAAAACTTCCCGCCAAACAATAAATACCATCAAATTTTAAATAGATCAACGGTCAAATTTTCCTACTCCACTACCAAAAATATACAACAAAATATAAGTGCCTACAATGCATATAAATGTAAAAGAACCATGAATATACCACCAACACATCAAACTAACCATAACACTAAAATAAACCGCAGCAAACCACCATCTCC
>OZ024742.1:203793960-203796460 GCA_964016885.1 Eledone cirrhosa | reverse complement strand
AAACAAATTCAGAAACGAAATAAATATATATATTGAATATGCATACCAATTCTAACACATATATGTCCTAGAAACGATCGTAAAATAATGAACTTTTTTTGTTTAATATAAGGAACTGTTTCTTTGTTTATTCATTATTTTTTTAATAATTTTTATATATATATATATATATATATATATATATATACATATATACACACATACACAAAGTTTGGTGCTAAGCAGCGAAAGTATATAAATTTATATCTATATGTATGTATATTTATCTATTATATATATACATATGTGTGTGTATGTGCGTGTGTGTGTGCATGTGTGTGTGTGTGTGTGTGTGTGTGTGTGTGTCTGTGTGTGTATCAGGATATTATAATATATGATGTATATAACACCCCTTGGATACATATTTAAGTTCTTTAGATGATGTTCAGCCTTCCAACTAGATTTGGAAATCGATTAAAGATATTTATCTTTTTTTCAATTTGCAGGGGAATTCATTTATTTGGCATGCCTTTATGTCTTCTTCTTCTTCTTCTTCTTCTTCTTCTTCTTCTTGGTAGGGTCGTAGGAGCAGAGTTCTTGAACACCTCTTTCAGCGGGTCCTGTCAGAAGCAACCGTTTCTAACTGATCCGGCTGGATACCCATCTTTAGGGTCGCAGGCTATACAATCATTTTGCGTCCATCCCACACATCCAAGTACTGGTTATAGACCCGTCACCAGTTTTTATGGCATGAAATAGCGGCTGCAATATATTTTTCGAAGTCTATATGTCCATATACTAAATAGAGCTAACCGAGACTACATACACGTGTATATAAATTTATACATTTTTACTCTATATGTCCATATACCAAAAATGTATAAATTTATACACACATTTATGTAACCTCGTCTACCTCCGTTCTTTAGCATCATCATCATCTTCATTATTTTACGTTCTCTTTTCCATGATTTTACGGTTCTTTTTATATCTGACTTTGAGGTTCAATGATTTAAGATCACCTCTCACCACCTTCATTCCCGTCCTCTATAGACTTTCTCTACTGCAGCTTCCTTCCACTGGGAATTCTAGGCACTTCAACACTCAACGTTCATCCATATGCATCACCAGTCTATACCAGCAGTTGCCTCTCTTGCACACTATATCAGATTCTTCTTATACCCAGTTTTTTCTTTTTTTTCGACGCTACCCTGCTTTGTCGTTCACGCAGCTTAACATTGCACATCCATCGAGGCATGCTTCCTTTATTTCTATCCAGCCTTCACATATCTTCTACATTCACTGCCCATATCTCACTACCATGCAGCATTGCACATAGGCATCATGCAGCTGGCCTTTCGTTCGTAGAGATTACCCGTTTGTTGTCAAAAGAGGTAATGGCACCGTGTATGTATACAGATGTATATTTTTCATTATATAGATATATAGAAAGGTAAAATCCCGAACGCAGTGGTTTCAGCTTGTGTGTTCTCTCTCTCTCTCTCTCTCTCTCTCTCTCTCTCTCTCTCTCTCTCTCTATATATATATATATATATATATATATATATATATATATATATATATATATATATATATATATAGTAATAACAATAAATTTGAAGACTAAAATCCAAAGAGGGCTCGATAAGGATAAATATATTTCAAATATATAAGAACCGTAGAGCAAATATTTATTAAAACAACAAATTAAAGTTTAAGCAAAGAATCGCTGCTTTCACCCTTAACGGGATCTTCTGAAACTAACAAAGGTCTTTGTTAGTTTCAGAAGATCCCGTTAAGGGTGAAAGCAGCGATTATTTGCTTAAACTTTAATCTGTTATTTTAATAAATATATATATATATATATATATATATATATATATATATATATATATCTAAGGCGGGTAAAATTCCCGAGATCCATGGACGAGTTCTCTCCAGCGGTCTCTGTCCCTCATTATCGCTGCCATATCCTGCATCTCCAACAGACCAGTGTCTGTCCTTAGGGCATCAACATATATTAACCTTGGTCTTCCTCGTCTAGTGTGTCCATGTAGGGGCTACATGATGGGGCTACATGATGGGTGCTACACGAGAATGCTGAGGATGGCTCTGAACATTAATCAGTATACACTGAGGATGAAAAACTCAGAGTTGTATGGGAGCATCCCAAAAGTCAGCTCAAAAGTGACACAGAGGAGACTGAGGTTGGCTGGACATGCTCACCGACATCCAGAGTTGACATATATATATATATATATATATATATGTATATATATATATATATATATATATAATAAAATAAGTATGTCAAATATGTAAAATTTGGCTTCGTTTATTATAAATTGTAAATTTATAGCTATATATATTTCGGTGACAGCTATTATTGGCCTATATATAATAGTTTCTACTTTTGGCACAAGGCCAGCAATTAACCAGTGTATTACTGGTACTTTATTTTATCGACTTTGTAAGGATCAAAGGCAAAGTTAACCTCGGCGGGATTTGAACTCAGATCGTA
>OZ024742.1:203766460-203788960 GCA_964016885.1 Eledone cirrhosa | reverse complement strand
AATAAATAGGTATATAACAAGCGCACACACATACCTACATGTAAATACACAAATGTTCGGAGACGTAAGTCAACCAAAACATGAAGTACACATATACACACACCCAACATACGTACGAACCTGCATACTCACACAGACGCAAAACTCCCGTGTACACATAACCAAACCATATGTACCAGAATATATAAAAAATTATACGCCATAACATATACAATCAAATATACGTACGAGAAAGTATACGTACCTTCACAAAACATAGAGGTAATATATACGTACCTATGCAAATAAGTAATGCTATAAACAAAACAAATACTTAGCTACCACATCAAGACGTAAAATATCCACGTTTAGATCATACTATCAGTTAGGGTATAACGTGGGGCTGTAGTACAGGAATGTTTTGTGCAATTTATGTTTACAAGCCGAAATTGCCTCATATTTTTTGTTAGAATGTGGTCTGTGGCGTAGAATATTTCCAGGGCCTCAGCGGCGCAGAGGTCACATGGTCTTTTATTTCCGTTATACGATCTAGCCCTAGCTAGGATCTCCCAGTGTAACTTATATTGGGTGTCGTTGTCTTTTAGACTCCAGATATAAGCTGAAAGTGACGTCATATTCCTTCTTAGAGGGTAACGAAAAGAATGGGTATGCATGTAAAGACGCTGCTTGAATCTGTTGGCGTTTAACCCTATGTAGGCCCTACGGGACGTGGGTGTTTCAACCTTACATTTGTAGACAATGTTACTAGAGAGGCATTTCCCGGATAGGGGGCAATCAACCCGATTCCTACAATTACAGTTAGTACTAACTACAGGGTTGCACGTGTTCCTACGGTTTTAGTTTAGCTAAATTTGAAGCTGTAATGTTATGTGCAAGGTTAGGAGTCGTAGAGTAAGAAATGTTAATAGTATTTCTATTAAAAGGGCGGTGGATTGGCAGTATCCATAGAGGGTCGGACGCCATGCTTTCAAGCATAGTTACGTCCCTTTACGATCTGAGTTCAAATCCCGTCGAGGTTGACTTTGCCTTTCATCCTTACGGGGTCGATAAAATAAAGTACCAGTAATGCACTGTGTAATTGCTGGCCTTGTGCCTAAAGTAGAAACAAGTATTTCTATTAAAATTTTTACTATATTTATGTGGAGGGGAAAATGCTTCGTAATAAGGGAAAGAAAGATCTTAGCTAATGGTGTGGCCACCTCCATATTATATGGTGGGTTATACCAACAAATGCGACGGGATCTATTTCTTCTAGGTCTATTTTCGTACTCAGTATATGCTACCTTATCGACAAATCCACTGCGAGCAAGAGCTTCATTGTAATATGTGGAATGGTCGTTGAAAATATGCTCGTTAGTAGATAGACGGAACAGCCTCAACGAAACGTTTCTTACCAGGTTCTTGGTTATGCTGGCAGGATGGTTGGAATGCTTACTTATGTAATTAAGCGTATCATTCGGCTTTCTATACGGGTAATACAACCCATTCGATAAATTGAGGGTAACGTCGAGGTAATTAACGACCGAGAGATTGGCCTCAACCTGTATAGAGAGGTTGAAGCCTTTAAAGAAGGCTGTGAGTTCTTTTCTGAACCTGTCGCAAGCACGAGGTCCGCACTTAGTCATGGTCAAAAGACCATCATCACGGTACAAACCACCGCCCGCGTTGGGGAATTCTTCCTTGATAGAGAAAAGAAGGAAAAGCCGATAAGATCAGTAACCTCCGCAGAATCGCTGGCGCCCATACTCACGTCGAATGGGGTACTATTGGATGTTTTAATCCAAATAGAGTCGTCGAAATTAATCACCGACTTACGGGCATTGAGGATGACATCAACTTCGAAATCCTTAACCACTGTGAGTGTTTTAGCGAAATTGATAGCTCTAAGGAAAAGTGGTAAAGTGATGGAGGAGTAGTAATTGTTGATGTCGAATTGGATAAAACGGCAATCCTCCTTGTTGCATAAGCCGTTGAACCAATCAATCACCGCGAAAGAATTGTTCCACAGTGCAAGAGGGGCCAAACTTATAATTTCTGGTATAATTCTATCAAGAATCCTTTACTAAGTCTACCTAAATCAGAGGGGTTGTTCCCAAAATTGGATTTGTGATCCTTCAGGGTAAAGTGGGGAGAAATAGGGTCGAGAGGTTCGGTCCGGTCCAGGATGTTGAGATCAGAGGTGATTTTAAACCCAGCATCGTTGATTTCATTGATGACGCACCGATTAGTTTTACGGTTATATATATATATATATAACGAATAATTGTGGTAAGGAACCAGATGGACCATAACGCACAAGAGTACTCAATACTTAGGGTAGTAGAGTGGGTAATAGGAAATGGTATGACCTCGACGGCAGAGCTCAAGCCGTTTCGACGGTTATTTTTGTCCTGAAATAGCCGTCGAAACGGCTTGAGCTCTGCCGTCGGGTCATACCTTTTCCTATATATATATACAGGGTGCGGACGATATCTGTTTGGAGGTTCATAATTATTCATAATCAATTATTCTGAAAATAAATAATGGAAATATAGTCATTGTTTTCATGAAGACAAGAGTGACAACGGAAGTAAAAAAAAATTGCATAAAATTAGCAGTTGAAAATTGCGAACAAATATCGTCCGCACCTTGTATCATTGGCTGATTTAAATACTCTCACGGAATGACCAAATGAGGCTTATTTTTCAACATAGTCCTTGAAAAGAAAAAAATTCAGTTATTAATAAGAAGAGTTGAAATTAATTGAAAGTAATACATGCACACGTATATATAAACGGCGGACCTCAGCAATTTCCATCTCCCAAATTTCACTCACAAAGCGTTGATCAATCTCCGGCTGTAGTAGAATATACTTACCCCTGGTGCTTCTCATTAAAATTGAATCTGAAATCACGTAATTGTGAAGTGAACTCCTTAACCACACAGCCATGTCTACAATTGTTTTTTTTTTGTTTTTCTTTTTTTTCTGAATTCAAGAGAACTTTATAAATCTATAAATGACTCTTGTAAATAAATTTATTTCATAACTTTATTTTCTAGAAAAAACAAAAACAAAATAAAAACGCCGTATGATTTGAAAGGCGGTGCAGGCCCTACAAGCCGATGACGTCATTCATTCTACACCTCACGAAGATTGAAGAGAAGGATCCAGAAAACGATGAGGTGACACATGTACAGACGTTCCGGGAGGAACTGGTCCGATGTTACTCAGTATCCGAAGACTTTCAATCGTTTCGTAGGAGTGTTGTAGCGTTTCTAGGGAAACGATATTGCCAAAGTAAGTACCTTTTCTTTATTTCCTTCTTCCAGTAGCTTCTGTGTGTCAACATACTTCTTCTTGTACTTCTTCTTTCAATCTTACCTATATTTGATCTGCTTGTCACCCACTTTGTGGATTATCTCTCTCTGTCGACCACTGGCCCCTGGTCTCTGTCCTCTGTGGCAATTTTGACCACCACTGACTTTGACAGCATTTAGCTGTTTTAACGGCTGTTCTAGCGATGAGGTTTCTCATTTTTAAATTCCAGAATGTTATTTCAACTTCACATAATTTTCCAGAATATTTTTCTAGAATATTATTTCAACTTCACATAATTTTCCAGAATATTTTATTTAAAGTGTATTTTGTCAGTATATTATTTTTTTTTCAGAAAATATGTGTTTTATCAACAAATTATTTTTTCCAGAATATTCTTTTATATACATTTTCATCTGTACCTTTAATAGGGGATTTCCCCTTCCGCTGTAGTTTATACTATTATAATTGTTTCTACTTTTGGCACAAGGCCAGCAGTTATTCCAGTGCATTACTGGTAACTTTATTTTATCGACCCCGTAAGGATGAAAGGCAAAGTTAACCTCAACGGGATTTGAACTCAGTCCGTAAAGGGACGTAACTATGCTGGAAAGTATGGCGTCCGACCTCTACGATACTACCAATTCTATGGTGCATAGCAATTAGGGTGTTTCGATTATGGCGTGGTTTCTATTCCCAAACATGACACTTCATTTCACATTGAGCCAGGAATTTGATGTCACTCAGCTAACAATCAGTACCAGAGGTAGCTAGGGGTTAGACCGGTGACGGACTCACATTATATTCAGTGGAATGTCTTGTACTCGAAATAATCTCGGGGTTGACTCAAGCCACACAAGCATGGGAAACAGGCGTAAAATTATAATTATATCTTTAACTCTTTCTTTAAAGTATCAAGTGGTAGATCGATATCTCTACTTCTCAACAGAAATACTAGTAGACCATAGTGCATACCATTGGCTGATTTCACTTATTTCCTTGAGTTCACTATTATGAAATAGATAAATTATACTGCCTTAACAAATACGTAACTCATTCTTTATGTAAAGTTAACTGATCCACAGGTTTAATTGCACTACACAATGTTGTTGAGACATAATAGTCTGAAACATGTCTATAGCTACCTGTTGCCTACAAATAAAGATAAGGTTTTCTTTTCTCTTAAGCATGTACATTAACTATGAGACATTAATTTCTAATTTTTTGAAAATATTTCCCTCTTTATTGAATTAACACATTTTTGTTGTGTGTATGACTCAATAATCACACAGCCATTAGGAGAGGGGTCTACTTAACCACACAGTCAGGAGACTACTTATGTACACAATCAAGAGATCTCTTGATTATACAGCCAAGGGACTTCTGAAGTACACAGTCAAAGGACTTAAGCACACGACCATGCCTGCACCTATGATATCGGATGAGATTAAACTGTGAAACCTCTATAGTAACTGAAGGACGTCTATGTTATGCTCTTCTATATAACAGACTATAATGAGAAAGAGAGGCCACTGAGAAGAGATGTTTCTAGAATTAGTTACGGAATAACGATTGCCTTTAATGAGTTCAAGGATCTTAAACATATGATACATCTTAATGACAAAACGGCAATGTTACTTGTGTGTTGGTGTTATTGTTGCTGTTGCTATTGTTATTTGTGGCGCTGTTGTTGCTGCTGTTGTTGGTGTTGTTGTTTGTGTTGTTGTTGGTGTTGTTGTTGTTGTTGGTGGTGGTGTTGTTGTTGCTGCTGTTTTCTCTTTTTTACTTATATATATTTATATTATTTATTCTTTAGATTGCGTCGTCGATCCGATGAGTTTTGTGTTCGGGATATGGTGTGTCGGAGTATTTATGGTGTCTATAGGTAAGAAAAATATTTAGTGCACATATATATATATTGTTATACTTTGGGAGGGTCATGGTGCCAATAAAAACACATGCACCTGTTGGTTTTCATTTCAATTTATTATAAATTTCCGGTTGGCTGGTTGGTTCGATAACCGGATTGTTGTTTATATATAATTCATAAACGAAGTATATATATATATATATGTGTGTGTGTGTGTGTGTGTGTGTGTGTGTGTGTGTGTGTGTGTGTCTGTGTGTCTGTGTGTGAGTGTGTGTGAGTAGTTGTGGTTGTGGTATTTTTGTCGTTGTTGTTGTTGGTGGTGGTGGTGGTGGTGGTGTTGGTGGTATTCGTGGTGGCGTTTGTGTTGCTGTGGATGTGTCAGTGTTTGGTGTGGGTGTATTTATTGCAGGGAGAGATGAGTTGGGAGACCCCTTGGGGGAGCTCCTTGATGTTCCCCGCCATCAGTAATCCTTTCGGTGACGGTGGCAGTGGTGGTGGTGGTACCGTTGTTGTTTGTGTTTCCATCGCTGTTGCTGATGCAACTGGAGTCATCGTTTCCCTGTGGTATTTTTATTGGTGCTCTGGTGTTGACAGCAAAGGGGTTCTGCAGTTACCTGTTATTTTTTTGTTAAGCGCAGACTCTTATGTGGCTGCTTTCCCCACACAAAGTTTTGCCCACTTGGAAGATGAATTAAGTCCATGATATTCCAGATTCTCCGGTTTTATGTGGAGAAATACCTATTGGGTTGCCAAGAAAGTAATTTCGGTTTTTTAGTGTGAAATAAAAGTCATTTTTTTCCATACAAAAATTATATATTTTCCATTTTGTTCCATGACCTTTTGCCATCTCGGTGGCAACTTCATGATTCCGCGCTCGTAGAACTTCTGGTCCTTATCAGCCAAACACTGAAGCAAGTGTGATTTCAGGTCATCGTCGATATTGAAAGTTTTACCATTCAAAGAATTTTGCAAACTTCTAAATAAATGGTAATCTGATGGTGCAAGGTCAGGGCTATATGGTAGATGTGACATCACTTCCCAATCAAGCTCCAATATTTTTCACAAGTTAGCAAAGACGTGTGTAGTCTAGCGTTGTCATGGTGGAACACCATTCCTTTACGATTTGCCAATTCTGGCTGTTTTGCTTTGATTGCTTCCTCCAGTTTCATTAGATTTTGATTGGTTGGTCCCTTGGAAGCAGCTTAAAATACGCAACACCTTTGTAACCCCACCAAATTGACAGCATGACATTTTTTTTGATGCAATTCAGCTTTCGATGTGGTTTTTGCTGGTTCATTACGCTTGGACCATGATCGTTTTCGATTGATGTTATTGTAGACAAACCATTTTTCATCACCAGTGATGATTCATTAAGAAAAAAATCGATTTCATTGCGTTTGAGATACATATCGCAAATATTGATTCGTTGTGTTAAGTGAATCTCTTTCAATTTATGTGGAACCAAAATATCGACATTCTTAACGAGTCCAAGATATTTTAAGTGATTTTCAATTGTTGTGTCTGACACAGTTAACCTCTCTGCAATCTCTCGCAGTTATATGATAATCTGATTCAATTATGGCTTTGATTCGGTCATCATCAACTTCGGTAGGTCGACCAGAACGCTGGTCATCTTTGGGTGACAAATCTCTTTTTTAAACCGTTTCTGACATGTACGTTCTGTTAAGCAATCAACACCATAAACTTCACAAACCGCTTTATGAGCCTCAGCACATTCTTGCCGTTATGGAAATAAAAAAGCAAAATGTGGCGAAAATGTTCGTTTTTGCACTCCATGTTAAAATTGACACTGAACTAATAGCTGTAAACAAAATTACGCGCAATTTGCTTCTAAAGTAAGCTAAAAGTAACAGCTATCAAATGGCAAAAGGGAAAAATCATAAGATTGACAAAAATCATTCCAAAAAATCGTAACTCTATTTATTTGCGAAAAACGAAATTACTTTCTTGCCAACCCAATATAAACTGATCCCAAACCAGTTTTAACCCTGGGTTCTTTTTACATCCAGGTGGGTTTTGTTACTCTCCAGCTTCCTTCAGATGTCTAACTTTGGTGGGATTCCGAAAATGCCGACTTAAATTCTTTTTCTTTCCAAATAACATGGGACCAATATATATTGGTCTGTTTTGCAGGGAACCACAGTGTTTTATGGCATGGGCTTTACTCTCGAAGAGCATCGAAATGTTCCCAAACTGTTTGGCTTTTGCAACATGATGAATGTCCAGTATGATTCCTTTGAGAACTGTTCTCACGTTATATTGTGGCACTAGATTCTTTCTTTTCTTTATTTTGTCGAAATACATCTGTAAATTAACGTTTTCTCTTCGTAGCTTTTAAACACCTCGGGCGGAACGCTAACGTTGACCCATGCCTATTTATATTGTGATCAATTTGGCTGCTTATGCTAAACGTATGTCCTTCTGTGCAATGCTCATTTGGAAGAGTTCAGTAGTTTTAGCAGCTCTAGCAGCGAATGTGTTTTTTTGCCGTTCGTATTGCAGTTCTTGTCATTGGTGTTGTTGTTGTTTTAGTGGTACTGGTGGTGATGTTGTTGTTTTGAGCCTGTGTTGGACCTTTTGTGTTGTACTGGTAGTGGTAGCAGTAGACGTCGCGAGATTGTCCGTTTATTTCAATGCTGGGAAGTCGTTTTCGTATGTGCGTGCCTTGTGCCTTGATGTTAGTTCTTTTTTCTTTTTTTTTTCACTTGGGCTGTTACATTCTGCGGACGGCATTGGTTCATCCGCCTTGTTGTTCAAAACAAATGTTTTTGTTGTAATTTTCAAAAAGGTTCTGATTTAACCCTTACCGGCCACATATAAATTAAAACCAATCAGCTCCTAATCCACAAAAAGAGAGCAAATTACACCACAAACATGCGGAGAAATACTTCAATACTACCGACCTAAATACAACAACAACAACAACAAAAACAACAACAACAACAACAACAACAACAACAACAACAACAACAACAACAACAATAATAATAACAATAATAATAATAATAATAATTTACAAGGAGGAGGCTAGCCCACTGTACAGGATCTGTGGAGAGAGAGAGGAGACTGTGGCTCACATTGTATCCGAGTGTAAACACCTAGCCCAGACTCACTATAAGGGCTGGAGACATGATGTGATGGGCAGGGTGATCGACTGGCACCTATGCAAAGTAAACAATTTACCACATTCTGAGAAGTGGTATGAGCATAAGCCAGAGGTGGTGATAGAAAACGATCAGGTGAAGGTGCTGTGGGATTTTAGGATACAGACGGACAAGAAACTGGAACACAATAGACCTGACCTGGTGGTTTTGGACAAAGAAAAAAGATCGTGCCTGATTGTGGATGTCGCCTGCCCATTCGACACGAGAGTGCAAGAGAAGGAGAGGGAGAAAATTAACCGATACCAGGACTTAAAGTGGGAGGTAAAAAGGATTTGGAACTGCCATGAAATCAGGGTGATCCCGATTGTCATAGGCGCACTAGGGACTATCTCAAAAAGTTTCCAGGGATGCT
Source organism: Eledone cirrhosa (assembly GCA_964016885.1). Lineage (NCBI taxonomy): Eukaryota > Metazoa > Mollusca > Cephalopoda > Octopoda > Eledonidae > Eledone > Eledone cirrhosa. The sequence goes on along the minus strand of OZ024742.1, from coordinate 203,780,258 downwards.
TAAAGAAAATTGGCCCCTTCACGCTTTTTGGAACGCTCCAAAAGGCATGCTTGCTGGGAACAGCAAGAACCCTCCGATACGTCCTCAATATCTGAGGCTGCAGGTAGTGACTTGATATTCATTTTAACAAACTTTCCAGTTAACTAACATCAATGACTGAGACTCAAAGAGTAATAATAATAATAATAATAATAATAATAATAATAATAATAATAATAATAATAATAATCTTCCCATCACTTCGGAGCCGGAATACTCCTACTGTTGGCCCTCCATGCTCACCACCAAGAAATCCAAAGAAAAAGAGAGAAAAATGGTCAAGGGAAGATAATAAAGAAGTCCGTGAGGCTTTCTACACTGCCATGTACTACCCATCAAATACATCGAATACAGAACAGACATATATCAACTGGAAAAAGAAACATCCCGAAAACAGAGGCTATATTGACAGTAACAAACTAGCCAGTATACGAAGAAATATTGTAAGAAAAAAGATACTAACTGATATAGAAATTGATCAGATCAAGCTATTAGCACAAAGTCAGCGAAGGGAAAATGAAACATGTGTCAGTGAAAACGAGGTAAACTGTAACACTTCGAATCCCAGGGTTGGGGCGGAATCACTGGCAACAGAACAAATTAAAGAAAGGATCGAAAAAGTGGAGGGAGTGCATGCTCAGGATGAAACTCCAAATGAAAATAATGAGATCGTAAATGATAAAGAAATGAATGAGAATGAACTTGCCAACTTGAAGGATGAAATTATGATCGAATGGATGAAAATGAAAGAATCTGACATGGGGCAACGAGACACCCTCCCTAAGATCCAGAACTCCAAACAGAACCAAAAGATAATACACAAGACTAACATAATTCTCAAAAACATTATCATCACAAACAAACTAAACATTACTGATTTAAATCATCTCTATTATGCATCGGCTAAAGTCACCACTCACTTATGTGGAGTGAAGATGAAAAAACAAAGGAATTCCCACAAGAAATCTACTTGGCAAGAGAACATCAATCGCCAAATAAACCTTCTCCGATCTGACATAGAAATTTTAACAAACTATAAAGTAGGTGAACATGTTAAACAAACTAAACTTAGAAAATTGAAAAAAAAGTACAGTATAAAATCAACATGTGACATAGACATGCTGATAGAAATAATCAAGCAAAAAGTGTCGGCCAAAGCTGCTCGTATAAGGCGCTTTGAAAAACGATCTAGATTCTATAAGGACAATAATATGTTCAAAAACAACCAAAGAAACTTCTACAGAAAAATTGGTAAGTCAACAATAACTGCTAAATCAATACCACCCAAGGAGGAAGTGCAAGAATTCTGGGAAAAGATCTGGGCCGAAGAAAAAGTTCATAACATACATGCCCCATGGATAGACAGACAAATGAAAGATACAGCTCACCTGAGGAACAAACATGGGAAAATATAACAGTTGAACAGTTGCGCTTGGCTCTAAGAAAAACCAGCAAATGGAAATCCCCAGGAAAAGACAAAATACAAAACTTCACAGAGTCTCATGAGCTGTTAGCCCAACTTTACAATGAAATAGTTAAGGAGCCAGAAAAGATACCTTCATGGCTAATTAACGGCATTACATTCCTGCTTCCGAAGAATGATGAGACAAACAATCCAAAAAATTACAGACCGATAACTTGCTTGACCACAATGTATAAAATTTTAACATCAGTCCTAACTGAATACACATATGACCACCTGATAACAAATGACCTATTTCCCATTGAGCAGAAAGGGTGTAAACGAGGCTCATATGGCTGTAAGGATCAGCTTCTGGTTAACAAAATGATACTGGAAGATTGTCATAATAGACACAAAAATCTATCGATTGCTTGGATAGATTATAAAAAAGCATTTGATAGTCTGCCACACAGTTGGATTGAAAAATGTTTAGAGATTTTCAAAATATCCCCCGTTGTCATGAGGTTTTTGTCATTCAGTATGAAGACATGGAAAACGACACTCCTTTTGAATAGTGAAACAAAATCACTGGAAGCTGGAGAAGTTAATATTAATTGTGGAATTTTTCAGGGTGACTCTTTATCACCGCTTTTATTCTGCATCGTACTTATACCATTAAGTAAAATGCTCAATGAAACAAAACATGGATATAAAGTCTATGACAAAACCATTAATCACCTGATCTACATGGATGACCTGAAACTATTTGCAAAAAATGATGAACAATTGCAAGGGCTATTATCCACTGTGAAGCAGTTCAGTGATGACATTAAAATGGAGTTTGGACTAGATAAATGCGCCAAAGCAACGTTCACCAGAGGAAAGCTGCTGAAGAGTTCAGACATTAATCTTGATCGGGGGAACGTGATAAGAGAACTTGATCAAGAAAAAAACTTACAAATATCTAGGTGTTTGTGAAGGAGACGGAATCAAGCACTCGACAATGAGGGAAAGGATAAAGAAGGAATGTTACCGCAGAGTAAGAGCAATCTTAAGAACGGAATTGAATGCAAGGAATAGGATCGATGCCATAAAGACGCTTGCCATACCAGTAGTAACCTACAGTTACAATGTCATCAACTGGTCAAGCACAGAGATCCGTAGGCTCGATACAAAAATTCGAAAATTCTTAACCATGCACAGAATGCATCACCCTAAGGCAGATATAGATAGAATATATCTCCCTAGGAAAGAAGGAGGACGTGGGTTAATCCAGTTAGACATTGCGTTGAAAACTGCAACAATTGGATTATCTACATATCTAAGGGAATCACATGATTGGATGATCAAACTCGTTTTGAAACACGAAAGCATCAAAAGATCATATTCCATTACAAAAGATGCACAAAGATACAGTAATGGACTACAAATTTCAGAAGTCCCATTTACTGCTGAAATGGAAAACACAGAAAAAGCAAAGCAGGTAAAAGTAACCGCAAAGAAAGAACTGCTACAGAAACTCGCTAAGAAATGGCAAGAAAAGCCTCTGTATGGAAAATACCCAGAGCGAGCTAACAATCCTGATGTTGACAAAACTTTAACCCATCAGTGGTTGGCATCCTCTGGACTGAAATCGGAGACTGAAGGACTGATTATATCGGCACAAGATCAGTGTCTGCCAACAAAAAATTACCAAGCCAACATAATAAAAAATGGATGCAGCCCATTATGCCGTGTATGCAAAAAACAACCAGAGACCATTGACCATATAATTTCAATGTGCAGTCCTATAGCTCCAACCGAATACCTAAACATGCATGACAGAGCTGCACAATACATACATTGGATAATGTGTAAGCATTTTGACCTGCCCCATCAAAAGAATTGGTGGGAGCATCAACCACCTCCCATACTTGAAAAAGATCACATTTCAATCTTGTGGAACTTTAGCATCCAAACAGACCGAAAAATAGATGCAAACAGACTTGATATAATATTGAAAGACTTTCAAAAGAGGGTATGCCTGCTAATTGATATGTCTGTTCCAATAGACAAGAATGTATCTATAAAAACATTTGAAAAACTGAGCAAGTATAAGGACCTGGAGATAGAAATTGGAAAAATGTGGAAATTGAGAACTAAAACAATACCAGTGGTTGTAGGCGCTCTGGGAATGATACCTAAGGGGCCTAATGATTACTTATCGCAAATCCCAGGAAACCCGCGTATAGGAGAAATACAAAAGATAGTACTAATGGGAACTGCCCATATACTAAGGAAGATTCTGTCAATATAAGTACATCACAAGTCTAAACACTAAAGATGCATGTGTGAATATGTATGTTCTTCCTTGAATATGGCGGACCTTGTTGTCTCTTGAGGTCACTGGTTGTGACTTGGTGATAACTCGTATGAACATAAAGCAAGATAAATGCAACTGTAATAATAATAATAATAATAACAATAATAATAATAACAACAACACAATAATAATAATGTTTTCTTTACTAGCTATAAACATTAAAGAAGGCACGGCACAACCTGGGTTTTTTTATATAATAACCATTATTTTTTGGCAGGTGTGGTATATTTAATCACGTGTTCCGGAAGTCGAATGGCAACCTATTATCTAATTTCCGATGGCATCCTTTCTATATTTTTCTATCCTTTACTGTTCGCATACTGGCCCCTATGGATGGGTTTGTCCAGCCCTGACTCATATGAAGATGATCCGGATGATTCGAATGCATATGGATGGTGGTTGGCAGTTCTGCTCATACGTCTTCTCACTTTATTTGCCAGTAAGTTTACGTTGTTGATAAAGTCTTCCTCACACATTTAAAACTCATTTTATATGGCTTGGTCAGGGGAGCAAGAACACCGCTTATTCTCTTTTTCAGGACCTGTGAGGCTATTAGAAGGAAGGCGAGAATTTATGCTAAACCCTTCCGATATAAAACCGCAAGAAACTGCTCCTCATTCTATGATAAAAAGCCATTTCTTTTTAAATGTTTCTATCTAAATTTAAATATTCCATATAATTTCATGTAAGAACATTTTAAGATATAGAAAATTAGAATTGGTGCTCTGAAATAGCTATATATGAATGTATATATAGTGTATTTTGCAATACACTGTATGCTTAATTAAAAGCATTTCGAAGATTTTAATTAAGCATACAGTGTATTGCAAAATACACTATATATGCATTCATATATATATAGCTATTTCAGAGTGCCAATTCTAATTTTCAATTTCTGCTTGACCGGCAACTGCTCTGTATAATCAGTTCCTGATTATTTACTAGAATTTTATAAGAACCAAACATCCATGATTTCAGCAGACAGGAGGAGTAGTTGGCTTTGATAAGCATCAATAAATGCGAAACAAGGCCTTGTCAGCTTTATCTCCCCCTGTTTGCTGAAATTAAAGTAAGAGAGTCTGTCACTACTCTAAAACAATAGCATAAGGTCTTCGAAATGCTTTTAATTAAGCATACAGTGTATTGCAAAATACACTATATATACATTTTAAGATATGTTTGAAAGACAAGATTGATAATATAAAAGTTATTTTAATAAATCCCTATAAATTCTTGATTATTTAAAAAATGAATTTAAAATCGTATCTAGATGTTAATGTTGTTTGTTTGTTGTTTAACAGGTTCCAGTCGTGATCACCGCGTCTATATATATATTACTAAAACTCTGTGATTGCTTGCTTGCCAAAAGGGCGCATAATGGGAAAATACTTTCAAAGGAAGTTGACCCTGAAATGGGAATACAAATGGAATAAAACATGTTTCGCGTAAATCGGACCACGGGTTCCTGAGATATGGGTTTTTCCGGGTACCTTCATAAACAAAGAGAGAGAAAGATAAAGAGGAAGACTTAGTGGTTGTGTGACAGAGTAGATTGAAAGAGGGGCATGGAAGAGAGCTGGTGGTGTTGTTGTGTGTATATATATGTGAGTGTTTGTATATATATATATGTGTGTGTGTATGTGTGTGTGTGTCTATGACCAGTGCATATAGATCACAGACACCCATATATATATATATATATATATATATATATATATATATATATATATATATATATATATACACACACAGATATATATATATATATGTACACACGCACACACATTTATATATATATACATACACACACGTATATATATGGCCCTTCCAGTTTCATTTCACATTATATACATGTCTGTGTATATTTTAATTATTTAAAAATTATTTTTAAATGAACATGATTTAAAAAAATATTTTGAAGTGAACGTGACCCACGTTAAAAAGAAAACATAAAACAAGGTGTGACTTAAAGTATAGTTTGGATGCTATTTTTAAGTGGTTGAACGGTAGCTGTTTGTTAATATATTTCGTATTTTTGGAGAGTCGGGCCACCAATAAAAACACAGGCACCGTCGACCCTTTACGGTCTGCGTTCAAATCCCGCTGATGTTAGCTTTGCTTTTCATACTTAAATAAAGTACGAGTAATGCACTGGGCTTGATTTAATCGACTTTCTCCAACCCAAAATTGTTGGCATTCTGTCTCAATCAGAAACCATTATTCACCAAGTTAACTAATCCATCCATTAATTAGTCAAGTAATTAATTAACTACCAAACGCATTGTGTCACAGTTTGTGAACTAATCAATGACTGTTTCTCCCTCTGTCACCTCTTCATGCATACTTGCTCTCTCTCTTCAACATTGTTGTCTGTCTGTCTGTCTTCCTTCAGAACCTCATATACACACATGCGTATATGTATGTGACTTTTGTTGCTTTTGTTTGTGCTTCCTATTTCCATTTGTATATCTATCACCTTGTTTCACTTTCGCTTAATTTCACACACAAATAGACTCACACACAATATATATATATTTTTCTTCCTAATAATCGTCTTTTTCTCCCTGTTTTCATATATATATGTGTATGAATGAAATAATTCCGTCGAAAAAGTCCAGGAAAAAAGAGTGCTCTATGTAGGTAACAGAGCTTAATAGTTATGTAATAAACAACATAAGGCAATTATTTCATTTACCAGTGGTTTCTTAAAAGCCAAAAAATGTTGCTTTCAATCATCAGAATTAAAAAATTGTGGTGTATTTATTGACGTTGGATTTTAAAAACAAAAATGCAATCTATATGAAAGTGCGGCTGGAAAAGGAAGAAGGAAAGGAAAAATAAAATAAAAACACACACACACACAATTATATACATACATATATATATATATATATATATATATATATATATACATACACACATACATACAAACACACATATAGAGACACACACACACACATATATATGTGTATATATATACATACACATACATATACACATACATACACACATAAATATCAACATATGCATACATACACGTACATATATACAACCACACACATATATATATATATATATATATATATACACATACATATATATACATACATATATACACATACATACATACACACAATCATACGTATATACACACGTACATACATACACATACATACATACACATATATACACGCATACATACGCATGCACAAAAATAGAAATATATATACACACCTCTACATACTCACACACACAAATAAATATAAGAAAAAATATATAATAATAAAAAACATAAAAATGAATATAAAGACTAATATAATGTTGACAGCGATACAGGCAACACATAAATGAACAAACACACGTGGTAAGCAATACACACAAATGCACGTACACATACATACGTAAAAATAAATACATACACACACTCTCACACATAAATATACATATACAAATATATAAACACATACATACGCATACACAAATACACACACACACATATACATATACACACACACACACACACATATATATATATAAATATATATATATACACACATACATACATAACCATACAAATATACACATACATATACATACATATCACAAACACATACATACAAATACAAAAACAAACACACACATATATATGAGTGTAAAACTCATTCTTAGATAATTCATATGAACCTTATTTAACTCTAAAATATATATATATATATATATGTAGATAAATCTACCAAGAGTTTACGGTAGTGTCCAATCCGTATGAAGAACTCAATGTATTCCGGATATTATGGAAAGAAGAGATGTAATGAAAATCCACTTTCGGTGAAAGATAAATGGTATACAGAGTCAAGATAAAATATTAAACAAATAATGAACAAACAATTCCTTATATTAAACAAAAAAAGTTCACTATTTAACGATCGTTTCTAGGGCATATATGTGTTATAATTGGTATGCATATTTAACAGATCTATGTACAAAATTATACAAAATTATACAAATTATCAAGATTAAATATACATACCTAACTCATATATACGCCGTCTTCAGAAATATTTTATTTTATAATATTTTATAATACATTATTTCTGAAGACGGCGTATATATGAGTTAGGTATGTATATTTAATCTTGATAATTTGTATAATTTTGTATAATTTTGTACATAGATCTGTTAAATATGCATACCAATTATAACACATATATGCCCTAGAAACGATCGTTAAATAGTGAACTTTTTTTGTTTAATATAAGGAATTGTTTGTTCATTATTTGTTTAATATTTTATATATATATATATATATATATATATATATATATATATATATATATATACTTACACATATATACACAACATACATACTCAAATACACATATATACCAACACACACATATATACATACATACGTATGCATACGTACATACACACACACACACACACATATATACATATATAACTCTCTCTCTCTCTCTATATATATATATATGAGAAAGAACATAATTATTATATATATATATAAAATAAATATTGTACATATAAAAAAATATTGTATATATAAAAATAAAAATAAGAATAAGAATGAAAATAAAAAGTTGGGAATACGACAAATAATAAATAAAAATATATATATATTTAGAAAAGGGTATAAATGCTTATAGCAGATTTAGAGCACTCAACAAGTTCCTGGAGCAAGAGATCAATGAAAATAATCATTAAATCACTATATGTAATGATGCATATACATACATCTTTATACATATATACATATACACACACATATACACATATATATACATACACACACAAAAAAAACACAACCACAGAAATACACACACACATACAATTACGTATATATATATATATATATACACACACACATAGGAAAAAGTCTGACCCCACGGCAGAGCTCAAGTCTTTTCTGAGGCTATTATAAATATACACACAAAACAATTATATAAAAAATTACATATACACGCACAAATAAACACCCGCCCATACACACACATTAAATCTATATATACACACATACATACATACACATACATACATACATATATATATATATATATATATATATATATATATATATATATATATATACACACACACATATATACACACATACATATAAATATATACACACACGCGCACAAATACAACAGAAATATATAATATATACGATTATATATACATATACATATACATACAGATAGATATAAACATACATACACACACATATACATACACATATACATATACACACACATATGCATACACATATATATATATACATATATATATACATATATATATATATGTATACATATATACACACATACATACATATACATATATACACACATACATACATATACGCAACACAAAAAAAAATAATATCTAAAAATAAAAAAATTTTGGTATGTGAAGGGTAACGCAAAAAAACAGGGGCGAAAAAGAGGGGGGAAATAAATGACATAGGAAAAGGTTTAAATATAAGGGGAGATAAGGGAGAAAGAGAATACAAGAGTACAGAACATGGATTCAGCAGGTAAAAAAACCGTAGTGGAAGTTAAGAGCAGAAAAGGAGTTCAAGGTGGTTGAATTATCATAGGAATGTCAATCCAGTTACAGATCAGATGTGATTTCAGATGAGGACAACATCTGAAGATCTCGGTCTTTGAGTTCAGGCAAGCAGAAGTGGCTTTCAATTTAGCAAAATCCTATATTTTTCTGTGGTACACAAAGAACAGTTCTTTGTGCCCCTTCGTTACTCCCTCAAATGGTCTAAAATAGACCAATCGATAGAGTACGGGATGTTTTTATCTTTGAATTCCCACACTTTACTTGCGAGGGCCGTTGTTCGTTTATCGTAGTGCTTAAAAGAAGCGTCATGTGCATAAAACCTGGTTTTAAACCTGTCCTGGGTCATGCCAACATATCGCTCACTCCTGGCTGGCTGGTTGTTGATTAAAGGTGTCACTTTAGCCTCACAAACAACAGATTTGGTGTTAAATTTGCCCTGCAATGGGCATTCATCCGGCTTCCTGCAACTGCATCCTGGATTTGTTCTCGTATGATTTGAATTAGTGATCTTGGACTTCATTGATGGGCAAAATAAGTGTAGATTTACCCAATTTGATATTATTGATTTTAACCCCTCTATTACTGTTTCCTTATTAACTAATGCCTTAGAGTTTGCAAGACCCTTCATTAATATTTCTAAATTAGAAGAAGATATTATCTTTCATGCTAGAAACACTTTACTCTTTACTAATGAAAATATTTGGGTTAAAAAGTCAAACCCTGAAAACTCTTTTGATGTTGCAATGGGTTCATATGACAGTGCGGATGTGTGTGACTTAGTAGGATTATTCCTTCTCCACACCCTCAAAGAGAAATTTCCTTCCCATAATATCGGTTTATACCGTGATGACGGATTTGCAGTTTCTCATACCACCAACGGCCATAACCTTGATAAATTCCGTAAAGATATAATCAATACTTTTGCTAATCTTAACCTTAAAATCACTATAGATACGAACCTTACTAATGCTAACTTTCTTGACATTAATCTTGATCTACTTACCGCCTCTTTTAAACCTTATCAGAAACCTAATGAAAATCTTAGGTATATACACAAAGAGTCTTGCCATCCCCCTATAGTTTTTAAAAATCTTATTCCCAACATTAGCCGTAGTATTTCTACCTTATCTTCGTCTATTGACATTTTTAATAAAGCCGCCCCTTATTATAATAAAGCCCTTAAAAACAGCGGTTTTACAGAACAAATTTATTATTTACCTACTCCCCCCCCCCTAAAACTAACCACAATAATAGGAAAAGGAAAATTATTTGGTTTACACCCCCCCTTCTCTCTAACTCTCAAAACTAATGTAGGGAGGAAATTCCTTGAACTCTTAGATAAACATTTTCCTCCTAATCATAGATATTATAAGATATTTAATAGAAATGTAGTTAATATCAGTTACTCTTGTTGCCCATCAATGAAGTCCAAGATCACTAATTCAAATCATACGAGAACAAATCCAGGATGCAGTTGCAGGAAGCCGGATGAATGCCCATTGCAGGGCAAATGTAACACCAAGTCTGTTGTTTATGAAGCTAAAGTGACACCTTTAATCAACAACCAGCCAGCCAGGAGTGAGCGATATGTTGGCATGACCCAGGACAGGTTTAAAACCAGGTTTTATGCACATGTCGCTTCTTTTAAGCACTCCGATAAACGCACAACAACGGCCCTCGCAAGTAAGGTGTGGGAATTCAAGGATAAAAACATCCCGTACTCTATCTATTGATCTATTTTAGACTTTTCGAGGGAGTACCAAAGGGGCACAAAGAATTGTTCTTTGTGTGCCACAGAAAAATATAGGATTTTGCTAAATTGAAAGCCACTTCTGCTTGCCTGAACTCAAAGACCGAGATCTTCAGATGTTGTCCTCATCTGAAATCACATCTGATCTATAACTGGATTGACATTCCTATGATAACTCAACCACCTTGAACTCCTTTTCTGCTCTTTACTTCCACTACGGTTTTTTTACCTGCTGAATCCACGTTCTGTACTCTTGTATTCTCTTTCTCCCTTATCTCCCCTTATATCTAAACCTTTTCCTATGTCATTTATTTCCCCCTTCTTTTTCGCCCCTATTTTTTTGCCTTACCCTTCACATACCCAACATTTTTTTATTTTTAGATATAATTTTTTTGTGTTGCGTATATGTATATGTGTATATATATATATATATATATATATATATATATATATATATATATATATATATACATACATATACATATATATATATATATATATATATATATATATATATATATATAAATATATATTTCGTTTCTGAATTTGTTTAGCAAGATTCTTTATCTGAAATCGTGTGTTGAAACCGATATTGTTATACTTTGGGAGGGTCATGTTGCCAATAAGAAACACACGCACCAGTTGCTTTCACTTCAATTTAATTTATTAAATATTTATAAATTTACAAATTTATAAATTTCTGGTTGGTTGGTTGGTTCCACAACCAGATAGTTGTTTATATATATATAGTCATAGTTCTTTCGTCACACACTCTGTGACCTCTTCAGTGACTGGGGATTTCTTTCTTCGTTTCTGTGCCTTTCCTTTCTTCTATCCTACGCCATTTTGTTTGTGTGTGGGTTGCGTGCTCAGTTTGCGCATGCGCCACATCCGGGTGTCTGTGTGTGTTTGTGTTCATTTTTCTATTTTTCTATTTATATTTTTTTTATTTGTTTGTTTATTTATTTATTTATTGTTGGTTGGTTGTTTGTTCTATGTGTGTGTGTGTTTTCATTTTGTGTGTGTTTTCAATTGTAAGTTGTTTGTTCGATGTGTGTGTGTGTTTTCATTTTGTCCTTAATTGTAAGTTGTGATGTTGCTGTTCCACTCATATTTTCTATTTAATTTTGGTTTTAATTCTTTTATGCTTACTGCCTCTGTAATTTGCCTAAACATTGCGTCTTTCTTGTGTGTGGATTCTATTTTTATTTCTATGCTCTCTAATTTACCCCTGTGTTCTATCTTAGCATGTTGGTAGAGCACAGATGATTCTTTATTATCTTGGAGGTCTCGCCAGTGTTCATTTATTCGTTCCCCTATACTACGAGCTGTCTCACCTATGTACACTACATTTTTGTTTCTACATTGTCCTTCAGTACATCTTATGCTATATACTACATTTCTAGTTTTACAGTTAATATGGGGGCTTATTTTACAGGTTATACATTTCTTATCTATACATGAGGGTCTTTGGAACGGGTATGTCTTGCTAATAAGTGTTTTTACGGAGGTACCAGGTCTTTCTACTATCTTAATATTGAGATTATGTTTCTTTAGGGCCCTTCTAAATTTGTAGGCTAGTTCGCCTCTAGGGGTTGTATTGATACAAATACAACCCCTAGAGGCGAACTAGCCTACAAATTTAGAAGGGCCCTAAAGAAACATAATCTCAATATTAAGATAGTAGAAAGACCTGGTACCTCCGTAAAAACACTTATTAGCAAGACATACCCGTTCCAAAGACCCTCATGTATAGATAAGAAATGTATAACCTGTAAAATAAGCCCCCATATTAACTGTAAAACTAGAAATGTAGTATATAGCATAAGATGTACTGAAGGACAATGTAGAAACAAAAATGTAGTGTACATAGGTGAGACAGCTCGTAGTATAGGGGAACGAATAAATGAACACTGGCGAGACCTCCAAGATAATAAAGAATCATCTGTGCTCTACCAACATGCTAAGATAGAACACAGGGGTAAATTAGAGAGCATAGAAATAAAAATAGAATCCACACACAAGAAAGACGCAATGTTTAGGCAAATTACAGAGGCAGTAAGCATAAAAGAATTAAAACCAAAATTAAATAGAAAATATGAGTGGAACAGCAACATCACAACTTACAATTAAGGACAAAATGAAAACACACACACACATCGAACAAACAACTTACAATTGAAAACACACACAAAATGAAAACACACACACACATAGAACAAACAACCAACCAACAATAAATAAATAAATAAACAAACAAATAAAAAAAAATATAAATAGAAAAATAGAAAAATGAACACAAACACACACAGACACCCGGATGTGGCGCATGCGCAAACTGAGCACGCAACCCACACACAAACAAAATGGCGTAGGATAGAAGAAAGGAAAGGCACAGAAACGAAGAAAGAAATCCCCAGTCACTGAAGAGGTCACAGAGTGTGTGACGAAAGAACTATGACTATATATATATAAACAACTATCTGGTTGTGGAACCAACCAACCAACCAGAAATTTATAAATTTGTAAATTTATAAATATTTAATAAATTAAATTGAAGTGAAAGCAACTGGTGCGTGTGTTTCTTATTGGCAACATGACCCTCCCAAAGTATAACAATATAAATATATATATATATATATATATATATATATACGTA
>OZ024742.1:203708960-203758960 GCA_964016885.1 Eledone cirrhosa | reverse complement strand
TCTCTCTCTCTCTCTGTCTCTCTCGCCCCATCTCCCTCTCTCTCCCCATCTCCCTCTCACTTTTACTCTTTTTCTCTTTGCTCCCCTACTACTTCCGTCTTCTCTTCTCTCTGCCTCTTTTCGCCTACACCCGCCGAGGTTAGACGTGTTTTCTTCACTCTCCCTATCTCGTTGTCAATAAAAGCCTCAGACTTATGTTCAATAGCAGTTTTGACTTCTCTCTCTCTATCCTCCGGTTACTTACATACATACATGTGCCCTCCTCGTTCCCCCTTCCTTTCGGTATGTTCTCGGCACTTTTTCCTTCTTTTCCTTTTTTCCCTTCTGTTTATTTTTTTCTTTCTCTCCTCAATAACTTCCACAAGATATTGACGCACTGGAGTTAGACATATTGTCTTTAATGCGTTGAAATGTCCTTGATCTCCAGCAGACAACTGAGGAAGGGATTGTTCCCCGTTTGTGCTTTCCTTATATATATATATATAAAATCATTTTAACTAAGCAAGGAATGATATCGATATGTCTCAAATGATATCGATATGTCTCAAATATTTGATGGTCTTACAAAGATTTTAACCCAGAATATAATACCGGAAAATTCGTTGCGTGGATATTTTTGTAGAAGGTTTATGTTTATTACCTGATGATTGCTTAGCATTTTGCTTGGCATGAAACTTAAATGTGCAATGTATTACCTTTAACAAACTATATTGTATTATATATATTTTATTCAACCTTTGTACTAACTTACTCTATATTCTTTTAAACACGTATTATGTATATGTATATATATATATATATATATATATATATATATATATATATATATATATATATATATTAGAAAGTGAGGTTTTTTTTACAAAATGAAAAATAACCGAGGTGTCCTACACGAGTGGAAGTATAAAGAAAAAGGGATGAAATCGAAAATGCAACTGAAGTCTTATTTTCTCAGATGTGAGAAAAACCACAGACCCTCCATCTCAACTCACCTTTTGAAAAGCAGAAGAACTGCGAAACCGGTAAAGGAACCAAATATATATATTTAAAAAAAAAATAAGACTTCAGTTGCATTTTCGATTTCATCCCTTTTTCTTTATATATATATATATATATATATATATATATATATGTTCCCATACAGCTCTGAGTTTTTCATCCTCAGTGTATACTGATTAATGTTCAGAGCCATCCTCAGCATTCTCGTGTAGCACCCATCCACCATCTGAGTGAGTTTCTTGGTCAGTGTCCAAGTCTCAGACCCATACAGCTCAAAAGTGACACAGAGGAGACTGAGGTTAGCTGGACATGCTCACCGACATCCAGAGTTGACATTGCACTCAGTGCTTTTTTGGGAGCCCCTACATGGACACACTAGAAGAGGAAGACCAAGGTTAACGTATGTTGATGCCCTAAGGGCAGACACTGGTCTATTGGAGACGCAGGACATGGCAGCGATAATGAGGGACAGAGACCGCTGGAGAGAACTCGTCCATGGATCTCGGGAATTTTACCCGCCTTAGAATATATATGTATATATATACATATATATATATATATATATATATACATATATATATATATATATATATATATATATATATATACATACATATATATATATATATATATATATATATATATATATATATATATATATATATATATATATATATATATATATATATATATATTTGGAGGGAGGTGCACAGGCAGGAGTTTTGTATTTTGTATTTGACTCAAGTTACGTAAAGTGTAGGTATTTGTGACACATTACATAACTTTAAAAATCACATGAGGTGTCCCATCCTCACGAAATTTTCAACTGAATTTTGTTACTATTTATACTGAAATGCCTTAACAAACATATATTATCAGATGTCTTTCATAAAATTCATATGACATACAACATAATTCATTATTATTGCCATTCTGAGTTCAAATCCCGCCGAGGTTAACTTTGCCTTTCATCCTTACGGGGTCGATAAAATAAAGTACCAGTAATACACTGGGTATTTGCTGGCCTTGTGCCTAACGTAGAAACAATTATTATGTATAGTATCATATCAGGTGCCTTCATTTTCCTAATTGATATATAAAGTGTTCCTTAATATTACATATCTGGACAGCTTTTATTTTGAACTCTACTTTCATCCTCCTATTACAATCTCTTATTATCTGCCCCCTATTTTCAGATATAAAGACAATAAATTCATTATAACTAAATAGTTAATGAGATATGTTTTAAGGTAATCCAATTAGAGGTTATGAGTACTCTGTATCGAGGATTGTTTGACTCAACAAGAAGTTTTCTTAGCCGGGTGGTTGGTTTAAGAAAGTTCCTAGGTAAGTGGTTCTTGGAGTAATAATAGCAAAAGAGTGAAGAATAACATGGTCGGCTGTACATTAGGGTTTATTTAAAGTATTAACAATTGTTTCATTAGTCCGGTGTGGCTAAAAATCGCTGTCCACAAGATGCTACGCCACTTGAATTTAATTACAGTTGATATCCGACCAAATCATCAGAATACTGACCTGTGTACACGATACAGTGCGCTAGTATTTATAGATAGATGGAAAAATAACAAGAATAAAAGCAATAATACTGATAATAATAATAATAGGGAGGTGTAGGGATAAAGAGGATACTAGGGTACAGGCGTAAAATATAGTAATAATAATAATGATAACAACATGGAATAAAATAAGAAAATTGGTATGAAGAGATGATAAAATAAGTGACGTAGCATCTTGCTAACAGCGATTTTTGGACACTCTGGACTAATGAAACAATTATTAATATATATATATATATATGTGTGTGTGTGTGTGTGTGTGTGTGTGTGTGTGTGTGTATGTGTATGTGTGTGTGTGTGTGTGTGTTTGTGTGTCGTAAGGTCGTAGGTTCATGACCGGTTGGTGTGCTATGTTTTTGAGGAAGACATTTCATTTCAAGTTGATCCAGTCCACTCTGCTGAAAATAAGTACTACAAGTACTACAACTGGAAATTAAACCCTCAACGGTCTGGTATCCTATCCATGGGATGCCTTATATTCTCAATCGCTTGACGTCAGATATAACCGGAATAAGCTGGACTTAGAGAGCTTCTAGTGTTTAGAGAGATTTTCAACTCTAATCATATTTCTGTTTCAAATTACAAACATTTGTAATAAACGCCCAAATTCAGAAAGGACCAGTTCTGTATAATTGTAGACATGCGTTGTAGGCGCCTTTGTATTTTCAGATATGCAAGTTTGATAATAAACGGTTGAAAGAAAAATCATGAAAGACATACAGTGTGGAACTTCACAGAAGTTTCATTACATGAAAACACAGAAGTCTTAAGAAATAATTTTACCGTTAAAACACAAAAATAAAAATTAGGTTACATCGGTTCATAAATGTTTGTTTCTACTCTGAATGAATAGTAATAAAATTATGACTAAGGTTGCGTTGTTGACAACCATGTCACGTTTACAATGTTCAATTCCATCACTGTTAAACTAAATATACTGATGTATATACGGAAAGTATAAATTGAAATGCTTTTTGATGTCACCTGCCATTTTCGGAGCAACAAAAATCCAAGTTCAAATTGACTTCAAGAATACAGAGTTAACTGTTTTAGTCGATGATAAAAAACTATATTTCATAAATGTTCACTCGTATCACAGTTGAAGGATCAGACATCTTATCCTCATATCATATACGATATTATATCATATCATATAATATATCATATGATACGATATCTCTGTACATATGGTATCTAATATCCTTAATGCCATTACGTTTCGAAAAGGATTTCTCTTCAGTCAATATGTTATTGGGATACTTAACATTCACTAGCACTATACTCCATGGTAATCGATGACATGTGTCGTCAGCTGGAACACACATTATTTAGTGAGTGCTTCGTATGCTTGTCATACTAAGATAAAATCTTCCCACACATGTAGTCTGGTCACAGGAGGATCTAGATACGTTATGTTTGGTAGACATTGCTACATCCTTCCATCCATATATATATATATATATATATATATATATATATATATATATATATATATATATATATATATATCTTGGCTTTTATAGAATAAATCAATAATACACTATCCAGATTGTGTGTTGTTGAGGTACATACGACATAATATGAGGAGACGAAACCAGCCATATAGTATGCTATAAATATAACATACATTATAACAACTTAGCCAACCATTACACTTTTTTCTGAGAAATACTCTCTGACTGCATTGCGCACAATTTCGTATTAAAGACACTTTATTGAAAAGAAATACCAAATAAAAAAGAAAACATGCAACTAGGCGGTTAAATGGCCTTTTACAAATAATGTTGTAGCAATAATCTTAATAATCGTATTTATATTTAACATTACAGCTTTTAAGCGAACATATCAGATGTGGTTTTAGGTTTATAATTATATCTATCTATGCATCTATCTATCTAGCTAGTTATCATATACTTCTCTGTGAGTGTATATATATATATATATATATATATATATACATTTATATAAAGATATATATATGTATATGTATATACATATAAAAATACGTATATTCAGTATATTCAGAATATGCATGCATATATACACACACATATATATATATACACATATACATTATATATATATATATATATATATATATATATATATATATATGTGTGTATGTGTGTGTGTGTGTGTGTGTGTGTGTGTGTGTGTGTGTGTGTGTGTGTGTGTGTGTGTGTATAGTAGGAGAGAGGAAGATCAGGGGAGCGGAAGACAATGAGATAGATATACATTCATACATATCAAAGGAAGGTCGAGAAAGATTTGAGAAATTCATTGTAAAATATTTTTTTACTACGTATGGAAAGCAGGAGGTAGCCATCCTCAGTGTGTTAGCATGTGTGTGTATGGGGGGTTCTGCGTGCGTATTTGAGACAAGTTCAACCTTTTGTATCGCACGTTAAGTGCACAACTATGAGTGTATTCAGGCGTGTGCGCCATTAAAATAAAACATTTCTATATTATAACATATAATACAATGTTGTTGTTTCTTTATATATATATTTCTATATTATAACATAAACTACATTGGTGTTGCTTATGGTCATATGTATGTCTTGGAAAAGACAAGGTCACATAACTCTGTAATAGAGATATGGGAAGGAGAAAGAGAAGAAGAACATTAACATGACAAATTCGATTATCGGCTGTCTGCGTATTTTCGTCTGTCTATGGTATTGCTTTCCTTGATATTTTTAATTTGATACTTAACTACATCGACACAGCATCGTACTGTTGCCCTTTCATTCACCCATAAGGCGTTAGTGGTGGTATTGGTGGATGTTGTTGTGGTGTTGGTGCTAGTAGTGTAGGAATAGTTAAGAATACAATGTGTATTTTTTAATTTTGGCTGTTCCAATCTGTTTGAAATTTTGTAAGCGGAAACTGAACGGATGGCCATCAGATATATATATATATATATATATATATATATATATATATATATATATATATATATATATATATATACCTATATAGACACCCACACACACATACATATACGCGCTGTTCCCCACATTTGGTCTACAGACACCTGGAGGTCCATGACATATCATGTTAAGTTTGCCTGGGACAATTATCAACCTACCTATTTTTATAGGACATATCTCAGGTTCCTCGCATCATGACAATACAAATGGTTAACTCCAATTTCTATGCAGAAATATTTCCTGCCGATGAACGTCCATCAGACCATCGGCCTTCTGTCTAGTCGATTCTAGTGTTTTGTTCAAGCATTCAATTTTAGAAATGAAACTTGCAGATATTTTGTGCTTCTCACTTACACTTTCTTTAGAACTCGACATAATGAATCAATATTATTTTCCCTTAGATTGATATCTACTGAATTTGAATGAGATCTTCGTAAACTTTATGAACAGTATTCAACAAACATGGCTGATGTCGTGCTGCTAAGTGCTGCTGTTGTTGTTGTTGCTGCTGCTGCACAAACCAAACATGGAGAGTTATCGTAACATAATTTAGCTGTCGTTTTTGTTCACCCCCAGGATATTCCTGCCTGCGAAGTCATTGCAATCAAAGGCATTCCAGTCGCGAGAGTCCCACCTAGAATAACTTATTCGCGATGTCCTTACGTTTGAAGGTTGTAGGTTATGATTCGAAGGAATTCAGTAGTTATTTTGAACAAGCGTGGCTCCTTCTTCGCCTCATTGATTTTCAACCTTGCAGCTCTCGGCAGAGAATCTATGCTGTGCATGTCAGAGATCATCTTCCGATAAATTAAATAGTACCGTGTCGTCTGCAAACTCCAGCCGACTGATATTACATCCACCGGTTTTGATATCAATTCCAGCATGGCTGACCATGTCAATTCTGTTCATAAAGATTATGAACAGGAGAGGTGACATTACACATTACTGGCGGATTTCGATACCCACATTAAATGGTTTCGACTTGCCACCATTTATCCGTATAGAGACTTCAGGGCAACAAAAAGCTGTCCATTGATCCTATACTTTTGCAGAACCTTCCATAACATCTCCAGTGGAACGCGGTCGTATGCTTTTCAAGGTTTACGAAAAAAGAATTCATCTCAGGGCAATACTTCCACGATTTCTCAAACACCTACTGAAGAATGAATATTTGGTGAACTGTGTTAGATTTGGGGTGAAAACCACACTGTTCGTCAACTAGCTTCGACTCGACAATATCCACATCTCTTTGCCAAACACAGCATAGATTACACGGGGGATTATTAAGAAGGAAATTCTTCTATAGTTAGAGAAATATTTCTTGTTTCCTTTCGTGAAAGTTGGGATACTGACTCCCGTTTGTCATCGCTTTGGCACTTTTATGGGAGATTCTAGCCACCCGAATCAACCAGAGAATATCTTCTATATTTAAGACTTTTAACATTTCGAGCCGAATTACATCCTCCCGGGAGGCCTTGCCACATTTGACCACTTTAATTGCTCTGGTGACCTGAGCTTCCGAGAGGTTAATTTTCGCCCTTAGTCGCTGGACACATTTTACGGGCAAAGCTAACGGGCAGGAGACCCAGAAGTCGATCCAAAACAAGATGGCTGGATAATATCCATTAGTTCGGTACGTCCCATTTGGGATCTAACTAGATCAATTGTAGTCGGTTGCTTCAGATAGGACTCTCTGGAAAGCGCGACTGAAGATTCTGTCCCTCCCCACGATCCTGCCAGTGCCAAGAAGAAGAAGAAGAAGAAGAAGAAGAAGAAGAAGAAGAAGAAGAAGAAGAAGAAGAATGGCTTCTAATTTAGACACAAAACAGTAATTTCTTTCCTGGTGATTCGCACAGTTACCAAAAGGTAGAATTCATTGCGATAGTTGCCAATGTTTTGAAGAGGTTCTAATTTTGGCACAAAACCAGTACGATCTCATTTGAAGAACATATCTCAACTATGCTCCAGAAACGGAATAACAAAATCTATGCCACATAAAACAACCTGTAATACTTACTGCATCTGCCATGCCACATAAGGGGACTCCTTCCTCAGTCGTGATCCATTTGGCCGGGGAGAAGAACAATCTGAGGAATGAGGGCAGTCGAAATTTCAACAGAAACTGACATGAAATGGATTGTGTCGGTTAATGAAGAGATTATATTTAAATAAATATCATTACAGATAACTACATGAATTACAATTACTTATTACTACATTATTTTAGGTGAGTAACTATAGGTGCTATCATAACTGTATGGTTAAGGAGTTGGCATCGCAACCTTGTGATTTCGGGTTCAGTCCTACTGTGTGATACTTTGGACAAGTATCTTGTAATATAGCCTCAAGTTGAATAATGTTTCGTGAGTGAAACTTGGTAGGCGGAAACTGAGCGGATGCCCGTCATATATATATATATATATCAGTTTGGATCTAGCTGTCGAAATGGCTGGAGCTCTACCGTCGGGGTCCTGTAAATATATATATATAAGTAAACTTATACACACACACACACTTTCTCTCTCTGTCTCACACACACATATATATATATATTAGTGTGTGTGTGTGTAGAAGTAGGTGTGTTCCTGTGTCAGCCTTTGACTAAATGAGATCGATAAAATACCAGACATGAAAAAATAACTGTTAGGGACGATATGATCACTAAATCCCTTCAAGGCATTGCTGTAGTATGGTCGCAAGCTAATGACTGAAACAAGTAAAATACTAAAGATAACTATTATTTTTTTATAATTTCTTTTGTACTTTTATACTTTAGAGGCAAGGCGTATACACACGTGCCAGCGCGCTCACACACACACACATACACAATTACGCACACAGCTCGAAGGAATAAAAACACCACAAGCATTACTATAGTCAAATACAGAAGACAAATAAATTAACTGTTTCACATAGAAAACAACAATGAATATTAAATAAAACATAACCTACAGATATTCTTGCTTCATATAGTTTACTCTTTCATATTTAAAAATATAATATATAAAAAGGGACAAATAAAATGATTGAGATATGACAATGAAACTGTTTCTAGTCAATTGTATTAATTTAATTTGCTTCCATTAGTATTTCTCTTTGAAATCTACCCTTTTTATTCTGATTATCACTTCAATTTCAAGCCTGCGGAGTTAAGCTTTTGACGAACGCCCAAGGCAGACGGTCAGATTTACCATGATTCAGCTTGTTTTCCTTTATCGTCAGCTTCTGTTTTCTGAACTATCATAAAACATAAACATTATCACCATTTAGTGTATCGATCTATGGGTAGAATCCATTCGTTTAAGTGTGTGTATTCTCCCCCCCCCCCTCTCTGCTTCTCTTTCGTTCTCTGAAATGAAAATGATTGAGCCCTGATTACGTCAACAATTGAGACAATACAAAATAGTAAATAATTAGGATTTAGATTCAGGCATAGCTGTATACAGATATGTATAAAGATTTCGTATTATAGAAATACGGTATGTTTACAGGTAAACATTTAGAAAGCCGTAGCTATGCCAAAAACACCGGGGCTAACGACCTCTGGTGGTATCCAGCAGAAATATATATATATATATATGCTCTCACACACTCATCTCTCTCTGTGTGCGTATATACACACTTATCTCACTCTGTGTGCGTGTATATATATATATATATATATATATATATATATATATATAAAATAGAAACTTTCGCCGTAAGAAATGGAAAAAGATGAGTATTGACGTACATGTACGTCAATACTCATCTTTTTCCACTTCTTAGAGGGTTCTAAACTCCACTATCAGGCTAAAAATTCTTTAGTAAGAAATATGGCGAAAGCTTCTATTTCTACTTTCAAACTCGCCCGCTGTTTCAAAACTTGTCATATATATATATATGGAAAATAGAAATGGCTGTGTAGTTGCTATTTAAGGTAACTTAAAATGCAGTGGGAATACGAAGAAAACAAGAACAGAGGGGGCGGGGGAGTTTTCATCATCAGTTGTCTACTGGGGGGCTCGGATATTTCTACGCTTTAAAGACAAGATACCTCACCCCAGGGCGTCAATAACTGGATAAGTTATTAGGAAAACGAAGGAAGGAGGGAAGGAAAGCAAAGGGAAAGAAAAGAGAAACAGTAACAAAGAAACCGAGCAATGTGCGAGCAACTATAGGTAGGAAATCTAAGACCACTCGATAAGAGAACTTAAGTTCAAGACTGAGTGGTCGAGAGGAACAACACACGTCCGATCGCCGCAGTTTTAAGTGAGAAGAGAACTGCTAAACGACCAGACGAGGGGGTGAAAGTGAGAGGGAGAAAGGGAGAGGAAGAAAGTGGGGTGAGAGTAGATAGGGAGAAAGGGAGGGGAAGAAAGAGGGGTGAGAGTAGAAAGTGGCGAAATAGGGAGGTAGAAGGGGAGAGAAGAATGGTCACATATATATACACACACAGGAGTGCAAGTGTCTTTAAGTTATTGTTTGATTGAATTAAGTGGACATGTTCTCAAGTAACAAGAACAAGGAGGTATGATGCAATATTGAAAACAAACAATAATTCTTATACAGAAATAACTGTATAAGACCTATATATGGAGTGAGGGGGACAGGGACAGTGGTAGTGTGGGGGACAAGGACAGTGGTAGCGTGGGGGACAGGGACAGTGGTAGTGTGGGGGACAGGGACAGTGGTAGTGTGGGGGACAAGGACAGTGGTAGTGTGGGGGACAGGGACAGTGGTAGTGTGGGGGACAGGGACAGTGGTAGTGTGGGGGACAGGGACAGTGGTAGTGTGGGGGACAGGGACAGTGGCAGTGTGGGGGGCAGGGACAGTGGTAGTGTGGGGGACAGGGACAGTGGTAGTGTGGGGGACAGGGACACTGGTAGTGAGGGGGACAGGGACACTGGTAGTGTGGGGGACAGGGACAGTGGTAGTGTGGGGGACAGGGACTGTGGTAGTGTAGGGGACAGGGACAGTGGTAGTGTGGGGGACAGGGACAGTGGTAGTGTGGGGGATAGGGACACTGGTAGTGTGGGGGAAAAGGACAGTGGTAGTGTGGGGGATAGGGACAGTGGTAGTGTAGGGGAGAGGCACAGTGGTAGTGTGGGGACAGGGACAGTGGTAGTGTAGGGGACAGGCACAGTGGTAGTGTGGGGGACAGGGACAGTGGTAGTGTGGGGGATAGGGAGAGTGGTAGTGGGAGGACAGGGACAGTAGTAGTGTGGGGGACAGGGACAGTGGTAGTGTGGGGGGACAAGGGCAGTAGTAGTGTGGGGGACAGGGACAGTAGTAGTGTGGGGGAAGGGAAAGTGGTAGTATGGGGGACAGGGACTACTGGTAGTGTGGGGGACAGGGACAGTGGTAGTGTGGGGGACAGGGACAGTAGTAGTGTGGGGGACAGGTACAGTGGTAGTGTGGGGGACAGGGACAGTGGTAGTGTGAGGGACAGGGACTGTGGTAGTGTGAGGGACAGGGACAGTGGTAGTGTGGAGGACAGGGACAGTGGTAGTGTGAGGGACAGGGACTGTGGTAGTGTGAGGGACAGGGACAGTGGTAGTGTGGGGAACAGGGACAGTGGTAGTGTGGGGGGACAGGGACAGTGGTAGTGTGGGGGGACAGGGACAGTGGTGGCGTGGGGGGACAGGGACAGTGGTAGTGTAGGGGACAGGGACAGTGGTAGTGTGGGGGGACAGGGACAGTGGTAGTGTGGGGGACAGGGACAGTGGTAGTGTGAGGGACAGGGACAGTGGTAGTGTGGGGGGACAGGGACAGTGGTAGTGTGGGGGACAGGACAGTGGTAGTGTGGAGGACAGGGACAGTGGTAGTGTGGAGGACAGGAACAGTGGTATTGTGGGGGACAGGGACAATGGTAGTGTGGGGGACAGGGACAGTGGTAGTGTGGAGGACAGGGACAGTGGTAGTGTGGGGAACATGGACTGTGGTAGTGTGGGGGACAGGGACAGTGGTAGTGTGAGGGACAGGGACAGTGGTAGTGTGGGGGACAGGGACAGTGGTAGTGTGGAGGACAGGGACAGTGGTAGTGTGGGGGACAGGGACTGTGGTAGTGTGGGGGGACAGGGACAGTGGTAGTGTGGAGGACAGGGACAGGGACAGTGGTAGTGTGTGGGACAGGGACAGTGATAGTGTGTGGGACAGGGACAGTGGTAGTGTGGGGGATAGGGCCAGTGGTAGTGTGGGGGACAGGGACAGTGGTAGTGTGGAGGACAGGGACAGTGGTAGTGTGGGGGACAGGGACTGTGGTAGTGTGGGGGACAGGGACAGTGGTAGTGTGGGGGACA
The DNA here is from genome assembly GCA_964016885.1 of Eledone cirrhosa. Classification (NCBI taxonomy): domain Eukaryota; kingdom Metazoa; phylum Mollusca; class Cephalopoda; order Octopoda; family Eledonidae; genus Eledone; species Eledone cirrhosa. The sequence goes on along the minus strand of OZ024742.1, from coordinate 203,747,170 downwards.
GGGATAGTGGTAGTGTGGGGGACAGGGACAGTGGTAGTGTGGGGGACAGGGATTGTGGTAGTGTGGGGGACAGGGACAGTGGTAGTGTGGGGGACAGGGACTGTGGTAGTGTGAGGGGCAGGGACAGTGGTAGTGTGGGGGACAGGGACAGTGGTAGTGTGGGGGACAGGGACTGTGGTAGTGTGGGGGACAGGGACAGTGGTAGTGTGGAGGACAGGGACAGTGGTAGTGTGGGGGACAGGGACTGTGGTAGTGTGGGGGGACAGGGACAGTGGTAGTGTGGAGGACAGGGACAGTGGTAGTGTGGGGGACAGGGACTGTGATAGTGTGGGGGACAGGAACAGTGGTAGTGTGGAGGACGGGGACAGTGGTAGTGTGGGGAACAGGGACTGTGGTAGTGTGGGGGACAGGGACAGTGGTAGTGTGAGGGACAGGGACAGTGGTAGTGTGGGGGACAGGGACAGTGGTAGTGTGGAGGACAGGGACAGTGGTAGTGTGGGGGACAGGGACTGTGGTAGTGTGGGGGGACAGGGACAGTGGTAGTGTGGAGGACAGGGACAGGAACAGTGGTAGTGTGTGGGACAGGGACAGTGATAGTGTGGGGGACAGGGACAGTGGTAGTGTGGGGGACAGGGACAGTGGTAGTGTGAGGGACAGGGACAGTGGTAGTGTGGAGGACAGGGACAGTGGTAGTGTGGGGGGACAGGGACAGTGGGATAGGGCCAGTGGTAGTGTGGGGGACAGGGACAGTGGTAGTGTGGAGGACAGGGACAGTGGTAGTGTGGGGGACAGGGACTGTGGTAGTGTGGGGGACAGGGACAGTGGTAGTGTGGGGGACAGGGATAGTGGTAGTGTGGGGGACAGGGACAGTGGTAGTGTGGGGGACAGGTATTGTGGTAGTGTGGGGGACAGGGACAGTGGTAGTGTGGGGGACAGGGACTGTGGTAGTGTGAGGGGCAGGGACAGTGGTAGTGTGGGGGACAGGGACAGTGGTAGTGTGGGGGACAGGGACAGTGGTAGTGTGGGGGACAGGGACTGTGGTAGTGATGGGGACAGGGGCAGTGGTAGTGTGGGGGACAGGGACTGTGGTAGTGTGGGGCATAGGGACAGTGGTAGTGTAGGGGAACAGGGACAGTGGTAGTGTGGGGGACAGGGACAGTGGTAGTGTGGGGGACAGGGACAGTGGTAGTGCGGGGGACAGGGACAGTGGTAGTGTGGGGGACAGGGACAGTGGTAGTATGGGGGGACAGGGACAGTGGTGGTGTGGGGGGACAGGGACAGTGGTAGTGTAGGGGAAAGGGACAGTGGTAGTGTAGGGGACAGGGACTGTGGTAGTGTGGGGGACAGGGACAGTGGTAGTGTAGGGGACAGGGACGGTGGTAGTGTGGGAGACAGGGGCAGTGGTAGTGTGGGGGGACAGGGACAGTGGTGGTGTGGGGGGACAGGGACAGTGGTAGTGTAGGGGAAAGGGACAGTGGTAGTGTAGGGGACAGGGACGGTGGTAGTGTGGGGGGACAGGGGCAGTGGTAGTGTGGGGGACAGGGACTGTGGTAGTGTAGGGGACAGGGACAGTGGTAGTGTAGGGGACAGGGACAGTGGTAGAGTGGAGGACAGGGACAGTGGTAGTGTGGGGGGACAGGGACTGTGGTAGTGTGAGGGACAGGGACTATGCTAGTGCGGGGGACAGGGACAGTGGTAGTGTGGGGGACAGGGACAGTGGTAGTGTGGGGGACAGGGACAGTGGTAGTGTGGGGGACAGGGACAGTGGTAGTGTGGGGGACAGGGACAGTGGTAGTGTGGGGGATAGGGACAGTGGTAGTGTGGGGGACAGGGACAGTGGTAGTGTAGGGGACAGGGACTGTGGTAGTGTGGGGGACAGGGACAGTGGTAGTGTGGGGGACAGGGACAGTGGTAGTGTGGGGGACAGGGACAGTGGTAGTGTGGGGGACAGGGACAGTGGTAGTGTGGGGGACAGGGACAGTGGTAGTGTGGGGGACAGGGACAGTGGTAGTGTGGATGACAGGACAGTGGTAGTGTGGATGACAGGGACAGTGGTAGTGTGGGGTACAGGGGCAGTGGTAGTGTGGGGGACAGGGACAGTGGTAGTGTGGGGGACAGGGATTGTGGTAGTGTGGGGGACAGGGGCAGTGGTAGTGTGGGGGACAGGGACAGTGGTAGTGTGGGGGACAGGGATTGTGGTAGTGTGGGGTACAGGGGCAGTGGTAGTGTGGGGGACAGGGACAGTGGTAGTGTGGGGGACAGGGACAATGGTAGTGTGGGGGACAGGGACAGTGGTAGTGTGGGGGACAGGGACAGTGGTAGTGTGGGGGACAGGGACAGTGGTAGTGTGGGGGACAGGGATTGAGGTAGTGTGGGAGACAGGGACAGTGGTAGTGTGGGGGACAGGGACAGTGGTAGTGTGGGGGACAGGGACAGTGGTAGTGTGGGGGACAGGGACAGTGGTAGTGTGGGGGGACAGGGACAGTGGTAGTGTGGGGGACAGGGACTGTGGTAGTGTGGGGGCAGGGACTGTGGTAGTGTAGGGGACAGTGGTAGTGTGGGGGACAGGGACAGTGGTAGTGTGGGGGGCAGGGACAGTGGTAGTGTGGGGGGACAGGGACAGTGGTAGTGTGGGGGACAGGGACTGTGGTAGTGTGGGGGACAGGGACAGTGCTAGTGTGGGGGACAGGGACAGTGGTAGTGTGGGGGGACAGGGATAATGGTAGTGTGGGGGACAGGGACAGTGGTAGTGTGGGGGACAGGGACTGTGGTAGTGTGGGGACAGGGACAGTGGTAGTGTGGGGGGACAGGGACGGTGGTAGTGTGGGGGACAGGGACAGTGGTAGTGTGGGGGACAGGGATTGTGGTAGTGTGGGGGACAGGGATTGTGGTAGTGTGGGGGACAGGGACTGTGGTAGTGTGAGGGGCAGGGACAGTGGTAGTGTGGGGGACAGGGACAGTGGTAGTGTGGGGGACAGGGACTGTGGTAGTGATGGGGACAGGGGCAGTGGTAGTGTGGGGGACAGGGACTGTGGTAGTGTGGGGCATAGGGACAGTGGTAGTGTAGGGGAACAGGGACAGTGGTAGTGTGGGGGACAGGGACAATGGTAGTGTGGGGGACAGGGACAGTGGTAGTGTGGGGGGACAGGGACAGTGGTGGTGTGGGGGGACAGGGACAGTGGTAGTGTGGGGGGACAGGGACTATGCTACTGCGGGGGACAGGGACAGTGGTAGTGTAGGGGAAAGGGACAGTGGTAGTGTGAGGGACAGGGACTATGCTACTGCGGGGGACAGGGACAGTGGTAGTGTGGGGGGACAGGGACAGTGGTAGTGTGGGGGATAGGGACAGTGGTAGTGTGGGGGATAGGGACAGTGGTAGTGTGGGGGACAGGGACAGTGGTAGTGTAGGGGACAGGACAGTGGTAGTGTGGGGGACAGGGACAGTGGTAGAGTGGGGGACAGGGACTGTGGTAGTGTGGGGGGCAGGAACTGTGGTAGTGTGGGCACATGGACAGTGGTAGTGTGGGGGGACAGGGACAGTGGTAGTGTGGGGGACAGGGACAATGGTAGTGTGGGGGACAGGGACAGTGGTAGTGTGGGGGGACAGGGACAGTGGTGGTGTGGGGGGACAGGGACAGTGGTAGTGTAGGGGACAGGGACAGTGGTAGTGTAGGGGACAGGGACGGTGGTAGTGTGGGGGACAGGGACAATGGTAGTGTGGGGTACAGGGACAGTGGTAGTGTGGGGGACAGGGACAGTGGTAGTGTGGGGGGACAGGGACAGTGGTAGTGTGGAGGACAGGGACAGTGGTAGTGTGGGGGACAGGGACAGTGGTAGTGTGGGGGACAGGGACAGTGGTAGTGTGGGGGACAGGGACAATGGTAGTGTGGGGGACAGGGACAGTGGTAGTGTGGAGGACAGGGACAGTGGTAGTGTGGGGGACAGGGACAATGGTAGTGTGGGGGGCAGGGACAGTGGTAGTGTGGGGGACAGGGACAGTGGTAGTGTGGGGGGACAGGGACAGTGGTAGTGTGGAGGACAGGGACAGTGGTAGTGTGGGGGACAGGGACAGTGGTAGTGTGGGGGGACAGGGACAGTGGTAGTGTGGGGGACAGGGACAGTGGTAGTGTGGGGGACAGGGACAATGGTAGTGTGGGGGACAGGGACAGTGGTAGTGTGGAGGACAGGGACAGTGGTATTGTGGGGGACAGGGACAATGGTAGTGTGGGGGACAGGGACAGTGGTAGTGTGGGGGACAGGGACAATGGTAGTGTGGGGGACAGGGACAGTGGTAGTGTGGGGGGACAGGGACAGTGGTAGTGTGGAGGACAGGGACAGTGGTAGTGTGGGGGACAGGGACAGTGGTAGTGTGGGGGACAGGGACAATGGTAGTGTGGGGGACAGGGACAGTGGTAGTGTGGGGGGACAGGGACAGTGGTGGTGTGGGGGGACAGGGACAGTGGTAGTGTAGGGGACAGGGACAGTGGTAGTGTAGGGGACAGGGAAGGTGGTAGTGTGGGGGACAGGGGCAGTGGTAGTGTGGGGGACAGGGACTGTGGTAGTGTGGGGGACAGGGACAGTGGTAGTGTATGGGGACAGGGACAGTGGTAGAGTGGAGGACAGGGACAGTGGTAGTGTGGGGGGACAGGGACTGTGGTAGTGTGAGGGACAGGGACTATGCTAGTGCGGGGGACAGGGACAGTGGTAGTGTGGGGGACAGGGACAGTAGTAGTGTGGGGGACAGGGACAGTGGTAGGGTGGGGGATAGGGACAGTGGTAGTGTGGGGGACAGGGACAGTGGTAGTGTGGGGGATAGGGACACTGGTAGTGTGGGGGACAGGGACAGTGGTAGTGTGGGGGACAGGGACAGTGGTAGTGTGGGGGATAGGGACAGTGGTAGTGTGGGGGACAGGGACAGTGGTAGTGTGGGGGATAGGGACACTGGTAGTGTGGGGGACAGGGACAGTGGTAGTGTGGGGGACAGGGACAGTGGTAGTGTGGGGGACAGGGACAGTGGTAGTGTGGGGGACAGGGACAGTGGTAGTGTGGGGGACAGTGACAGTGGTAGTGTGGGGGATAGGGACACTGGTAGTGTGGGGGACAGGGACAGTGGTAGTGTGGGGGATAGGGACAGTGGTAGTGTGGGGGACAGGGACAGTGGTAGTGTGGGGAACAGGGACAGTGGTAGTGTGGGGGACAGGGACAGTGGTAGTGTGGGGGATAGGGACAGTGGTAGTGTGGGGGACAGGGACAGTGGTAGTGTGGGGGATAGGGACAGTGGTAGTGTGGGGGACAGGGGCAGTAGCAGTGTGGGGGACAGGGACAGTGGTAGTGTGGGGGACAGGGACAGTGGTAGTGTGGGGGACAGGGACAGTGGTAGTGTGGGGGATAGGGACAGTGGTAGTGTGGGGGACAGGGACAGTGGTAGTGTGGGGGACAGGGACAGTGGTAGTGTGGGGGATAGGGACACTGGTAGTGTGGGGGAAAAGGACAGTGGTAGTGTGGGGGATAGGGACAGTGGTAGTGTGAGGGACAGGGACAGTGGTAGTGTAGGGGACAGGGGCAGTAGCAGTGTGGGGGACAGGGACAGTGGTAGTGTGGGGAAAAGGGACAGTGGTATTGTAGGGGACAGGGACAGTAGCAGTGTGGGGGACAGGGACAGTGGTAGTGTGGGGAAAAGGGACAGTGGTATTGTAGGGGACAGGGGCAGTAGCAGTGTGGGGGACAGGGACAGTGGTAGTGTGGGGAAAAGGGACAGTGGTATTGTAGGGGACAGGGGCAGTAGCAGTGTGGGGGACGGGGACAGTGGTAGTGTAGGGGACAGTGGTAGTGTGGGGGACAGGGACAGTGGTAGTGTGGGGAACATGGACTGTGGTAGTGTAGGGGACAGGGGCAGTGATAGTGTGGGGGACAGGGACAGTGGTAGTGTGGGAGACAGGGACAGTGGTAGTTTGGGGGACAGGGACAGTGCTAGTGTGGGGGACAGGGACAGTGGTAGTGTGGGGGACAGGAACAGTGGTAGTGTGGGGGAACAGGGACAGTGATAGTGTGGGGGCAGGGACTGTGGTAGTGGGGGACAGGGACAGTGGTAGTGTGGGAGACAGGGACAGTGGTAGTGTGGCGGATAGGGCGAGTGGTAGTGTGGGGGACAGGGACAGTGGTAGTGTGGGGGACAGTGACAGTAGTAGTGTGGGGGACAGGGACAGTGGTAGTGTGGGAGACAGGGACAGTGGTAGTTTGGGGGACAGGGACAGTGCTAGTGTGGGGGACAGGGACAGTGGTAGTGTGGGGGACAGGGACAGTGATAGTGTGGGGGCAGGGACTGTGGTAGTGGGGGACAGGGACAGTGGTAGTGTGGGGGACAGGAACAGTGGTAGTGTGGGGGACAGGGACAGTGATAGTGTGGGGGCAGGGACTGTGGTAGTGAGGGACAGGGACAGTGGTAGTGTGGGAGACAGGGACAGTGGTAGTGTGGGGGACAGGGACAGTGGTAGTGTGGGGGACAGGGACAGTGGTAGTGTGGGAGACAGGGACAGTGGTAGTGTGGGAGACAGGGACAGTGGTAGTGTGGGGGACAGGGACTGTGGTAGTGTGGGGGAACAGGGACAGTGGTAGTGTGGGGGAACAGGGACAGTGATAGTGTGGGGGCAGGGACTGTGGTAGTGGGGGACAGGGACAGTGGTAGTGTGGAGGACAGGGACAGTGGTAGTGTGGGGTACAGGGTCAGTGGTAGTGTGGGGGACAGGGACAGTGGTAATGTGGGGGACAGGGATTGTGGTAGTGTGGGGGACAGGGACAGTGGTAGTGTGGCCGACAGGGACAGTGGTAGTGTGAGGGACAGGGACAGTGGTAGTGTAGGGGACAGGGGCAGTAGCAGTGTGGGGGACAGGGACAGTGGTAGTGTGGGGGACAGGGACAGTGGTATTGTAGGGGACAGGGACAGTAGCAGTGTGGGGGACAGGGACAGTGGTAGTGTGGGGGACAGTGGTAGTGTGGGGGACAGGGACTGTGGTAGTGTGGGGGGCAGGGACTGTGGTAGTGTAGGGGACAGTGGTAGTGTGGGGGACAGGGACAGTGGTAGTGTGGGGGACAGGGACAGTGGTAGTGTGGGGGGACAGGCACAGTGGTAGTGTGGGGGACAGGGACTGTGGTAGTGTGGGGGACAGGGACAGTGGCAGTGTGGGGGACAGGGACAGTGGTAGTGTGGGGGACAGGGACTGTGGTAGTGTGGGGGACAGGGACAGTGGCAGTGTGGGGGACAGGGACAGTGGTAGTGTGGGGGACAGGGACAGTGGTAGTGTGGGGGACAGGGACTGTGGTAGTGTGGGGACAGGGACAGTGGTAGTGTGGGGGGGACAGGGACGGTGGTAGTGTGGGGGACAGGGACAGTGGTAGTGTGGGGGACAGGGATTGTGGTAGTGTGGGGGACAGGGATTGTGGTAGTGTGGGGGACAGGGACTGTGGTAGTGTGAGGGGCAGGGACAGTGGTAGTGTGGGGGACAGGTACAGTGGTAGTGTGGGGGACAGGGACTGTGGTAGTGATGGGGACAGGGGCAGTGGTAGTGTGGGGGACAGGGACTGTGGTAATGTGGGGCATAGGGACAGTGGTAGTGTAGGGGAACAGGGACAGTGGTAGTGTGGGGGACAGGGACAATGGTAGTGTGGGGGACAGGGACAGTGGTAGTGTGGGGGGACAGGGACAGTGGTGGTGTGGGGGACAGGGACAGTGGTAGTGTGGGGGACAGGGACAGTGGTAGTGTGGGGGACAGGGACAGTGGTAGTGTAGGGGAAAGGGACAGTGGTAGTGTAGGGGACAGGGACGGTGGTAGTGTGAGGGACAGGGACTATGCTACTGCGGGGGACAGGGACAGTGGTAGTGTGGGGGACAGGGACAGTGGTAGTGTGGGGGATAGGGACAGTGGTAGTGTGGGGGACAGGGACAGAGGTAGTGTAGGGGACAGGACAGTGGTAGTGTGGGGGACAGGGACAGTGGTAGAGTGGGGGACAGGGACTGTGGTAGTGTGGGGGGCAGGAACTGTGGTAGTGTGGGCACAGGGACAGTGGTAGTGTGGGGGACAGGGACAGTGGTAGTGTGGGGGACAGGGACAGTGGTAGTGTGGGGGATAGGGACAGTGGTAGTGTAGGGGACAGGGACAGTGGTAGTGTGAGGGACAGGGACAGTGGTAGTGTAGGGGACAGGGGCAGTAGCAGTGTGGGGGACAGGGACAGTGGTATTGTAGGGGACAGGGACAGTAGCAGTGTGGGGGACAGGGACAGTGGTAGTGTAGCGGACAGTGGTAGTGTGGGGGACAGGGACAGTGGTAGTGTGGGGAACATGGACTGTGGTAGTGTAGGGGACAGGGGCAGTGATAGTGTGGGGGACAGGGACAGTGGTAGTGTGGGAGACAGGGACAGTGGTAGTTTGGGGGACAGGGACAGTGCTAGTGTGGGGGACAGGGACAGTGGTAGTGTGGGGGACAGGGACAATGGTAGTTTGGGGGACAGGGACAGTGGTAGTGTGGGGGACAGGGACAGTGGTAGTGTGGGAGACAGGGACAGTGGTAGTGTGGGTGACAGGGACAGTGGTAGTGTGGGGGACAGGGACAGTGGTAGTGTAGGGGACAGGGGCAGTGGTAGTGTGGGGGACAGGGGCAGTGATAGTGTGGGGGCAGGGACTGTGGTAGTGGGGGACAGGGACAGTGGTAGTGTGGGAGACAGGGACAGTGGTAGTGTGGGGGACAGGGACTGTGGTAGTGTAGGGGACAGGGACAGTGGTAGTGTGGGGGACATGGACAGTGGTAGTGTGGGGGATAGGGCGAGTGGTAGTGTGGGGGACAGGGACAGTGGTAGTGTGGGGGACAGGGACAGTGGTAGTGTGGGAGACAGGGACAGTGGTAGTGTGGGAGACAGGGACAGTGGTAGTGTGGGGGACAGGGACTGTGGTAGTGTGGGGAACAGGGACAGTGGTAGTGTGGGGGAACAGGGACAGTGATAGTGTGGGGGCAGGGACTGTGGTAGTGGGGGACAGGGACAGTGGTAGTGTGGGAGACAGGGACAGTGATAGTGTAGGAGACAGGGACAGTGGTAGTGTGGGGGACAGGGACAGTGGTAGTGTGGGGGACAGGGACTGTGGTAGTCTGAGGGACAGGGACAGTGGTAGTGTGGGGGACAGGGACAGTGGTAGTGTGGGAGACAGTGATAGTGACACTGTGGGTGGGGGACAGGGAGAGTGACACTGTGGGTGCGAGATAGGGAGAGTGACACTCTGGGTGCGAGACAGTGACAGTGACACTGTGGGTTGGAGACAGGGAGAGTGACACTGTGGGTTGGAGACAGGGAGAGTGACTGTGGGTGCGAGACAGTGACAGTGACACTGTGGGTGGGAGACAGGGAGAGTGACACTGTGGGTGTGAGACAGGGAGAGTGACACTGTGGATGGGAGACAGGGAGAGTGACACTGGGTGGGAGACAGGGAGAGTTCACTGTGGGTGCGAGACAGTGACAGTGACACTGTGGGTGGGAGACAAGGAGAGTGACACTGTGGGTGCGAGACAGTGACAGTGACATAGCCGTATAGATTGGACAAGTTTTTAATTGTGGATTCAGTGTATTTTCACTGATCTCCATTTTGGAAGATCTCCAACCCTAGATTAATGACTATAATGCATACACTAGAGACAAAAATAACTGATCGATGAACGCGTGGTTATATCGATAATTGATGTGTACTGAGTTGTTCTATTGTTTCCATCAAAACAATTAAGGAGATCAAAGACAGAATGTCCTAAACCAATTCTACTTTTGCTATTAAATGATGAGGCAATCCTAGTTTCCACATAAATCCAAATGGTTTAAACTTTGTAAACTCTTATAAATTGTCTTTACAAAATAAATTCCAATATCATTACTATATAATCATATTCTGCTATAGCTCTATATTTTAACCAATGGTTGTAGCTTACTATTAAATTGGTTCTATAAATTGTCAGGATTCAAATGATGAAGGACCCACATTACAAATTATATCCTCTCATACCTTTTGAGAAATATCAGATAGATGTTACCTCCTCATGGTCCTGGTGGACAGAATTGCGAACGTTTTATCCCAGTGAATACCGAGGGAGATGTGCTGAACAAGTCAGTCCAACCAACTCAATCTAAGAAACAGATTAAAACAGCCTAGAAGTAACAGTAACAGCTTTTGTTTAACTTCTATTTCGATTACCATGAGAGAATTCCAAGAGGTGTAACAGCCATCATATGTACATATATCTGAGATTAAATTAACCAACCGATCGTCACTAAATAGATATATTTCTTTATTTGCCACAAGGGTGTACAATAAATGGGACATTACAAGACGTGACGGCGGGTGTTTTACATGAAATCGTATAAACTTTAACATTAATAAATAACAATAAACTATATATTAAAAAATTAACATTCGAAATCCCCAATAGGAGGGAACGTTACTGCGGGGTTGTTTTACACCCCGTTGATAGAACAACGCTCAACACCAGGAGCACGTAGGTGTTCCCGTCTTCCCTGTTTTTGTATTCCTCAACCTACAGGTTTATATACAGAGAAAGTCCGTTTACTCGGGCCATTTTCGCCACATTCACCCACCACTAAATAGTTATCAAAATGATTACATCAGTGAATGACTTATCCTCTCCAGATGTAACTTTTAACATGACTGTACAACGCTAAAGATGAATTAATAGCATGTTCCTGTAATTCGAAGAGCTAGTCTTGTCACACCCTGTGTCACGCTGAATCTTCCTGAGAACTACATTAAGGGCACGCGTGTCTGTGGAATGCTCAACCCCCTGCACGTTAATTTCATGAGCAGGCTGTTCCATTAATCAGTTCAACTGGAGCACTCGTCGTCGTAACCGATGGAGTGCCAGTTATGTATGCATGTGTGTATGCCTGGCTGCATGTGTGTATGTGAGCATGTGTGCATGTATGACCCGTAACTCCTGGTAGAATTGTAAGGGTACTGTAATGACTTACGGCGTTCCTTGGGCATTTTGTTTAAACATGTCGGAGCCCATCACCTCACCAGATCTGAATACGACCTAATTTTCCAGAGTAAGGAAAGAAAGTGTTAGAGAGGAAGTGAGAAAGGATCAACTTAGTGCTGAACGAGTACTTTTTTTTATCGACCTCTGAAGGATGAAAGGTAATTTCTACCTATGATCAGGCAGAAAAATCTGGTTTTGTCAACCATTCAACATGAATATATAAACTAACCCACACGGTTATATATGTAACTTATATATGTAACTTTCTAGAATATAATCTAGTTGAATCAGGGACATCGAAATACATTCCTTCTAACGAAGGTATGACCCTTATGGGTCATGATTATCACCAAATCTTCAATGCCAGCTGCACGTTAAATATACTATTTTATAAATAAGATAATTGTTTTTGCTTTTGGTAGAAGGCCAGCAATTATCCCAGTGCATTACTGGTGCTTTATTTTATCGACCCCGTAAGGGTAAAAGGCAAAGTTAACCGCGGCGGGATTTGAACTCAGATCATAAAGGGCCATAACTCTATGCTGCAAAGCATGGCATCCGACCTCTACCGATACTGCCAATCCAAAGACGTCGGTTACAATCGAATGATCAAAGGAGAGAGAGATACGACTTCTAAGGCAAGTGATCGGCCATTTATTATACCGATATACTAAACTGTTCGTTAGTCAATGTAGACTTGACATTTCCCCCCAAATCTCATTTCGGATTTCGAGTGAATGTAAACGCTGACAATTAGTGTAGATGAAATGTCTGCATTTATCAGAAACTCAACTCTACTGAAAAAGATCAACCAGCTTGATCTCACTAGATATAAAGGGATCTTTGAAATTGCTATCTTTGCAACTGGGTTGAAAGCTTTGTCACTAATCGTAGTACAAGACTAATACTTGGAAATAAGAAAAGTAAAATTATCTATCTTCAAAGGTCTCCCACAGGGCTCACCAATCTCACTCATTTATTTTCCATTCTATACAACAGATTTGCGTACATCTCTAAATAAAATTATGAAAGTATTAGGTTTTGTAGATGATATCAACTTATATATTTCATCCGATAAAATAAAGTACCAGTAATGCACTGGGTAATTGCTGGCCTTGTGCCTAAAGTAGAAACAATTATTAAAAACAACAAAACTAAATTAGGCACAGCCCCTATCAACTACAACTAAATAGACGAACGAAAGTGATCAACAATTTGATATCTTTAAAATCCAGTTGATTTATTTTCTCAATTTAGAGCATTTCAAATATCAATGTGATGAAATATATTTAATGAACTAACAAATTCCATAAATAACATCGGTATTTGCTGATTTGAAATCGAAAACTCATCTCAAGTATTCACTGAACAAAACAAAAACATGGCCTCAACCTTACTCGCAATTCAAATTTATTTCAGAGAATACCACTGTCAAGAATATATAGCTGAGATTATATAAGGGAGTTATCAACGTTCAGTTTCTGTGTGGCAGCTGGGTATGAGGAGATACAAGTACCGATTATCTTCAAACTATCAAACAATTTCGTACTCAAATAGGGAACATTATATTGAATTGTCTAAGATCTTCAGCCAAATATCGATTTTTCTTGAAGCAGAGTTAATCCCTTCTTACGTGTGACAGAGGAATCGAGGAAGCGTAAATTGATTTGTTTAAATGGAAAGAAACAACATGATATTTGGCTTCATCCAAGGAGAGAACAATTAAAATCATTTAAAATATCAATAAAAAATTCAAAAAGGGCAGCAAAAAAAAAAAAAATTAAGACAAAACAGACATTATAACAGACATTATAACACAATCAGACATTATAACAGACATTATAACACAAAACAGACATTATAAACAGACATTATAACACAATCAAATTGTATTAACAAGTGGGTCAGATATAGAGATGGGGTACATTCAGGAAATGGAGTAGGGTGTGGAGCTACTTGATCCTTCAAAAGTGATAATACAGATATGAGCTTCAGATTACACCAAGATTTTACAATATTTGATGCAGTTTAGTTAGGAATGGTATCATCCATTGACTCGGTCAAAGAAATGCCATGGGAAAAGATATTCTATTTTGTGGTAGTTTATCAGACTTAGAACTACGTAAATCTAGAAAAATAGGTCAGGTTAGGGGTATTGGGTATGTTCTAAGAATAGATAACTATCTATGAGAAAATAACGATGATTTGGATTCCAGGCTAAATATATATTAGGGGAAATAGGAAAGCAGGTGAATTAGTAAAAGAGGAAGCACAAAGGGAAATAATAGATACAGACTATATTTCAAACCCATCGCAAGTCATCATTCAGTTAAAACGATTAGTCAAATGTGGGAAAAATTTAGAAAGAATGTAGAGATTAGCTCTCAAGTCTCAATGCCCCATTGTCTAAACTAGTTCTGTCAACTTTTAAAATGTATTAGATACTGAATAATGTTAATAAGCAAAGACTATGCTAGCTTCGAAAGGGTCATATGCAGTTGGACTATATTTTATAAAGAACAGGTCGTAGAGAATTACCTGTATGTTCTTGTGGAGATTACCCAGAATCTCTTTAACACTATTTGTTCCAATGCAGAAACTATCAGTCTTGAAGCAGGTCTTTAAAAATCTAACGAGATTAAAGATACAATATATTGTCATGGATTTACCAACTATCAACAAGATCTTTCAGTACATGTAGGCCAGTAAAAGATCCAACAAAGGAACTTTAGCTGTTTTAGAGTGCTCGTCTTCTTTTTTATTATTATTTATGCGTTGGTATGTATGTGTGTGTATGTACAACGGGGTGGGGGTGTAAAGGGGAAATGGGTGTATAGTAATTAGTGGTCTTACCTTCTGGGGCCGTGTAGAGGTCTGAGGTAGAGGTAGGTCTTGTAAATGCCGTGTTTGCTGGAAGTGATGAGTTCGCTCTTTTTGTTGAGCTGTCGTCCCTCGTAACTGAGGTTACACGGGAGGTGACTCCCGGTGTATGGTCTGGCTTTTGTGAAGAGACTCTAATTGCAGTTTGAAGGTCTTATTGTTATGGCGTAGGTCCCATATGTGTCTGGATAGTCTGGTAGCGTTTCTACGGGCCAGGTTTCATAAGCTGTGTTGGCGTTAGTGTTGGTGGAATCTTGTTTTAAATTCACAAGCAGTGAAGCCTTTATAGGCATTGTTGGATTGCTCCGTTATTACGTTACATTTATATACCAAATTCATTTCTCTGCATTTGGTGTCGAGAAGGCATTTATTTGGGTCGGTGTATTTGCATTGCCTGGTTGGGATAACGTCTTAGTCTGTGTGGGTGTTCTGCTAGAGTTGATTTTAGTTATATTGAAAAAGGCGATGTTTGTGCGAAGTTAGGTGTTGTGCTTAACGAGAGTTTGACTGAGTTTTTGATGAAGATTTTGTGGCTACGGTGGTGTAAGGAGAAGTGTTTATTCAGTAGTTTAAAGAAGGTACCGTATTTTCCGGCGCCGAAGACGCTTCGTCCTCGAGGACGCACCCCAATTTTGCCAACCCAAAATTTGAAAAAAAATAATAAACAACCTTCGGCCTCCAGGACGCATGGTAGATTTTGAGAATTATTTTAGGAAAAAAGTAGCGTCTTCGACGTCGGGAAATGCGGTATTTGTGATTCATGTGGCGACTTCAGCGTTGTGAGGAGTGTTAAACAAGATAATATTTAGGGTGCGGTGGGGTCTCCCAGGTCCTCGGTTGGTGGGGAATGGGTGTAGTAGGTGGGTCCCTCATTGAATCCATTTTTCCGCAGGGCAACATTGTAGTGTGGTGCATATTCCTGAAAAATCCAAACATAGGCGGATAGGCGTGAGATTCGGAGGGAGATGTATTTAAACAGTATTTGATAATAGCCCTCGGAGGCTGAACCTCACTTGTTTTACTTTCTGTAAGATCCTATCCAAGATTATTTTACAGATCCTCCCGATGTTGGACTTCATAGGATTTATGAGCCGGAAAGTGGAGTTTCTATCAAAGTCTGACTTATGGCCGTTAAGTGTAAAATACCTTTGCCGCTATTTTAGAGATTCAGTTCGGTCTTCAAATGATGGTGCATCCTTAGTCGTTAATTTCGTGGATCATACGTCAATTGGACTTTCTATAAGTGGAAGCCAGACTGTATTTAAT
The DNA here is from genome assembly GCA_964016885.1 of Eledone cirrhosa. NCBI lineage: Eukaryota > Metazoa > Mollusca > Cephalopoda > Octopoda > Eledonidae > Eledone > Eledone cirrhosa. The sequence goes on along the minus strand of OZ024742.1, from coordinate 203,731,997 downwards.
CAGTGTGTGGTACCTACCCTGCTTGACAAAGTATAGGTTGCCGGTTTAGTCGGTGAGCACAAGGATGTCGTTGGTTTTCGGTATTCCCTTATCTTATGGAATAGGGGTTGCTGGATTCTGTTAGAGTAGCGTTTGAATTTGACTCCTTTAATCATGTTAAAAGATCGACTTCAAAGAACGATAACGGAGGCTTGGGTTGTGACGAATAGTAGGTTTTAAAACCGCATATCTCCTGTTGGTCACGTTCTTGAGTCTGGTTGAGTTTGTCGAAGAAGTATGCGCGCCACCGCATGAGTTTCACGAATGTGTCAGCTTTCTGTAACATCGCTTGCAAGTAGACTTTTCTCGAGGTATGGAGATATTCTTCATGAAGATGGTAATAGTTTGTTTTTGCATGGTGTTGTCTGTGGGTTAGGCGAGAGGTGAATGTCAAACCAGTGGGTAGATCCGAGATAGAGATGTAAAGAAGGCCCGAGAGTGCTTTACTACAAGGATAGCCATATAGAAGCTATATAGATTAGGAATTACCAGTTACTCTAGGGAGATCACAATATATATATATATATATATACATATATATATATATATATATATATATATATATATATATATATATATATATATATATATATATATATATAAAAGACGTAAAATAAGAAAATCCTTTTAAAAAAATTTTTTCAAAAAGATTTTTACTTACTTACTTAAATTTTCACTCCAACTAATTAGTTTCTGCAATGGGATAAAGACAGTTACGTAATCTAACTGTCGAGAATCCATTGCGTCATCAGGGAGTCTATTCTCAGCTAAGTCTCCAGGCAATGCGCGGACACTGGCGGCTCATATAAAAATAATAATAATTCGGTAGATGGAACAGCTAGCGAGGACTAAATTCCATGCACTGAAATCCTCACTGCCTCTAGTCAAATGGCCGATTCTAAAGAATCAATCACGTGACACAGAGGGAATGGGATGGTAAGATGACAGACGCCTACTAACACCCCCCCAAAAAAAAAATTTTTTTAGAAGTGGTTTTGGCAGGTTTGCTCGACAAATCAGTGATTTGGAGATAAATATAGATAATTTAATATATCAACTAGCATAAGCGCACAGATGCACGCCCATGCCAGCAAATACACAGGTTATGTCATAGTACCTAGGTGTTTCAATGCAGGAGGATGCAGAACAATAATATAAAAGACGTAAAATAAGAAAATCCTTTTAAAAAAATTAAAAAAAAAAAATGTTTACTTACTTACTTAAATTTTCACTCCAACTAATTAGTTTCTGCAATGGGATAAAGACAGTTACGTAATCTAACTGTCGAGAATTCATTGCGTCATCAGGGAGTCTATTCTCAGCTAAGTCTCCAGGCAATGCGCGGACACTGGCGGCTCATATAAAAATAATAATAATTCGGTAGATGGAACAGCTAGCGAGGACTAAATTCCATGCACTGAAATCCTCACTGCCTCTAGTCAAATGGCCGATTCTAAAGAATCAATCACGTGACACAGAGGCTAGTTAGAAGGAATGGGATGGTAAGATGACAGACGCCTACTACCCCCCCCCCAAAAAAAAATAACATAACCTGTGTATTTGCTGGCATAGGCGTGCATCTGTGCGCTTATGCTAGTTGATATATTAAATTATATATATATATATATATATATATATATATATATATATATATATATATATATATATGCTAGGTGAGTCAGAAAGGTTCCAGGACTGATGTCACAAAAGATTTATTTCAAACCCAAACTTCACACTAAGAGTTTTCTCTTTCAAAGTAATCCCCCTGGAATATGTAACTGTAATCAAACTTTTTTCTTCATAATTTTATATACATGTCCTCTGTTTCAGGTCGTCAAGCAATGAGCACAGAGCAACGAACAAACTTGAAGTTTCTGGTACGGTTGAGGAAAACTCCGCTGCAGCAAGTGTATGGAGATGAGACGATGTCACGCTCACCTGTTTTTGAGTGGTGCAAGAGGTTTAAAGACGACGCGAGGACGTGGAAGATGACCCCAAGAGCGGAAGGCCCTCAACAACCAGGACTGAGGTCAACGTTGAGCGCGTCAGGCAGATGGTGCGTAGCGATCGTCGGCTGACGGTTCGACTGATGGCAAATGAGCTGGGCATGATTCGGGACAGCGTCTGGAAGATTCTCACTGAAGATTTGGACATGCGGAAAGTCTGCGCGAAGATGGTGACAAAACTGCTGAACGATGACCAGAAGGGTCGACGCATGCAAACTTGCGAACCACACTTGCTAGGGACAGTCATCCCCGGTGATGAGTCATGGATCTTCGAGTACGACCCGGAGGGGACCTGTTTTGAAGACGTGGACGACATTAAATAGGCCATGACCACGGAATTGCGGAGGATCCCGGAAGAATCCTTCCATGAGTGCATGCAAGCGTGGCAGAAAAGGATGTAAAAGGCCATTAGACTACAGGGGGATTACTTTAAAGAAGAAAACTGGGTTTGAAATAAATCTTTTGTGACATCAGTCTTTGAACTTTTCTGACACACCTCGTATATATATATCCGTATGTGGTTGACGGCTGAGAGAAAGGAGTATTCAGTACAGGAGTAGAGTATTAATATTAATTTTATCAAGGCTGAATATACATGTCTTGGTAAATGTAACCTTAATTATCCTCTGTAATTGTTTTATATTTTTATTTCATATATATATGTCATTCGACTTTTAATTTAATGTTAATAGTGCTCGAATTTATTACTTGGAATCTTTGAGCTTATATATATATATATATATATATATATATATATATAAACGGAAAAAATGAAACAAAATTTCATTTCCAACTCTTAGTACGGCTGTTACTTAAATATAAGTATGTACACATACATACATACATGTATACAGACGTACAGTAGTATGTATATATATATACATACATGCTTACATATATATATGTACGTATGGATTCACCGAACATTTATTATAATGCTCAGTGTGTTTGTAAACAAACATCCCATATTAAGCCGTAGTGTCTAGCAACCATCGTTGCTCGTTTGTTCAACACTGACAAAGGAACGCTGTACTAGTTTCAAGCTTATTAGCTATCGTCAGCAACGTATACCTTCCTGCCAGATTGTTGAACGTATATACTTACCTTATGCATATTAAGGACTGAGTAGCCCAATTTGCATATCGAGTGGGTTAATCGGCCGGGTGCACCGAAAACGATAAACGGAAAAAATGAAACGAAATGTCATTTCCCACTCTTAGTACGGCTGTTACTTAAATATAAGTATGTATACGTACATACAGACGTACAGTAGTATGTATATATATATACATACATGCACACATATATATATGTACGTATGGATTCACCAAACATTTATTATAATGCTCGGTGTGTTAAACACATACACTATCTCTCTGTCTCTCTCACACATACACACGCACACACACGCAACCCCCCCCCCCACACACACATACGTCAACCTGAGTCTACAATAGGAAATATTCATCCAAGGTGGTATCGATACAGTGGTATCGAACCTCGAATCGTATGTTTAAAAAGCGAACTTAATATTGTATATAGATTGTGCCAAGGGAGATAATCAGGAAGAGTGAATGAAAGAGTAACCTCCTTTAACAGTTTTTTTTTGTACTGTTTTTTCGAGCGATTTTCAAAATTAAAAAGATACGAGGATGGCTGAAAAGATCATAGGCTGACTATGATAAACTGTGAAATCTTGCATGCATTATCTTCAGATCATCTTATTAATAACTGAATTGTTTCTTTCCAGGCTATGTTGAAAAATAAACCTCATTTGGTCATACCATGAGAGTATCTTGGTCATCCAATGGACTTTTCAGCCGACCTTATACTTTTGAATCTCTCTATCTCCCTCTCACACTCACACACGACTATATTTATTCACTTGCAGAATGAATAAAGTAAAATTATCCTTAGTCTTCTGTCATAATTCCCTTCACATCTAAGTTGTTTTATATAAATACTAAAGCTACCTCAGAATTTTACTTGTACTTATATCAACCCCAGAAGAAGGTAAAAAGTTAATCCTGGATTTCTATTATAATTCATTACATACCTAGAAATATTAAATCTACCCCAGAATTTCACTAGTACTAAACGTTATCAAGCCCAGAACGATAAAAGGTGAAGTTAGTCTTAGCCTTAGCTAAGCCTTCTATTAAAGTCCACTCTACATCTATGATTCTTTAAAGCAATATTTAATTTATCACCGTATATAACAGCTGCTGTATTTTATCAACTTCAAAACGATGATAATTAAAGTGAGTCTTACTATTCTATTTAATTCAATTCACATTTAGGATATATTACAGCAATATTAAATCTACCCCAGTATTTCACTGGTACTTTATTTTATACCTCCTGGAAGAATAAAATATATAGCAAGTTTTAGTCTTCTATTATGATAATGATAATAATGGAAATTATTGTGTACAGTGTTCAGGTGCACTGCAACATCAAAGGTGCATGTATAGTACATAGAATAAAATACAGAAGTCAGGAAAGCGAACATTATGAGTCATGGTGCATAGACGGAGACACACACACTCACCCACAAACACACACACACACACACACATGTACCACACACACGTGTGTGTGTATGGAGGAGGAATATATGATTTAGTGTTGGCGAATTTCGGGAAACATGCAAGTTTTGAAAGATGCAGTGTCCCGAAAGGTTGTTCCATGCTACAGCAACACTGAGCATGAACAAATGTTTCCGAAAGTCATGGGAGCTGTACTGTTTTCTGATTTTGTGGACATGTCCACGGGTGTTAGTCAATTGCCAAATGTCGGAGTTTAATGTATCCATGTCCAGGGAAGCAAGGCGTTCAGAGTATGGTAGATGCCTGGTGGAGGCTGACAAAGGTCCTACTGAGTGATGCTAAGACACCCTCGGCTTTCGTGACAATTTTAGAGATGTATTCCATTCACATCTAGATTGTTTTATGGTAATAATAGATGTCTTATTATATGACTGGTATTGCATTTTATCAGTTCCAGATGGTCTATGGTAAATTTAGCCTTAGCTTTCTACTATAATTGAATTCACATCTAGCAATAGTATACCTGCCACAGTATAATCATTCGTCTACTTTATTTTATCAACTCCAAAACGATAGAAATAACTCTGTTCACATCGAAGGTGTTTTATAAGAATACTAACTCTACTCCAATATTTAACTGGCATTTTAAAAACGACAGTTAAAGACAGTTTTATTGATCTATCATAATTCCATTCACATATGGGAATATTAAATTTAACCCATTTCATCATTAATTTATCAACACTTTTGCGACAATATTTTAACAACACAGAAGTTTTCTAATATAATTCAATTGGCATTTAGAAGGTTTTATAGGAATATCAAATTTAGCTAAACACTCTAGAATCTTCTACTGAACTCCCAAATTACCATACTGTTTATAGTATTATCAAATTTAGCTAAACACTCTAGAATCTTCCATTGAACTCCAAAATTACCATACTGTTTATAGGAATATCAAATTTAGCTAAACACTCTAGAATCTTCCATTGAACGCCAAAATTACCATAATGTTTGTGCGATTAAACAGTGGATGTGGGTGTCGATGGAGGCGTTAAGTGTTGAAATTCAATTATTTGTGAATTGTTTGCTTTATGATATTTCACGACGTCAAGGGAAAATACTCGATTCTAGTAGTGTAAAGTTCTTTCCCTTGGAAATTACCTCCCTTGTATTCTGACTTTTATTTGGTTATCTTGAGAGGGCAGTAGTAACACACAAACACATACTTACATTGCCGATTCTCTGGCACATTCGGTTCTTGACCCTCTTTCTTATATATATATATATATATGTGTGTGTGTGTGTGTGTGTACATATATATATACGTATGTATGTACATGTGTGTGTATATGATTCAGTGAATTACTGGTGGTGGTACCAAAACGACCACTCGATGTACAGGCAGAGTGTATATATTAAGAAAAACGATGAGTTTTGAGTTTCGCAACCAATCCTCTGCAAAACGTGCGTAACAGGCCGATATACAATAAAAAACCCAAAAAACCAACTACATGTAAACGAAGTTAATTTTTTCCTTATATATATATATATAATGAAGTGGGCAAAGTTATGCCATCAATTTTCAAGTTGAATATGGTCCAATAATCAGTAAAGAGAAGGAATTGAACCATCCAAGATGCTATAGGATCAGGAATTAAACTTTGGGCAAACTAATGCGAAGTGTAGTACGAATACAGTTGCATAAATAAATGGACTTTCGCACAGTTACCGACTATCAAATTTCTCGTAAGCTATTTTGTCAACCAAAGGCTGTAGAACAGGCATGTCAAACTGAGGGTCCCCCGAGGGCCACATGGGTCACATATGTGTTGTCTGAGGGTCACACACGACAGCTAATTGTGCACATTAAAACTAATATTTTTTATTCTATATTACGCTCGCCCTGTAAAAACCGATGTTCCTGATCTTGGTGGCAACGAGGATGATGGATGCGGTGATGATGATGAGGATGATGATGATGATGTGAATGGTGATGCTGGTTGTGGCGACGACGATGATGATGATGATGATGACGATGATATGAATGTTGTCCAATTATCTTCTGTTAATTACATAACCAGCCGGCCTCCTCCTTCCTGCCCCCCCCCCCCACACACACACAACAGCTCCTCAAACCCTACAACATAGCACACCTATATAGTGGTGGGTGTGGTAGTGGTGGAGGTAGGGGTAATTGTTGTTGTGATAGTGATGGTGGTAGGAACATCGTGTTGATGGTGATCGTGGCTGTGATGGTGGCGGTGTTGATCGTGGCTGTATTGATGGTGGAGGGGTTGATGCCAACGAATATGTCCTTTTTTGAGACGCTAAGTTGTGATTTGAGGAAGACTCAGGTGTTATTTCTAGCAGATTGAATACCCTCGTCAGTTCATCGACTCACACAAGTAATGTAATATTTAAGGGAGATATACCTATTTATAGCAAGTTGTGTACCTACATAACGTCTCCCTCATTAGCTCATGTGTATATTAGATAGAGGACCCTCACGCACACAAATGATGTAAGCTTTTGGATTGTAGAGTGATACCAGTTGTATTAGAGGGGATATAAGGGCGGTGTTTTGGCAGTATCGGTAGAGGGTTGGACGCCATACTTTGCGGCATAGAGTTACGGCTCTTCATGATCTGAGTTCAAATCCCGCCGAGGTTAACTTTGCCTTTCATCCTTACGGGGTCGATAAAATAAAGTAGCAGTCACGTCCTGGGGTCGATTTAATCGACTTTCCCCGCCCCCAAAATTGATGTTCTTGTGCCTATTTAAGAAAGCATTATACAGGTTATATTTAAACTGCCTTCACACTATATTACATATACACCATACACCACAACACCCACACAAACCTTTACACTATATTACATATACACCATACACCACAACACACACACACACCTTTACACTATATTACATATACACCATACACCACAACATCCACACGAACCTTTACACTATATTACATATACACGATACACCACAACACCCACACGAACCTTTGCACTATATTACATATACACCATACACCACAACACCCACGCGAACCTTTACACTATATTACATATAAACCATACACCACAACACCCACACACACCTTCACACTATATTACATATACACCATACACCACAACACCCACACAAACCTTTACACTATATTACATATACACGATACACCACAACACCCACACAAAACTTCACACTATATTACATATACACCATACACCACAACACCTACACAAACCTTTACACTATATTACATATACACCATACACCACAACACCCACACACACCTTCACACTATATTACATATACACCATACACCACAACACCCACACAAACCTTTACACTATATTACATATACACCATACACCACAACACCCACACAAACCTTTACACTATATTACATATACACGATACACCACAACACCCACACAAAACTTCACACTATATTACATATACACCATACACCACAACACCCACACGAACCTTTACACTATATTACATATAAACCATACACCACAACACCCACACACACCTTCACACTATATTACATATACACCATACACCACAACACCCACACAAACCTTTACACTATATTACATATACACCATACACCACAACACCCACACAAACCTTTACACAATATTACATATACACGATACACCACAACACCCACACAAAACTTCACACTATATTACATATACACCATACACCACAACACCTACACAAACCTTTACACTATATTACATATACACCATACACCACAACACCCACACACACCTTCACACTATATTACATATACACCATACACCACAACACCCACACAAACCTTTACACTATATTACATATACACCATACACCACAACACCCACACAAACCTTTACACTATATTACATATACACGATACACCACAACACCCACACAAAACTTCACACTATATTACATATACACCATACACCACAACACCTACACAAACCTTTACACTATATTACATATACACCATACACCACAACACCCACACACACCTTCACACTATATTACATATACACCATACACCACAACACCCGCACAAACCTTCACACTATATTACATATACACCATACACCACAACACACACACACACCTTTACACTATATTACATATACACCATACACCACAACATCCACACGAACCTTTTCACTATATTACATATACACGATACACCACAACACCCACACAAACCTTTACACTATATTACATATACACCATACACCACAACACCCACACACACCTTTACACTATATTACATATACACCATACACCACAACACCCACACACACCTTCACACTATATTACATATACACCATACACCACAACACCCACACAAACCTTTACACTATATTACATATACACCATACACCACAACACCCACACAAACCTTTACACTATATTACATATACACGATACACCACAACACCTACACAAACCTTTACACTATATTACATATACACCATACACCACAACACCCACACACACCTTCACACTATATTACATATACACCATACACCACAACATCCACACAAACCTTTACACTATATTACATATACACCATACACCACAACACCCACACAAACCTTTACACTATAATTACATATACACCATACACCACAACACCCACACAAACCTTTACACTATATTACATATACACGATACACCACAACACCCACACAAACCTTTACACTATATTACATATACACCATACACCACAACACCCACACACACCTTCACACTATATTACATATACACCATACACCACAACACCCACACAAATCTTTACACTATATTACATATACACCATACACCACAACACCCACACAAACCTTTACACTATATTACATATACACCATACACCACAACACCCACACAAACCTTTACACTATATTACATATACACGATACACCACAACACCCACACAAACCTTTACACTATATTACATATACACCATACACCACAACACCCACACACACCTTCACACTATATTACATATACACCATACACCACAACACCCACACAAACCTTCACACTATATTACATATACACCATACACCACAACACCCACACAAACCTTTACACTATATTACATATACACGATACACCACAACACCCACACAAAACTTTACACTATATACATATACACCATACACCACAACACCCACACAAACCTTCACACTATATTACATATACACCATACACCACAACACCCACACAAACCTTTACACTATATTACATATACACCATACACCACAACACCCACACAAACCTTCACACTATATTACATATACACCATACACCACAACACCCACACAAACCTTTACACTATATTACATATACACGATACACCACAACACCCACACAAAACTTTACACTATATACATATACACCATACACCACAACACCCACACAAACCTTCACACTATATTACATATACACCATACACCACAACACCCACACAAACCTTTACACTATATTACATATACACCATACACCACAACACCCACACAAACCTTCACACTATATTACATATACACCATACACCACAACACCCACACAAACCTTTACACTATATTACATATACACCATACACCACAACACCCACACAAACCTTTACACTATATTACATATACACCATACACCACAACACCCACACAAACCTTTACACTATATTACATATACACCATACACCACAACACCCACTCACACCTTCACACTATATTACATATACACCATACACCACAACACCCACACAAACCTTCACACTATATTACATATACACGATACACCACAACACCCACACAAACCTTTACACCATATACATATACACCATACACCACAACACCCACACAAACCTTCACACTATATTACATATACACCATACACCACAACACCCACACAAACCTTTACACTATATTACATATACACCATACACCACAACACCCACACACACCTTCACACTATATTACATATACACCATACACCACAACACCCACACAAACCTTTACACTATATTACATATACACCATACACCACAACACCCACACAAACCTTCACACTATATTACATATACACCATACACCACAACACCCACACAAACCTTTACACTATATTACATATACACCATACACCACAACACCCACACACACCTTCACACTATATTACATATACACGATACACCACAACACCCACACAAAACTTTACACTATATACATATACACCATACACCACAACACCCACACAAACCTTCACACTATATTACATATACACCATACACCACAACACCCACACAAACCTTTACACTATATTACATATACACCATACACCACAACACCCACACAAACCTTCACACTATATTACATATACACCATACACCACAACACCCACACAAACCTTCACACTATATTACATATACACCATACACCACAACACCCACACAAACCTTCACACTATATTACATATACACCATACACCACAACAGCCACACAAACCTTTACACTATATTACATATACACCATACACCACAACACCCACACAAACCTTTACACTATATTACATATACACCATACACCACAACACCCACACAAACCTTTACACTATATTACATATACACCATACACCACAACACCCACACAAACCTTCACACTATATTACATATACACCATACACCACAACACCCACACAAACCTTTACACTATATTACATATACACGATACACCACAACACCCACACAAACCTTTACACTATATACATATACACCATACACCACAACACCCACACAAACCTTTACACTATATTACATATACACCATACACCACAACACCCACACAAACCTTTACACTATATTACATATACACCATACACCACAACACCCACACAAACCTTTACACTATATTACATATACACGATACACCACAACACCCACACAAACCTTTACACTATATTACATATACACCATACACCACAACATCCACACAAACCTTTACACTATATTACATATACACGATACACCACAACACCCACACAAACCTTTACACTATATACATATACACCATACACCACAACACCCACACAAACCTTCACACTATATTACATATACACCATACACCACAACACCCACACAAACCTTTACACTATATTACATATACACCATACACCACAACACCCGCACAAACCTTCACACTATATTACATATACACCATACACCACAACACCCACACAAACCTTTACACTATATTACATATACACCATACACCACAACACACACACACACCTTTACACTATATTACATATACACCATACACCACAACATCCACACGAACCTTTTCACTATATTACATATACACGATACACCACAACACCCACACGAACCTTTACACTATATTACATATACACCATACACCACAACACCCACACACACCTTCACACTATATTACATATACACCATACACCACAACACCCACACAAACCTTTACACTATATTACATATACACCATACACCACAACACCCACACAAACCTTTACACTATATTACATATACACGATACACCACAACACCTACACAAACCTTTACACTATATTACATATACACCATACACCACAACACCCACACACACCTTCACACTATATTACATATACACCATACACCACAACATCCACACAAACCTTTACACTATATTACATATACACCATACACCACAACACCCACACAAACCTTTACACTATAATTACATATACACCATACACCACAACACCCACACAAACCTTTACACTATATTACATATACACGATACACCACAACACCCACACAAACCTTTACACTATATTACATATACACCATACACCACAACACCCACACACACCTTCACACGATATTACATATACACCATACACCACAACACCCACACAAATCTTTACACTATATTACATATACACCATACACCACAACACCCACACAAACCTTTACACTATATTACATATACACCATACACCACAACACCCACACAAACCTTTACACTATATTACATATACACGATACACCACAACACCCACACAAACCTTTACACTATATTACATATACACCATACACCACAACACCCACACACACCTTCACACTATATTACATATACACCATACACCACAACACCCACACAAACCTTCACACTATATTACATATACACCATACACCACAACACCCACACAAACCTTTACACTATATTACATATACACGATACACCACAACACCCACACAAAACTTTACACTATATACATATACACCATACACCACAACACCCACACAAACCTTCACACTATATTACATATACACCATACACCACAACACCCACACAAACCTTCACACTATATTACATATACACCATACACCACAACACCCACACAAACCTTTACACTATATTACATATACACGATACACCACAACACCCACACAAAACTTTACACTATATACATATACACCATACACCACAACACCCACACAAACCTTCACACTATATACATATACACCATACACCACAACACCCACACAAACCTTCACACTATATACATATACACCATACACCACAACACCCACACAAACCTTCACACTATATTACATATACACCATACACCACAACACCCACACAAACCTTTACACTATATTACATATACACCATACACCACAACACCCACACAAACCTTCACACTATATTACATATACACCATACACCACAACACCCACACAAACCTTTACACTATATTACATATACACCATACACCACAACACCCACACAAACCTTTACACTATATTACATATACACCATACACCACAACACCCACACACACCTTCACACTATATTACATATACACCATACACCACAACACCCACACACACCTTCACACTATATTACATATACACCATACACCACAACACCCACACAAACCTTTACACTATATTACATATACACCATACACCACAACACCCACACAAACCTTCACACTATATTACATATACACGATACACCACAACACCCACACAAACCTTTACACTATATTACATATACACCATACACCACAACACCCACACAAACCTTTACACTATATTACATATACACGATACACCACAACACCCACACAAACCTTTACACTATATTACATATACACCATACACCACAACACCCACACACACCTTCACACTATATTACATATACACCATACACCACAACACCCACACAAACCTTCACACTATATTACATATACACCATACACCACAACACCCACACAAACCTTTACACTATATTACATATACACCATACACCACAACACCCACACAAACCTTTACACTATATTACATATACACCATACACCACAACACCCACACAAACCTTTACACTATATTACATATACACCATACACCACAACACCCACACAAACCTTTACACTATATTACATATACACCATACACCACAACACCCACACAAACCTTTACACTATATTACATATACACGATACATCACAACACCCACACAAACCTTTACACTATATTACATATACACCATACACCACAACACCCACACACACCTTCACACTATATTACATATACACCATACACCACAACACCCACACAAACCTTCACACTATATTACATATACACCATACACCACAACACCCACACAAACCTTTACACTATATTACATATACACCATACACCACAACACCCACACAAACCTTTACACTATATTACATATACACCATACACCACAACACCCACACAAACCTTTACACTATATTACATATACACGATACACCACAACACCCACACAAACCTTTACACTATATTACATATACACCATACACCACAACACCCACACACACCTTCACACTATATTACATATACACCATACACCACAACACCCACACAAACCTTTACACTATATTACATATACACGATACACCACAACACCCACACAAACCTTTACACTATATTACATATACACCATACACCACAACACCCACACACACCTTCACACTATATTACATATACACCATACACCACAACACCCACACAAACCTTCACACTATATTACATATACACCATACACCACAACACCCACACAAACCTTTACACTATATTACATATACACCATACACCACAACACCCACACAAACCTTTACACTATATTACATATACACCATACACCACAACACCCACACAAACCTTTACACTATATTACATATACACGATACACCACAACACCCACACAAACCTTTACACTATATTACATATACACCATACACCACAACACCCACACACACCTTCACACTATATTACATATACACCATACACCACAACACCCACACAAACCTTCACACTATATTACATATACACCATACACCACAACACCCACACAAACCTTTACACTATATTACATATACACCATACACCACAACACCCACACAAACCTTTACACTATATTACATATACACCATACACCACAACACCCACACAAACCTTTACACTATATTACATATACACCATACACCACAACACCCACACAAACCTTTACACTATATTACATATACACCATACACCACAACACCCACACACACTTTCACACTATATTACATATACACCATACACCACAACACCCACACAAACCTTTACACTATATTACATATACACGATACACCACAACACCCACACAAACCTTTACACTATATTACATATACACCATACACCACAACACCCACACACACCTTCACACTATATTACATATACACCATACACCACAACACCCACACAAACCTTCACACTATATTACATATACACCATACACCACAACACCCACACAAACCTTTACACTATATTACATATACACCATACACCACAACACCCACACAAACCTTTACACTATATTACATATACACCATACACCACAACACCCACACAAACCTTTACACTATATTACATATACACGATACACCACAACACCCACACAAACCTTTACACTATATTACATATACACCATACACCACAACACCCACACAAACCTTTACAACATCCACAGAAACATCTGGACACACATATGTTATTGTTAAGTTAAAAATTAGCTGTAAGTTTGGGGTTATAGCTAGAGTTGGGGTTCAGGTTAGAGATATGGTTACGTATGGGGTTAAGGCTTGGGATACGTTTAATGTTCGGCTTAGCATTAGAGTCAGTTTTAGGGTTCATGTATGTACGTATATATGTTTATCTGTATTAATGTATGCATGTATGTATGAAAATAAGTATCCAGGTACGTATTACGAGTAGATAACAGAAAATAATTCTGTTCTCTCTCAAGTATATAACTCTTCATACTGTAACGTCACTATTAGTTCTTCCTGGTTTCGTTCCACGTTATCGCCACAACGCGGTATAAAAAACTTGAAATAACCACTAAGTATTAGGACAATGGGATTGATGAGTTAATATCTGTATACAACAACTACAACGGTACGCGATGGGGCCCACCCACAGCCCCGGCGGACAGAATGGAGAAGGCGTTTCCCCGGAGGATGCGAGGGAGACGCGCTGGAAAAGCCACTCCAACTCGCGGGGCTCACACCTGCGGCTGGCCAGCTCAGCGCCTATGGTGTTAGTGTTAGGTTAATTTTCTGGTTACGGATAGGGTTGTATTTACATGCAACTGTTTCTTTCTCTTCCTCTCCCTCTCTCTCTATATATATATATGTATATATAGAGATATATACACATTTACATATACATATATATATATATATATATATATATACATATATATATATATATATATATATATGATATTAAATAAATGGAAACTATATTTATAAAACCATATTTATTTCGTTATATATATTTCAGGGATATCATATTAACAATATGTTATGCCTTCTTCAGACAAAATACAATATAAACAGTCTTATATCTATCTTTCTATATCTCTCTATTTAGTCACATACATTTCTTCTTTTTCTTCGTTTCTCTTTCTTTCTTTCTTTCTTTCTTTTTACAACTGTCCACAATATTTTTACTGCCAAATCAACCTCCCAAATGCAAGGTGATTGAAAGGTATGTCGCATCTATTTATTTATAAGACTGTTTATATTGTATTTTGTCTGAAGAAGGCATAACATATTGTTAATATGATATCCCTGAAATATATATAACGAAATAAATATGGTTTTATAAATATAGTTTCCATTTATTTAATATCATAAATATACTCCAAATACTTGTTGAGTGCTTTTATATCAGTTATAAATATTTACTCGTTGTTAACCCAACAATTTATAACTTTCCATATATATATATATATATATATATATATATATATACATATATATATATATATATATATATATATATATATATATATATATATATATATATATATATATAAATATATATATATATATATATATATATATATATACATATATATATATATATATATATATATATATATATATATATATATATATATATATATATATATATATATATATATACATACATATATATATATATATATATAACGAAGGAAATGTGGTAAGGAACCAGATGGACCATAACGCACCAAAGTACTCAATACTTAGGGTAGTAGATTGGGTAATATATATATATATATATATACATGCAGGGTGTCCCCAAAAATGTGTACATAATTTAACAGCCAGGGAATCAAAGTGTATACACAATTTTGGGGGGAGCAAACTCTCTATATATGTATATGTATGTGTGACTGTATATATATATATATATATATATATATATGGAAAGTTATATTTAAATTGTTGGGTTACAACTAGTAAATATTTATAACTGATATAAAAGCACTCAACAAGTATTTGGAGTATATTTACGATATTAAATAAATGGAAACTATATTTATAAAACCATATTTATTTCATTATATATATTTCAGGGATATCATATTAACAATATGCTATGCCTTCCTCAGACAAAATACAATATAGACAGTTTTATAGATAAATAGATTTGACATACCGTTCAACATCGACTTGTATTTGAAAAGTTGATTTGGCAGTGAAAAAAAATTGTAAACAGAAAGAAAAAAGAGAGAAAGAAGGAAAGAAAGAAAAGAAAGAAAGAAAACGAAGAAAAAGAAGAAAAAGAAGAAATGCATGTAACAAAATAGAGAGATGGAAAGATAGAAAAAGAGAAGAACTTCATGTAAAGAAACAGAGAGAGATATATATAGAGAGAGGAAATAGATAGAGATAGATATATATAGAGAAAAGTGGGTAGTTGGACATCCGTTGAATAAACGTATCAATGATACATTTATTTATTTATTTATTTATTTATTTAGCTCTAGTATTAATGTAAGGGAGATATATGTGGTTAGGAGAGAAACCAGCTGTTATATAGAGAGAAAAATGAAAAGTAACCAGACATAGGCGAGGCATAAAAACCTATGTTTTAATGTAGAAGTATTAGTATGTATAAAAACCAGGCACTATAATGTAAATATCAGTATTCCTGAATGAGACACGTATCCATAATGTGTGAAAAGTAATGATCTTATGTTTAGTTTTAAAAATTCATATGTTTATATGATAACTACAAACATCGATGTGAATTTACGTGAACAACTCTGCAAATCACAATTTTCCATGGAGAACATTCTCAATGTGCTATAAAAATTTAAGTATACATATATGTGTATATATATACACATATATATAGAGTCTATATTAATTTTAACAATACTATTCTTGTCTTTACTCCACATGATTATCTATCAAGCAGAAATAGAGAACAGATTTCAATATATTAATAAAAATATCAGAAACAAAAAAATAATAACAATAATAATAATAAATAATAATAAAATAGAAAACTAAAAAATATTACGAAAAAATATTACATATTAAAAATAAAAATATTAGAAAATACTACAATAATAAAAATAAACCACAAAGATCAACCCTTCGAAATTAATTGACAATATATTGCCAAGTTCATTATAAGCATCAGAGTCGAAAACAGATAAAGCTAAAAATTATTTATCAAATCGCGTCTAGTAAAAAACATTTCAAAAAGTTTAGGATGCCCATTTGGTCTACATGTGTTCTTATATTTAATATAGAAGTTTATCTAGTGTAACGTTTATTCGAAATATTTGGAGCATCAACTTTTAGGGTAGTTTAATTTTTCATGAAGAATGTTTAAATAAAAATAAAAATAAATAAAAATAAAAAGAAGAATAAAAAGAAGAAAACGAAAGATTTATCGGCTAGTTTCCCAAATAATTATAAATCAAACTAAATATACTACATTTTAAATTTAAATTTATATTTAAAAGTTGAGTTTAATCTATGTTTGCAGCAACTGAATAAATTTGTCCGTAGATTAAGGGAATTTTTAGATTTTAGTATAAAGAATATCTCCTCTGCGCAGAGGTCACATGTCTCGGAGGATGAATTAAAAGGAATACCTCTTGAGACTATATTCCAAGCCGTCGAATATCTAACGTTATCTAGCTTAAGTTGCCAGAGTACGCCTGATAGTGCTGTTGAAGATTTTTTGCTTGGATCTGTGAAAAAATTCTTGTGGTTATTATAGCGAAGTTTAAATTCCGTCGATGTGGAACCGACGTAGTTAAAAGAATTAGAGTCAGTTTTAACATTACAATTGTATACTATATTTTTAACTAAGCAGTTGTTATTTAACGGACATTTAGATCTATCTCTACAGTTACATTTGTTATCTTGTACATTATTTATGCTATTACCACTAGGTTTTAAGTTCCTATTATTTATTCTATTAATATTAATAAAATAACCCTACCACGCCGTATCCAGACTTTTCCGCTAAGCTCAAGTTCTTTCACCCGCACCATGCGAAAACACAACATCGACTTCTCCACCAAGAACACCCCAGTTCCACCGAGAAAACTTTACCTTCGGATGCTCACGCAAAAGATCGACCTCTTTGCGAAAAGACTTAGATGGAGAACTTTTTTCTACGACAGATATTGCGAAAATCAGGACTTCGATACCAAGGAGAGATTCGGATTTAATACCTACAAATCTCCCCCTCCGAACCCTATGCTCTCACCCTTCGAGAATAACCTTTTCCAACTGGTCAAGAGCATTAAATTCAAACCCAGATACAACAGATTCCTACAAAAACTCCGTAGCAAATTAACAGAGTATGAAAACACCAACGACATCATGGTGCACTTGGATAAAACTGGTAACCTCTACTTCGTCAACCCCGACAGATACCACACACTGATCAGGAGCAGCCTAAACTCCACCTATAAAAAGGCTAACCATTCAAGCATCGAGGACATAAATCGAGATGGACAACAAATTACCTCCAGCCTCGGGGTCGCCGACCGCACGGAACCCCTAGACCCACGGACTCCCTATTTCACACTGAAGGACCACAAATCCGATTTCGACCGTAAACCTTCTATCAGGCTTATAAACCAAACAAAGTCCGACATAGGGAGAATCAGTAAAAAAATCCTAGACCGCGTTATACCAAAAGTTAAGCAAAACGCCAGACTTAGCCTATGGGTCAACACCCAGGAAGTAATCTCATGGTTCAGCAATATGGAGGACAAACGAGACTGGGGTCCTACTCGTACCTATATATATATATATATATATATATATATATATATATATATATATATATATATAAGGATTAGAATACTGGAGCGTGTTTGAGTCAAACACCCTCTTCGTATTATAGAAATGACAGTAAAAGGTATAGCTCAATGCAGTTAAACAGAGCCATTTGGTGTTATGTTTGCATTTATCAATGCTGTTGCCAATATTCCGTAAATATGATGTGAACACTGATTGAGCAGACCACCAATGTTTCAGTCAGACAGTTTCATATAAGTTGTGGTTGTGGTGGTGGCAGAGATGTGTTGTGTGAAGACTTTACATTGATTAGTAAGGTGTTGTGGTAGGGTAGTAGATTGAGGTAGACGTACGCATTCACACGCACACACAAATATATCTATATATATATATATATATATATATATATATATTCTGGTCCTAGTGGCTCGCTTTTCGGTCGTTGGCTTCAATTTGCATAGCTGTCTAAACGTAATGTTATAACTCTAAGGTAAAATTCCTTATTGAGTGCTTTTGGCTGGACTTCCCGACAACATTCGTCAGCTTGCCCGCAACCAGAGCTTCGATTAGGCTGTACTTGTGTATATATATATATACACGTATAAATATTTATACAGACACACATACACACACATATATGTGTGTTGTGTGTGTATGTATGTGTGTATGCATAAATATTTATATATGTGTGTTTGTATGTGTCTGTATATATATATGAATGTTTGAGTGTATAGATATATGTATATATGTGTATTATACAAATGCACACGCACATGCACTCACACATATATATATATATATATACAGAGAGAGAGAGATAGAGAGAGAGAGAGTTAGAGAGTGAAAGAGGCAGAAGGAAATGCAAATTATATATATATATATGTGTGTGTGTGTGTCTGTCTGTGTGTGTATTTATTTATTTATATAGTGGAGGAGGAGGTGATTATATGATTATGTTGATAAAAAATAAACGGCTTAGATATATAGATACATAGGTAAACTATATAAGTATACAGATAGTCAGAAATAGATAGATATATACATAATATCTGTATATGTATACAGACGGACAGACAGACAGATAATATAATAAGATATTGCAGGTGAAGTAGAATTTAAAGTGAACAACACAGCAGGGATATGGTATACTTCTGAACTTTACGTGTGTGTGTATGAAACTGAAAGACAGATGCGGTGTGGTAGGAATGGAAGGTTCTGTGGAATGTATAAATATGCATGCATAGTTGCATTTGCAGTATGTATATATATATAAACAATATGTTAAAAGACTAATATAGAAATTGTTATACTATTTTTAGCTTCAGAGAATTTGCTTTTTAACCATCTATAAGTTAGTCAGTATTTGTTTAAAATGTACAATATGACATGGAATGGATCTCCGTCGGCTTCGACAACGAGTGTGTGTTTCAGTTGTCTCATCAAGGAAACATCATGCTCGTTAAATTAGCGTGAAAGTTGAGACCTCCAGAGATATGTGTTTACCGTATTTCCCGGCGCCGAAGACGCTTCGTCCTCGAGGACGCACCCTCATTTTGATAACCCAAAATTTGAAAAAAAAAACAAAAAACAAATAATAATAAACAACCTTCAGCCTCCAGGACGCATGGTAGATTTTTGAGACTTATTTTAGGAATAAGTAGCGTCTTCGACGCCGGGAAATACGGTAGTTAATATAATTCTCAGGGAGATTCCATGTTATAATATGGGACAAAACTGGCTCTTTTTAATACAGTGTAGTAACCTACATTCCGAGGGCTCATGGATACATTCTCCGTACGTGTTTTGGCTCAGTTCAGCCAATCGCTATCGGCGTAGGTGAATGTATCTCGACTTCGGCCCAGAGGGAAAAATTCCCGCGGCGGTTAAAAAATCTCTCTCTTGTTGCTTTGGACTCTGAAAAGTCAACATGCAATTATGTGACTGTGAGAATTTCACTTTGACCTGTTGGCCTCTTTTGGCCTGGCACAGTGCTTTTTCTTTACTTCTTAAAACTCTTAATTTTGTTTGTTCTTTTCCTTGACTTGTCAACCCAGCTTAACTTCTGTGGTCGGTTGTAAATAAAGCTTGTAAAATATTATAAAGTCTCATAATATTATGTTCTACAAAGCCTACAATGAACTCCAACTACTTCAACAAACATTCACTTTATGGCTAACTTGGCCTCTCTCTCACTTAACAAACCTTACATTTCTCACTATAACAAATAACAACAATGACATATATTCTTTCTTATTAATATTATGCCACGTAGGCATATTATTATTTTTCTGCTAAAACAGATAAAATAAATCTTATATTATAGTGTAAGTGGCTGAGTATTTCACAGACACGTGGATGTTAAATATTTCTCATAGAGATTTATATAGCGTGTGACAAGGCTAGCTTTTTCAATTACAGGTATAGCCTATCTTGTATTGTAGTTGAGTATTTCACAGACATTTGTACTGCCCACATAATTCTCAGGGAGATTCAGCATGACTGTGGAAAAGACAAACAGAAACATTATTCCTTTGGTCCAATCCGAAATTCGACTCCATTCTCATTTTGTTTTGTTGTTATTTAGCCCTAGGTCAGTCATGGTCAAGCAAACCTACGATCAAAAGACTATCAAGCCACCATCCACCTTAGAATCTACCCTAACACCCACCCTACCTTTCACCATACAGTTTTACCCTACCATCCACACAAATATCTACTTCTCTATTCCCCATTCAATACACACTATAATTCAACATACAATT
>OZ024742.1:203648960-203706460 GCA_964016885.1 Eledone cirrhosa | reverse complement strand
AATCTCAGCTATTTCATTGTAAAGGACTACTTGAGATTTGAACTCATTATTAATAGTATATATGTATATATATATATTTCCTTTCTGAATTTGTTTAGCAAGATTCTTTATCTGAAAACGTGTGTTGAAGCCGATATTGTTATACTTTGGGTGGGTCATGTTGCCAATAAGAAACACATGCACAAGTTACTTTTACTTCAATTTATTATAATAAATTTATAAATTTAGGAATTTATAAATTTCCGGTTGGTTGGTTGGTTCCACAACCAGATGGTTGTTTATATATTGTCAAAGTTCTTTCGTCACACATTCTGTGACCTCTTCAGTGACTGGGGATTCTTTTCTTTGTTTTTTGTGCCTCTCCTTTGTTCTGCCCTACGGCATCTTGTTTTTGTGTGTGTGTTGTGTGCTTAGTTTGCGCATGTGTTACATCCGGGTGTCTGTGTGTGTTTATATTCGTTTATTTATTTGTTTATTTACATGTTACTGGTTGGTTGTTTGTTCTATGTGCGTGTGTGTTTTCATTTTGTCCTTAATTGTAAGTTGTGATGTTGCTGTTCCACTCATGTTTTCTATTTAATTTGGGTTGTAATTCATTTATGTTTATTGCCTCTGTGATTTGTCTAAACATTGCGTCTTTTCTGTGTGTAGATTCTATTTTTATTTCTATGTTCTCTAATTTACCCTTATGTTCTATTTTAGCATGTTGGTAGAGTACAGATGATTCTTTACTATCTTGAAGGTCTCGCCAATGTTCATTTATCCGTTCCCCTATACTACGAGCTGTCTCACCTATGTACACTATATTTTTATCTCTACATTGTCCTACCGTATGGCATAAATTCAGGCTGTTCAGTTTGTTTACAAACGAACAAAGCGGCGTTATAATAAGCGTCCGCTAAACTGATGCGTGCATATATGTATGTGTACCTGTATGTATATGTATATATATATATATATATATATATATATATATATATGCATGCTACTGTACGTCTGTATACATATATGTATGTACGTATACATACATACTTACATTTAAGTAAGTGCCATACTAAGAGTGAGAAATGAAATTTCGTTTTCATTTTTTTCAACTTATCGTTTTCGGTATGCCTGACCGATTTAACTCACTCAATATGCAAATTAGGCTGCTCAGCCGTTAATTTTCATAAGGAAAGTATATACTTTCGAACGTTCAACTATCTGGCAGATGGGTATACGGTGCTGATGATAGCTAACAAGCTTGAAACTAGTACATCGTTCCTGTGTCAGTGTTGAACAAAAAGGTGACGTGGTTGCCTTAACACCGTATGGCATAAATTCAGGCTGTTCAGTTTGTTTACAAACGAACAAAGCGGCGTTATAATAAGCGTCCGCTAAACTGATGCGTGCATATATGTATGTGTACCTGTATGTATATGTATATATATATATATATATATATATATATGCATGCTACTGTACGTCTGTATACATATATGTATGTACGTATACATACATACTTATATATATATATGCATATATATATATTTATATATAAATGAAAGTTAGAGTTAATAACTCTTACTGAAACCCTGTAATCAATAAGCTCCAAGTATAAATACTGAGCATTATAATAATAATATATATGTAGTAAGAAACACAGTAAACCGTGTGTCTAATATTACGAGGGTTGAAAAACCACATTTGTTTGAAATATTTAACCATGAAGCAGACAGAATGATAAAAAATATATAAATATAAATATAAATATATATGTATGTATATATGTATGCGACTAAACTGGCAGCCCTACCAAGGTTTCTTGGTGAGGAGAGTGACTTTGGACATCCTGCAGGACTAAAAACAAAACCTGTCAAAGGGCAAAGCTACTCTTAAGAGTCAATGGCCATCCAAAATCACCGGGAGAGATGACCCCTTAGCCTTTGTCAAGGCAGAATTCTATAAGGAAAACTCTGATATAACACCTGCAACCCTGATGGTATCCAATGATGTTGACTTGTTCTTCTTTTTGGTAAATATCATCTTGGTTAAGAGAGTGGGACTGGCTTTGTGCAGTGCCTTTGCTCACTATAAAAGCTTCAAGGCACAGGCATTGCTTTATATCTGGAGATCTCTCTGCACTTGTCGTCACATGGTACCATGGGCCCAGCACTATGTGTCAATAATTGTCACAAGTGTAGTGTTTGTACCAGAGTTTTCAAGTCGCTGGCTGGACTAAAAAGTCACACTCGTTCAGCGCATCGGTAGGGGTTCTCCTACATGGATATAAAGTAGTGGCCGTACTCGAAAACGAGTTGGCAGCCACCATTATATATAAATATATATGTATGTATATATGTATATACATAAATATATATGTATGTATGTATATAAGCATATATATAAATCTCTCTCTATATATAAGTATATATATATATATATATATATATATATATAGGAACCAGTAAGACCCCGACAGCTGAGCTCAAGCCGTTTCGACGGCTAATTCTGGACTCAGTCCAGAATTAGCCGTCGAAACGGCTTGAGCTCAGCTGTCGGGGTCTTACTGGTTCCTATTACCCACTCTACTACCTCAAGTATTGAGTACTTTGGTGCGTTATGGTCCACCTGGTTCCTTACCACATTTCCTTCGTTATATATATATATATATATATATATATATATATATATATATATATATATATATATATATATATATATATATATATATATATATATGTATATATATATATATATATATATATATGTATGTATGTGTGTGTGTGTGTGTGTGTGTGTGTGTGTGTGTGTGTGTGTGTGTGTGTGTGTGTGTGTGTGTGTGTGTGTGTGTGTGTGTGTGTGTGTGTGTGTGTGTGTGTGTGTGTGTGTTTATGTGTGTGTGCGCGTGTATATATTTACCTGTCTAACAGTCTATAGAACTATTTATCTATCTATCACTCTTTCTCATCCATTAACTCCACTCTTCCTCTCTCTATATAACAGTACACGCCTAAGACGCGTCGTATGTCACTGCAGTGCTTTACGGCACCAGGAGTTATGTGTGTATATATAAATATATGGTTGACCTGTTAAATACACAGGTCAACCAGAATGCTAAAAGTAGCTACTGTTAGAACCTAAAGTCAGCTCTACTAATTTAACATTTTAAATATTTCATTAGAAGCAGTAATACAGTATTTTAAGATTAAGACAAAATGTATCCAAATACCATGTATATATGTCGACCAGGCCTGGGCAACCCTTTTCGAGAAGCGGGCCACATGAGATTTGGTTCATCATCAGGCGGGCCGCAAGCACTAATTTATATTCGTGTCCACATAAAAAAAGGCGGTAACTCAGGTTATTTTGATTTGTTTCCTCAGAATTCGTACACGTTGTTTTCCTCGACCGTAAGAATGATAGAAAGATAAATTGCGACTGAAAAGTTGGAGTAAAAAAATCAGAAAGATTTCACTTAGGTGACTTAGGCGAGTCATTTAGAAAGCTTCGCGGGCCGCAGGTTGCCCATGACTGATGTAAACTTATATAGGTGAAGATCTGAAGTTAAGCGAATGAACTTAGATAAAGGTAGTAAAATATCGATTCTTACTATCCACTTACACACACATATATGTATATATCGAAATATGTATAGTGATTTCGCGGAATTAAAATTCTAAGGTAAATTTTCCTGTCCGGCCTTCTGTTGTTGTTTTAATGAATACTTAACTCTGTTCCTGCACCAACCAATGGATACCACACCAATGATGGATGATTTGCATCACATTGAGTGCTTTAATGAATTTATTGCATAATTGTTTACCAAACCGAAGTACCAGTTGCACCCATTGTTAAACAGCCTAACATAAATGGAATATATTATAAGGCCCGGAAAAATTGTTTTCCTTCAGCTATTGTGAGTTTTTAACTCAATATATACTTTTGATATATATGTATACATATATATATTTATTAAAATACCAGATTAAAGTTTAAGCAAAGAATCGCTGCTTTCACCCTTAACGGGATCTTCTGATATATATTTATCCTTATCGAGCCCTTTTTGGATTTTAGTCTTCAAATTTATTATTATTACTATATATATATATATATTGCCAAAGAAGGCAATTAAAAGAACTTACGTACTTACATAAAAATGGTAAAATTCCGACTCTATTTCTATACAGCTGTTTCAGAGAGTAAGAGAACTGGTGCCAAATACGAAATGAAAACAACTGGCACCATTAAGTAAAACCAACCAGAAATGTGTCTTACTAAACGCATTAGAAATAGTTAGCCACCATGGATCCAAAAGACACATGGTAAGGACGTTATAGATCTAAAAGTCACATGGTAAGGACGTTATAATATTATATAAGGATACAGGCAGGTCAACGGTATTGCTAGAAGTAGCAGGGCGCTTGGTCTAAAATGAAGCAGCTCTACTGATATTTAATGTTTGAAGCAGAAGCACATCCATTAACATTTTGATTAATACGTAACATTATTAATGATATCTGACAAATGCACAGGTCAATCAGAATGCTAAAATAGCCACTGTTTGAACCTAAAGTCAGCTCTATTAAATTAACAATGAAAACCTTTCATTAGGAGCAATAATACAATAACTGAAGGATAAAGAAGTGTCAGGACAAACTGTATCCAAATAGCATGTATATATGTAGACTTATATAGGTGAAATGACATAAGATCTGAAGGTAAGTGAAAGAACTTACATAAAGGTGGTAAAAGATCGATGCACACACACACACACACACACACACACACACACACACACACACACACACACACACACACACACACACACACACACACACACACACACATATGTAAAAGGTAAACAGAAATAACATCACAATCGGTACAGTATATGGAAGTAATATATTAGGTTAACGCTTGAAATAGCAGGAAGACAGTCTTAACGTTTCGGACGCTAGTCCTTCATCAGAAGAAACAATAAGAAATCCTAGATTGAAGGGACGGGCGGAGTGGAATTTTGAAACGATGTCTTTAGATAAAAATAACAGGTCCATTCATGTTGCCATCTCTGAGAGAGAGAGAGAGAGAGAGAGAGAGACACATTGCCAAAGAAAATTAGAAATTTTCAACCGTTCTAAACCTTTTATTTAAGTTTTAAATTTGATAAAACTTTAGAAGTGACCCACCTAATACAGGGTTTCACTAGTAAATAATACGGCACCCCTTTACGGGGTGTCGTATTCGTATTTGTGTAAAAATATTTTTTTGAAAAATTTCAACATGGATAACACAAGAAAGGGAGAGAGCGCTGTCAGACAACACAGAGAGAAGGAGACTTTCTCAGCATGTCAACAAGACAGCGTTCCAGCGGAGGTAAATATAAACGAAAATATTACAAAGGAAAAGAAGATTGTTACAGATTTAAAATTAACAAATATTTCTAACACAAACAACACCAACAATAACACCAACAACAACACCAACATCAACACCATCAATAACAACAGCAACAACAAAAATAACAGCGGTAAAGTCGAGAACGACAATAACAAAAATAACAGCGGTAAAGTCGAGAACGACAATAACAAAAATAACAGCGGTCAGGTCGAGAACGACAATAACAATGACAATAACAACAGCCACAACAATAATAATAGTAGGAACAATATCAACAAAAACAACAATAATAACAACAGTCACAATAACAGTAACAACAGCAACAGTATCAACGAAAACAACAACAACACCAACAACTGTACCAACGAAAACAACAACAATGACACCGATACCTGTAATAGCGATCTCAGCACCACCAGTAAGACCAGTAGCGGCAGCAATAGTGGTGCTGCTGAAAAAGGGACCATTTCTTTTGCAGGTGTCGCCCGAAATATCGAGACAGTGTTAGTCACAGAGGAGGAGATGGCAGTCGCAAGGGCCATGGTGACAAGAAGCGCAAATAGAGTTTCCCTGAAACCTCCACCCGATTTTTTCAAGGACCAGCAGCTACGGACGGTGACTTACCGCACCGTAAGCAAAATCTCACATCGAGTGGAGAGAGCCACGGAGGCTCAAATCCAAAAGGCCTTGGGATGCGTCTGGGCACGCAGAACCCACATCACCCGAGGCAGAAAGTACGCCACAGTAGACGTACTTTTCGCCACCCCCAGGAAGCAAAGTCTCACTCTTTGGAAACCCTAAAGTGTGAGGAGATAGTCTTGGTGCCCTCCTACTGCGGGCAGAAAATTGTGAGGGTCAAAGTGACCCAGGTCCCACCCGACGTGCCCATGCCTTGGCTGGCCGCGTCTGTCCTCGCTGGAATCGAGAACAGGACGACCATGCTGCAAGTAGAAAAAATAGGGAGAGAGAACTGGTCAGGTATAGGCATGCAAATGCTTATGCAAACTGACCAGGAATGTATCGACGCTACCCCGGTATCATAGACATCGAGAAAGGACTCCAACTCCCTATAAGTGTAGAAGGAAGTCGGCCAAAATGTTATCTCTGTGGGTCGAAGGGTCACCTCAGGGCCTTTTGCCCGCTGAAGACAGCGAAGAAGGCCCCTCTCCTTCCAATACCTGGTCCGCTGCTACCAAGAGCAGGGCAGGCAACAAACGAAGCCCTTCCACCGTGAGTAGCAGGGCAACTTCTGTAGCACCCGTACCAAGGCCACGGACAACTAAAGCAGCATCATCAGTGGCGGAAACACCAATAGCTACATTTGAAGTAGCTACACCAGCAACAAAATTGCCGAAGAGGGCTCCACTACCACCACCAACAGCCGTGGAGCACATACCCCTCCCAGATGCCACAGAATCCGACATGGAGTTAGAGGCGGGAGTAAAGTGGCAAACGATCTGCCACAAAAAAGAAAAAAGAAAAAAACCCTTAGATTCACTCTCCAAAAGCGAAGGCATACAAAGAGGGGTAAAGGCAGCAAGGAAACTTGCAGCAACATCACCACCATCACCACCACAAGCACCACTGACAACAACAACCACACCACCACCAGCATCACCAAAAACACCAACAGTGCAAACACGACAAGACACACACACCAAACAGCAACAAGAAGAAAACAGCAACAAAATCACCCCTCCCCCCAAAAAGTACACAGCCATAAACATCGCAGAAAAAGAACTCATACAATATATAAAGCAGCACACAGACATCACAGAAAAAAACTACTACACCCCACCGACACCAAGAACTCTCCCGACAAACATAAGCATCATCGAAATCTCAATAGAACAGTACAAACCTTTAAAACAAAAATTTCCCAACGCAGTTGGAGACTTCAGAGGGTCGGTTACCAAGAGGATATACACTGACATCCTCTTGGAAACACCCATGACCAGCGAAAGGGACGGTTCTACTGTCCCTTCACCACACGAACAAGGTAAGTGACCCTTTCTCACTTGCCCCGTTTCTCATCCAACATGGCCGTACTCAGAATAGTCAGTATAAATGCGCCTGGCCTGGGGTCATCTTGGAAGCAGGGTCACCTGCTCAACGACCTCAGGTCACTAAACATAGATGTGGTGGCCATCAGTGAAACCAGAATCTCCGAAGCACAAGCCTTCGCACCGATCTTCGGCGGCTACGATGTATACACATCTCCCAGCCGTCCAGGATCGGGGGGAGGGGTCGCCGTCCTTTTTCGGAGAGGCTTGGATCTCGCGATACGGGCCATCTTCCTAGACCCAGAAAGTAAGTCGGTGGTGCTGGGCGTGACCGGCAGCGATGGCAATGCTTTCAGGCTAGTAGCCGTCTACGCCCCAACAGGGGCAGGACGGCCAGATTTCTTCAGACGTCTAGAGACCTTTCTTGGAACGTCCCGCTCTTTAGTGTTGGTGGGTGACTGGAACGGTATATTGGATGCACGCTGGGATCGTGTGGGGCTAGTGGATAGGGGAGGAGGATGCAAGAGCCTCCCCCAATCTGCTCAGACGTTTTGAATTGTCTGACAGGTTTCGACTGGATCACCCGAATGTGCCAATGTGGACATGGACAAACCGCATCGGGTCATCCAGATCGTATCTCGATAGGGTATTCTGCAGAGAACTAGATAAGGCTAGTATAAGTTGTCCACAATTTAAAATAGTCGACTACACAGACCACAAATTTGTGATCTGTGAGATCGACATAGACAGACTTCATAGACAAGGGCCTGTTTACTGGAAGCTCAACGCGTCTTTCCCGGCGCGCAAAGCCTACAGAGACCGGATTAGCGTATTAGGTAAGCGGGCGTTGACGGGAGCGATCGTCAACAACAGGTGGTGGTTCGCCCTGAAAAGGGCAATTAAAGTAGAGTCGATTAGGTTTAGCAAAGGAGTAGTGATAGGGGAAAATAGAGTAGAGGGAGAGCTAGTCAGAAAGCTAGAAGATGCGTTTAGGACAGGCATCGCAACCGACGTGCTTGCGGCGAGATTGGCTGCGTTGTCAGAGCTAGAGCGCGTGCTCTGAAACACGAGGGGACAAAAGCCGTCCAATGGGCCCGGGTAGCAGAGGCGCGACGTGGCAACAAATCCACAATTCGGTCTTTGTCTGACCAAAACAGGTGCGTGATGCTCGAACCCGAGCGGATGTGTGAAGCTTTTCAGCAGCACTTTGCTGAACTGTTCGGGAGCGGCGGCGGCCCGGATCGGGGCATGTACTTCAGTGCATACTTCGACGGACTGCCACGGCTCTCGACGACCGCAGCACAGTGTTGCGAAAAGCCAATAACAGCCGGTGAAATACGGGAAGCGATGGCTAACTGCACAAGGGGTAAATCGCCAGGTTTGGATGGTCTGCCCTACGAGCTTTATGCATTTATGCCAGACTTGTTCGGTGACCTCTTGGCAAACGTCTACTGCAACTGGCAGCAGAACGGGAGCATTCCCAGTTTTGTGAGCCGGGGAGCAGTGGGCTGCTGAGAAAAAACCCGAACAAGGGGGATGTTATCGATAATTTCAGGCCCATAACACTGCTAAACGCAGAGTTCAAGATTTTGGCCAAGGTGTTAGCAACGAGGTTGGCGCTTGTCGTCAAGTGTCTGGTGGGAGAGGCGCAGACATGCGCCATTCCGGACAGATCCATACACGACAACCTCCACCTCATGCGATACATCATAGAGAGGGTGGTTAAGGAACCTGGCACGGGTGGGGTACTGATCAACTTGGATCAATCCAAAGCATTCGATAGGGTCGACCATCGGTACCTGGCGGCGGTCCTCGAAGCAGCCGGTTTCGGGCCCGTTTTCAGGGGTTGAATCGCAGGGGTTGGATCGCAGCAATGTACAGCGACATCTGCTCAGTTGTGAGGGTGAACGGTCACCTGTCGCAGCCGTTCAGCATCATGCGCTCAGTCCGCCAGGGTTGTCCCCTCTCGTCCCTCTTGTACGTATTTGCTCTCGAGCCGTTACTGCACAAACTGGGGGCTATGAGGGGCGTCTCACGCGAACTAGGATGCGGGAAATCCGAGTCGGCTTCCGCTGACGACGTCACCGTGGTGGTGTCGAGCACAAGACACGTCCAGATGCTCGGCACCGCTCTCAAGGAATACGAAGCGGTGACAGGAGCAAAGATAAACCAGGAAAAGTCGGTGGGCTTGCAGCTCGGCACCTGGAGAGGCAAGTCCATGCCGTCCGACAGCGTCGTGGGGCGTTGGACGGACGGACCGGTTAAATTGCTCAGGGCCGGACCTCTAGATGGAGAAAAACTGGAACGAGGTGACGAGCAGGATGGCCTCCCTCACCCAGAAATGGGCTGAGAGGAAGCTGTCCCTGAAAGGCCGGGCGGAGGTGGCGAATGCGTACATCGCATCCGTCATCGGCTACCGCCTCACCGTCGTCCCTTGCTCCAGCCCAACTCTCACCAAACTGGAGCGCCTCCTCTTCCGCTTTTTGTGGAAGGGACGCGCTCCCATGGTCAGACGATCCATCTGCTGTCAACACCCGTTGCGTGGAGGACTGGGAATGCCATGGCTGATGATGCGCAAACATGCGCTGAGGCTGCTACATCTCTGGTGCTTCCTTGATGGTGAACAGGTGTGGTCGCCGTTCGCCAGGCACGTTTTCCCACAGCTCGCCTCCTTGACGGAGCTGCAGTCCTGGGTCAGAAAAAGACTGAGGGATAGCGCTTGGAAGCTGGAATGTCTCCAGGCGCTCACTGCCCTCTCCCAGCTGGGCACCAGTATCGGTGGAACATCCACCTCGGCGTTCTATAGAGGACTAGTGGAGGGGAAGAGCGACGACATTCTCGGAGAGATCCTCGGCATCGAAGAAGATCAGCTGTTTGCTCTCTTCCGGAGAACTTTCAGCCCGGGGCCTATGGATAACTTCCCAAAATCCCTGGCCTCGCAGTGCTACCGGGGAGCGCCGCCGGTTCGAGATAAACTCTACAGGCACGAAAGTGCCGTCAGCCGAGCCTGTTCGAGATGCGCGCAGAGCGACGAAACCGTCGTGCACGCACTCGTTCAGTGCCCGAGCATTGCTGACTTGTGGAGCTATGTCGAACAGTTGCTGTCGCGTGTAGGACTGATCCGGTTGTCGACTGAGTCCATTGTGCAGATGGTCTCGCCGTCTTCCTTCGAGGAGGAAGGGTAGGCGGTTTTCATCTGCCTGGTGGCCATGGCGAAAGAGATTGTGTGGTGGACAAGGTTGAAAGGGTTAAAGACAGACACATTCCTCTTCGGCGAATCCCTAATTAACTGTTTCAAGTTTCACTTGAAGAGGAAAATCAGGGTGGAGAGCCAGTTTGTTGAAAGGTGGGTGAATGTAGCGAGAATGGTCCGAGTGAACACTTTGAATATACGTCTGTAGTTTGAGAGATGGAAAAATTGAGAGAGGGCGCTTGCCCTGGTGGTCAGGGTGGCCGTGGTCTTTTGTGTGGTTTTCGCCACGAGTAACCCTCGGAGGTTTCCCCCCTATTGGGGAATTTTTCATTGTTTCGATTTTCATTTTTATTGTTTATATATATATATGTTTCTATGTCTTTTTTTTCTTTTCATATATAAATAATAAAAATATTTACACGCACAAAACCCACATCGTACCGTCCTGTACCGTCTGTAATGTTTTTCTTGATGTCAGCCCTTGTGACCAATAAAGAAATCATTATTATTATTATTATTATTATTATTATTATTATTATTATTATTGGTCTAAGCGGACGTATTTTGCTCGCTCACAGTAAGTCGCTTTATTTGCCTGTTAAAATTATTTGTTGTTAAATATTTCTTGTTGTGTAAGGGATATAAGCCCTTAGACTTTGCCCCGTGAAGGGGAAAGTATAATATTTGGGCCTTTTGGCCCAAATATTTGAACTTTTTTTTACATGTTAAAAAATTTACGAAGAAAAAAAAAACATGGCTGAGCCACGCCCCCCAGCAATATGTCGGCTGTGGTGCGACAGCGACGTAGAAGTTGAGAGGAGCGCTACAGCGAAATTAACACACATTGATAACACAAACACCGCCACAAACAAGGTAAACAAAGACACCAATGATACCAATAAGAATTCTAATTTTGAAAAAAATGACAGTAACAGCGACAACGAAATACAGATAACAAAAAAAAAAATAACAAATACAACAACAATATCAATACCACTAACATGAAAACAAACAGCGACAACACCAACAGCAACAATACCAACTGCACCGAGAACAACGGTGGCAACAAAGACAACAACAGCGACAGTGCTAACAACAACACCAAGAAGAACAACGACAACAAAACCCCCAACGAAAACACGAAGAACACTTTCGCTGCGGCAGCAGCAAAAAAGAGGCCATGCTTCAACATGGACCTCTCAAACAAAGATGAAAAGTTGGCCCAGGCAAGAGCAAACCTGGGCCAACTTAACTGTCCCGGTAGGAGCTATTGAGGCAGTGGAGCGCAAAACGGTGCATTATAGATGCATCTCAGCACAAACCAAAGGGGCAGCTTTAATCCCACAAGATGATGTCGAAGTCGCGCTGAGGTGCATCAGAGAAGACACCCACTACATAGAGAGGGGCAGACAGTACGGCACCATTTCGGTGTTGTTCAAGTCAGAAGCCCTCGCGATGAAACGCCATGACTCCTTGCAAAACCATCAAGGTCATAATGTACCCCTCCCACATGGGAAAAAGAACGGCTCGTCTCTGCATTCCCAGAATCCCACCAGAACTTGACATGTGGTGGCTTCTGGGATATGTGATTGTGGAGGGGACGGATAAAGTCCCTATAGAAGTGACTAGAACTGCCAGAGAGGACTGGTCCGGGGTTGACCTTGAGATCCTTCTCCAGATCAGGCCCGAGAATTTGAAGACAATCCCGCACCACATCCGCCTTCAGAATGGGACGGTCATTCACATTATGACCGAAGGCAAAAGGCCGCAGTGTTTTGTTTGTGGGGAAAAAACCCATTTGCGAGCCTTCTGCCCTCAACTGCTGAAAGAGGCAAGGGGTCGAAAGGCTCCACTGCTGCCGTCGCCGGAGCGAGGACCACAACCAACACCAACACCGGCAAAACCACCAACAACAACACCAATAGAAAGACCACCACCAACATTGACCACCCAGGGAGGAAACGAGGAAAGCTGTCAAATCCCCCCCCCAAATACACACACCAATAAAACCATAAGCATACATACAGGCACACTTACAGACACAGATCCCTCATCTACCAGTAGTGAAAATGAGGGAAATCCCAAATCCCCCAAAATACAAAAAAGGAAACACAAAAAGAAAAAAAAAAAACTCAACAAAGCACAAAAGCACCCACAATAAAAAACGCAGACACCACCCACGCAAACATCTCTCCAATAACACCAACATCAACACCACCATCACCATCACCAGAATCCCCCAAACGCAAACAACCTAAACAGACGCAAGAACTAATATACACACAAACATCTGAAACCAAACACCGCACTCACAACAAACACAGATACAACCGAAACAACACCACCAAAACCATCACCACCACAGCCACGCAAACAAATAAAATCACACCAACAAAACATACAAAACTTCGTGCTCGTCAGGAGGGCCAACAAGGAACTGATGGCCCTCGTAGCACGAAGTGAAAATATACAAAAAGAGGGGGAAATGTTTAAATCGAGCACATTTCGCGTGCCGGAAGATTTGGTTCTGGTGCAAATGTCGCTCGACATATTCAAAGAAATACGAGACAGCTTTCCTCGGGACGTGGGAACCCCGAACGTAAAACCCACTTCAAGACTTTTAAAGGGGTTCCCAAAAGAAACCCCACTAACTATGGAGGTCGAACAACCCGACCTTCACAAGAGCCCGGAAGGTAAGTAAATCTTCCTCTCTCTCTGTTTAACCTGCCAACATGGCCGTATTAAGAGTAGGATGTTTAAATGTTCGAGGCCTGGGATCGTCCTGGAAGCAGGGTCACCTGCTCAACGACCTCAGGTCTCTAGAAATGGATGTAATTGCAGTCAGCGAGACCAGGATTTCCGACACGCGTGCACTAGCCCCCATTTTCGACGACTATCAGATCTTTGCATCTGTTAGCCAGTCGGGAATGTGAGGCGGGGTGGCAGTGCTGTTTAGGAAAGGCCTGGATCTCGAGGTAAGGTCGATCTTCCAGGACCCGGACGCGAAGTTGGTGGTCCTGGACGTGAACAATAATCAAGGTGGTGACTTTAGACTGGTGGCCGTCTATACTCCTACTGGGGAAAGACGGCCGGACTTCTTTAGACGCCTGGAAGCCTTTCTGGGTACGTCTCGCCCTTTACTGTTAGCGGGGGACTGAAACGGCACCTTAGACGCACGCTGGGACTGTGTGGGAGTATCCGATAGGAGCGGGGGGTGCAAAAGCCTCAAGAACCTGATCAGCCAGTTCCAACTGTCTGACAGCTACCGACTAGGTCTCCCTAATGCGCCAGTGTGGACCTGGGCTAACTGCATAGGGTAATCTAGATCGTATATAGACAGGATCTTCATTAGGAAAATAGACAGAAATAGTGTAAGCTGTCCACGTTTTGAAACGGTCGCCTATTCAGATCACAAGCTTGTGATCTGTATGGTCGACCTACATAAGACGCATAGGTTAGGACCTGGTTACTGGAAGCTAAACATGTCATATCCGGCACGTAAGGCTTACAGGGACCAGGTCAACAATTTAGTAAGAAAAAGTTGACAGGGGGAGTCGTCAACAATAGATGGTGGGGGGCTCTCAAAAGAGAGATTAGAGTAATATCGATAGAGTTTAGGAAAGAAGTAGCGTTAGAGAAAAATAGAAAGGAGGGAGAGTTGGTAGATAAGTTAGACGAGGCTATTGCTAGTGGCATTGCAACTGATGTGCTAGCGGCGAGAATGGCATTAGACCATTTCTTCAATGCGAAACACGAAGGTTGCATTGTCAGAGCTAAGGCGCGTGCTCTGAGAAACGAGGGAACCAAAGCTGTTCGATGGGCCCGCGTGGCAGAGGCGCAGCGTGGTAATAAAACCACGATTCGGTCTTTGACGGACCGAGACCGGCTCGAGCTGAGCAATTCCAAGAGGATGTGTGAGGCCTTTCGCCAACATTTTGCTCAGTTGTTCGGGAGAAGTGGCGGGTCTGAGATGGTGGCGGACTTCAGTCCCTACCTCGATGGCTTGCCGCAACTCTCGACGGCTGACGCTGGGCGCTGCGAAAGGCCAATTACTTCAGCCGAGATTCAGGATGCCCTGGTAGGCTGCATGAGGCACAAGTCACCCGGTTTGGATGGTCTGCCCTACGAGCTTTACGTCAATATGCTAGACTTGTTCTCCAATCTACTCGAAGCGCTCTACTGCAACTGGCAGCAAAACGGGAGTATTCCCAGTAGTGACGCTGATAAGGAAAGACGAGAACAAGAGGGACACATTAGACAATTTCAGGCCCATAACTCTGCTCAACACAGAGTTTAAGATTTTGGCCAGGGTGTTAGCGAAGAGGTTGGCGCTTGTCGTCGGGGATTTGGTTGGGGAGGCGCAAACTTGCGCAATCCCAACCAGGTCCATACACGACAACCTCCACCTAATGCGATACATCATAGAGAGGGTAGAGTGTAAATCTGGCTTCGGTGGGACTCTGATCAATTTAGATCAATCGAAAGGATTCGATAGGGTCGACCATCGGTACCTGGAGGCTGTCCTCAAGGCGGCTGGCTTCGGCCCCGTCTTCAGAACCTGGATCGCTGCAATGCATAGCGGCACCTGCTCGATGGTCAAAATTAATGGCCACCTCTCGGAACCGTTTCAGGTCTCCCGATCGGTCCATCAAGGGTGCCCTCTCCCCTCCCCCTTCTGTACGTATTGACTCTCGAGCCTTTACTACGGAAGCTGGAGCTGTTGCAGGGCATCCCGCTCGAACCGGGACGCAGAAAGGCTGTGTCGGCTTATGCGGACGACATCACCGTGATGGTGTTGGACACCTCAGAAATCGAGGTGGCCGGCAACTTATTGGAGGAATATGAAAGGTTGACGGGAGCAAAACTTAAACCGGAAAAGTCAGTGGGCTTGCAACTCGGCACCTGGAGAGGCAAGTCCATGCCGTCCAACAGCGTCGTTAGGCGCTGGACGGACGGACCGGTAAAGTTGCTAGGGGTTTGGTTCGGGCCAGACCCCCAGGTGGATAAGAATTGGGACGAGGTGACGGGCAGGGAAGTCAGTCTCACCCAGAAATGGGCTGGGATGAAGCTATCACTGAAAGGTCGGGCGGAGGTGGCGAACGCGTACATCGCGTCCGTCATCTACTACCGTCTGACTGTCGTCCCTTGCCCCCGTTCGCGCCTCGCCATCTTGGAGCGGCTCCTCTTCAAATTCTTGTGGAGGGGTCAGGTTCCGCTGGTGAGGCGGTCCATCTGCTGCCAGCACCCTCTACGTGGAGGGCTGGGCATGACGTGGCTAATGATGCGCAGGCACGCGCTGAGGCTGCGGAATCTCCAGATATTTTGCTTAAACGGTGAACAGGTGTGGTCGCCGTTTGTCAGACGGGCCTTTCCGCAGCTCGTTTCTTTGACTGAGTTGCAGTCCTGGGTCAAGAAGAGACCGAGACTGGGTGACTGGCATCTGGAATGTTGCCAGGCACTCACTTCCCTCTACCATGCGGGCAATGCGGTCAGTGGAACTTCCACTCTCGAGTTCTATAGAGGATTAGTGGTGGGCAAGCGTGACGACGCACTCGGAGAGGCTCTGGGAGTCAACGAAGTCGAACTGACCAGTCTGTACCGGAGGACTTTCGAGCCGGGGACGATGGATAATTTCCAAAAATCCCTCGCTTGGCAGTGCTACCGGGGGGCACTGCCGGTTCGAGATAAACTCTACAGGCACGGAAGTGCTGTCAGACTGACCTGCCCGAGATGCGCGCAGAGCGACGAAACCGTTCTGCACGCACTTGTCCAATGTCCGTGCATTACTGACTTGAGGAGTTATGTTGAACAGCTGTTGTCGCGTGTAGAACGGATCCGACTATCGGCCGAATCCATAGTGCAGATCGACCCGCCGCCTTCTTTTGGCCAGGAAGGGCAGGAAATTTTCCTCTGTCTGGTTACAGTAGCGAAAGAGATTGTATGGTGGACGAGGTTGAAAGGACTGAAGACAGACACTTTTCTCTTCGGCCAATCCCTCATCAACTTTTTCAAGTTTCACTTGGAAAGGAAGGTGAGGGTGGCGAGAGAAGTGCTGCCCCCCAGTACATTTGCTGAAAGGTGGGTGAATGTGGCAAGAATGGCCCGTGTGAGTGGGCCTCCTCTGGTCATGCGGCTGTAGGTAGGTAAATTTGAAGAAGAGAGGGGTGCCCTTCCAGGGTGCTCTCGAAGCGTCGGGTCGTTCAGGACTGGTGGGGTACCTGAGCGAACCCTAGGTGGTGATCCCCCTTATTGGGGAATTTTTTCTTGTAATTTTCT
Source organism: Eledone cirrhosa (assembly GCA_964016885.1). Lineage (NCBI taxonomy): Eukaryota > Metazoa > Mollusca > Cephalopoda > Octopoda > Eledonidae > Eledone > Eledone cirrhosa. The sequence goes on along the minus strand of OZ024742.1, from coordinate 203,689,609 downwards.
TGTTACTTTATTATTACTTTGTTATTGTTACTTTGTTTTTGTTATTCATATTGTTTACTCGATTTTTCTGTAAAACCCCACTGTCCCAGTCTTTTGTATTGTCATCTATATGTCGGCCCCTGTGGCCAATAAATGAAATCATTATTATTATTATTATTATTACAGCTGCATTTATCTTGCTTTATGTTCAGATGAGTTATCACCAAGTCACAACCAGTGACCTCAAGAGACAACAAGGTCCGCCATGTTCAAGAAAGAACATACATATTCACACATGCATCTTTAGGTGTTTAGACTTGTGAAGTACTTATATTGACAGAATCTTCCTTAGTATATGGGCAGTTCCCATTAGTACTATCTTTTGTATTTCTCCTATACGCGGGTTTCCTGGGATTTGCGATAAGTAATCATTAGACCCCTTAGGTATCATTCCTAGAGCGTCTACAACCACTGGTATTGTTTTAGTTCTCAATTTCCACATTTTTCCAATTTCTATCTCCAGGTTCTTATACTTGCTCAATTTTTCAAATGTTTTTATAGATACATTCTTGTCTATTGGAACGGACATATCAATTAGCAGGCATACCCTCTTTTTAAAGTCCTTCAGTATTATATCAGGTCTATTTGCATCTATTTTTCGGTCTGTTTGGATGTTAAAGTTCCACAAGATTGAGATGTGATCTTTTTCAAGTATGGGAGGTGGTTGATGCTCCCACCAATTCTTTTGATGAAGCAGGTCAAAATGCTTACACATTATCCAATGTATGTATTGTGCAGCTCTGTCATGCCTGTTTAGGTATTCGGTTGGAGCTATAGGACTGCACATTGAAATTATATGGTCAATGGTCTCTGGTTGTTTTTTACATACACGGCATAATGGGCTGCATCCATTTTTCATTATGTTGGCTTGGTAATTTTTTGTTGGCAGACACTGATCTTGTCCTGATATAATTATTATTACTATTATTATTTGCATTTATCTTGCTTTATGTTTATACGAGTTATCACCAAGTCACAACCAGTGACCTCAAGAGACAACAAGGTCCGCCATGTTCAAGAAAGAACACACATATTCACACATGCATCCTTAGTGTTTAGACTTGTGATGTACTTATATTGACAGGATCTTCCTTAGTATATGGGCAGTTCCCATTAGTACTATCTTTTGTATTTCTCCTATACGCGGGTTTCCTGGGATTTGCGATAAGTAGTCGTTAGACCCCTTAGGTATCATTCCCAGAGCGCCTACAACCACTGGTATTGTTTTAGTTCTCAATTTCCACATTTTTCCAATTTCTATCTCCAGGTCCTTATACTTGCTCAATTTTTCAAATGTTTTTATAGATACATTCTTGTCTATTGGAACAGACATATCAATTAGCAGGCATACCCTCCTTTGAAAGTCCTTCAATATTATATCAGGTCTATTTGCATCTATTTTTCGGTCTGTTTGGATGCTAAAGTTCCACAAGATTGAGATGTGATCTTTTTCAAGTATGGGAGGTGGTTGATGCTCCCACCAATTCTTTTGATGGGGCAGGTCAAAATGCTTACACATTATCCAATGTATGTATTGTGCAGCTCTGTCATGCCTGTTTAGGTATTCGGTTGGAGCTATAGGACTGCACATTGAAATTATATGGTCAATGGTCTCTGGTTGTTTTTTGCATACACGGCATAATGGGCTGCACCCATTTTTTATTATGTTGGCTTGGTAATTTTTTGTTGGCAGACACTGATCTTGTGCGGAGATAATCAGTCCTTCAGTCTCCGATTTCAGTCCAGAGGATGCCAACCACTGATGGGTTAAAGTTTTGTCAACATCAGGATTGTTAGCTCGCTCTGGGTATTTTCCATACAGAGGCTTTTCTTGCCATTTCTTAGCCAGTTTCTGTAGCAGTTCTTTCTTTGCAGTTACTTTTACCTGCTTTGCTTTTTCTGTGTTTTCCATTTCAGCAGTAAATGGGACTTCTGAAATTTGTAGTCCATTACTGTATCTTTGTGCATCTTTTGTAATGGAATATGATCTTTTGGTGCTTTCGTGTTTCAAAACGAGTTTGATCACCCAATCATGTGATTCCCTTAGATATGTGGATAATCCAATTGTTGCAGTTTTCAACGCAATGTCTAACTGGATTAACCCACGTCCTCCTTCTTTCCTAGGGAGATATATTCTATCTATGTCTGCCTTAGGGTGATGCATTCTGTGCATGGTTAAGAATTTTCGGATTTTTGTATCGAGCCTACGGATCTCTGTGCTTGACCAGTTGATGACATTGTAACTGTAGGTTACTACTGGTATGGCAAGCGTGTTTATGGCATCGATCCTATTCCTTGCATTCAATTCCGTTCTTAAGATTGCTCTGACTCTGCGGTAACATTCCTTCCTTATCCTTTCCCTCATTGTCGAGTGCTTGATTCCGTCTCCTTCACAAACACCTAGATATTTGTAAGTATTATTATTATTATTATTATTATTATTATTATTATTATTATTATTATTATTATTGGCCACCTACGTAGTAAATCGTATCATCGTGAGCTCCGTAAAGGTTTGTTATTTTCAGTTGTTTAAAATTGCCATTCATGGAAACTTTTTATTGTTAGCTGTATATAAGTGCACATACATTGTTATCTGAAAAGGACACCGAAAAAGATTGGGGCGTTGTGCCCAAAATTTAAACTTTTATAATTATCAAACAAAAATTTTTCTTTGAAAAATCAAGGCTGACTCAGAATCACTCCTTTCTCACAAACTAACTCCTCACACCGACACCACCATTATAAATATTACTACGTTTGCCAACACTAAAAATTTAAGCAGTAGCAATATTTTGAATTTGTCTCAGGCAGACTTTCATTTCCCGCCATTACCAATGACTGCAGGTGTTAAAGCCGCCACCACCACCACGACCACCCCACCACCACCGCGACAACAGAAACAAAAGAAGAAAAAAATAAATTAACTCGTGATGTCGAAATGAAATCAAGCAAAATGGACTCTTCCCCACCAAAGACGACTGACGTCACCACCACCACAACTGAAACTAAAATTAATATTAACGATAGCAACAACAACAACAATGACATTATAAACCCCCCCCCCCTCAGTTTCGCCAGAGTAGCAAAACAGTTCGAAGCATTTACGGTAACTCAGGAAGATTTAGAAAATGCCAAACAAATGGTAAAGAAAGATGGGTACAGGTTCAGCCTCACCCCCCCACCTAATAAAATGGAGCATCGGCGCCTATGCACCGTGTCGTATAGAACAATAAATGTAAAATCGCGCCGAGTGGAACGGGTATCCGAGTCCCAAATCCAAAAAGCTTTGGGACATGTGTGGGCAAGAAAAACCCACATCAGACGTGGGCAAAAGTATGGAACCGTAGACGTGTTCTTTGAAACACCAGAGGAGGCTAGAGAACACTCCATGGCCCCATTAAGAAGTGACGACTTCACACTCGTCCCAAGCTATTGTGGCCAGAGACTCGTAAAGATCAGGGTGACCCACGTTCCACCGGCCATCGAAATTCCCTGGCTAATAGCGGCTGTCCTCGCCGGCATCGAGGCCAACACGAAAATAATAGCAATAGCAAAAGAAAAGCAGGAGAACTGGTCCGGTTCTGGGATGGAGCTCCTGATCCAAGCGGACCAAAAAAGCATTGAGGAGATCCCAGAGGTAATAGACCTCACTGACGGCAGCCACCTCACGGTAATTGTCGAGGGCAGAAGACCTAGGTGTGTCGTTTGTGGTGAAGGAACCCACCTAAGGACTTTCTGCCCTCAGGCTAAAAGGTTGAGGCCACCTCTCCTACCCACCCCAGTGACACAACCATCAACACCACCAGTAGCAGAGATGGCAGCAACAACTGTAGCAGCAACAATAGAAGCAACTATAACAGCAACAACCCCAGCAACAGTAGCAAAACCAACACCACTACCACCACCAGCAAAACCAACACCACCACCACCCAACGCTTCAGAACTAGCACCAGCGCCTACACCATCCACCACACCACAACCAAAACTAACGGCTGTGGAGAATTTTCCACTCCCCGGCCTATCACAACTGGAGACAGATTGTGACGACGAGGAGTGGGAAACGATATCCGGAAAAAAAAAAGAAACCCCCCAAAAAAAATGTTCTTCCTTCCCCCTCCAAAAACAAAATACAGAGGGAAACAAATAAATTAAGAAACAAAAAAGTTAGGACAGATATGCCACCATCCACACCAGCATCACCAACCCCATCAACCCAAACACCAACACCATCACCAACATTAACCCCAGCACCACCATCACCTATACCACAAAAGTCACCAAAATGCGAAACAGAAACAAACCCACAACAAACGCAAACAAAACAAAACAACCAAAACGATACACACTACACAGCATTAAATTTGAACAACAAGCAATTATTACACTACATCCAACACAACACCAGCATCACAGAAAAAGACTACACAACAACCCCAAAATTCACACCACCTCCACACATACAAATCACTCGCATCACACAGAAAACGTACATGACACTAAAACAAAAATTCCCCAAAGACATCGGAGACTTCCGACAAGCACTCTCCAGGAGGATTTATAAGGACATCCTTCCTGAGGAGGCCACAAGCAGTGAAAAGGATGGAGAAACCGTCCTTCCCCTACGAGAAGTAAGGTAAGTGGTCTTTCCCATCTTTTCCACTCCTTTTCAACATGACCTCACTCAGAATAGGCAGCATAAATGCGCGTGGCTTGGGGTCGTCATGGAAGAAGGGCCACCTGCTCAACGACCTCAGGTCACTAAACATAGATGTAGTGGCCATCAGCGAGACCAGAATCTCCGAAGCACAGGCTTTCGCACCGATCTTCGGCGGCTACGATGTGTACGCATCTCCCAGCCGTCCGGGATCGGGGGGAGGAGTTGCTGTGCTTTTTCGGAGAGGTTTGGGTTTTGCCATACGGGCCATCTTCCTGGACCCAGAAGGTAAGTTGGTGGTGCTGGACGTGACCAGCGGAGACGGGCAAGCTTTCAGGTTAGTGGCCGTCTATGTCCCGACAGGAGCAGGGCGGCCTGATTTCTTCCGGCGTCTGGAGACCTTTCTTGGAACGTCCCGCTCTTTAGTGTTAGTGGGCGACTGGAACGGGATCTTAGATGCACGCTGGGATTGTGTGGGATTAGTGGATAGGGAAGGAGGGTGCAAGAGTCTCACCAACCTGCTCAGACGTTTTGAACTGTCTGACAGGTACCGAATGGATTTCCCGAATGTACCAATGTGGACTTGGACAAATCGCATAGGGTCATCCAGATCATATCTAGATAGAGTATTTTGTAGGGAAATAGATAGGTCTAGCATAGGCTGTCCACAATTCAAGATAGTCAGCTACACGGACCACAAATTCGTGATCTGTGTGCTTGATTTAGATAGGCTTCATAGACGAGGACCCGGCTACTGGAAGCTAAACGCGTCCTTACCAGCGCGCAAGGCCTACAGAGACCGGATTAGCGAACTAGTTAAGCGGGCTTTGACGGGGGCCATCGTCAACAACAAGTGGTGGTTTGCTCTGAAAAGAGCAATTAGAATAGAGTCCATTAGGTTTAGTAAGACTTTAGCAATAGAGAAAAATAGAGCAGAGGGAGAATTAGTTAGAAAATTAGATGAGGCGCTTAGCAAAGGCATCGCGACCGACGTACTTGCGGCGAAATTGGCCCTTGACCAATTCTTCAATGCAAAGCACGAAGGCTGCGTTGTCAGAGCTAGGGTGCGTGCTCTCAGACACGAGGGGACGAAAGCCGTTCAATGGGCCCGAGTGGCGGAGGCGCGTCGTGGCAACAAAGCCACGATCCGGTCTTTGGTGGACCACGACGGGCGCATGCTACTCGATCCCGGGCAAATGTGTGAAGCTTTTCAGCGACACTTCGCTCAACTGTTCGGGGGCAGTGGCGGGCCGGATCGAGGGATGGACTTTAGTGTCTACCTCGACGGACTGCCGCGGCTTTCGGCCACTGAGGCGGAGTGTTGCGAAAAGCCGATAACAACCGCTGAAGTACGGGATGCAATGACTAGTTGCACAAGGGGTAAATCGCCTGGTTTGGATGGTCTGCCCTATGAACTTTACGTACAAATGCCAAACTTGTTCGGAGGCCTCTTGGCGGACGTCTACTGCAACTGGCAACAGAACGGGAGAATTCCCAGCTCTGTGAGCCGAGGAGCGGTGGCGCTGCTGAGAAAGGATCCGAACAAGGGGGATAACATAGATAATTTTAGGCCCATAACTCTGCTAAACACAGAGTTCAAGATTTTGGCCAAGGTGCTAGCAAAGAGGTTGGCGCTTGTCGTTGGTGGTCTGGTGGGAGAGGCACAGACATGCGCCATTCCCGACAGATCCATCCACGACAACCTCCACCTCATGCGATACATCGTAGAGAGGGTAGCTAGGGAACCTGGCACGGGTGGGTCTTTGATCAATTTAGATCAGTCGAAAGCCTTCGATAGGGTCGACCATCGTTACCTAGCGGCAGTCCTGAGGGCGACTGGCTTTGGGCCCGTCTTCAAAGGCTGGATCGCTGCCATGCACAGCGACATCTGCTCTGTAGTGAGAGTGAACGGTCACCTTTCGGAACCGTTCAACATCATGCGCTCGGTCCGCCAAGGATGTCCCCTCTCGTCCCTATTGTACGTATTGACTCTCGAGCCATTACTGAACAAACTGGAGACGTTGAGGGGGGTCCCGCGCGAACTAGAATGCGGAAGATCCGTGTCAGCATATGCCGACGATGTCACCGTAGTGGTGTCGAACGCCAAACACATCGAGGCGATCGGCACTACACTAAGAGAATACGAAGCGCTGACAGGAGCAATGATCAACCAGGAAAAGTCAGTGGGCCTGAAGCTCGGCACCTGGAGAGGCAGGTCCATGCCGTCCAACAGCGTCGTCGGGCGCTGGACGGACGGACCGGTTAAATTGCTAGGGGTCTGGTTCGGTCCAGACCTCCAGACGGACAAAAACTGGGACGAGGTGACGAGCAGGGTGGCTTCTCTCACCCAGAAATGGGCCGAGAGGAAGCTATCCCTGAAAGGTCGAGCGGAGGTGGCGAATGCGTACATCGCATCCGTCATCTACTACCGCCTGACCGTCGTACCTTGTCCTAAGCCCCGCCTGACTGCGCTGGAGCGTTTGCTCTTTCGCTTCTTGTGGAAGGGACGCGCTCCGATGGTCAGGCGGTCCATCTGCTGTCAACACCCGCTACGTGGAGGGCTGGGCATGCCGTGGCTGATGATGCGCAGACACGCGCTCAGGCTACGACATCTCCACCTCTTCCTCGACGGTGATCAGGTGTGGTCGCCGTTTGCAAGACACGTTTTTCCCCAGCTCGTCTCCTTGACGGAGCTGCAGTCCTGGGTCAAGCGAAGACCGAGAGGGAGCGCTTGGAGACTGGAATGTCTTCAGGCGCTCACAGCCCTCGACCAATCGGGCAATGTGATCGGTGGAAACTCCACCTTGGCGTTCTATAGGGGATTAGTGGAGGGGAAGAGCGACGACGTACTTGGAGAAACTCTAGGCGTCGACGAAAATCAACTAGCCAATCTCTTCGGAAGGACTTTCGGGCCGGGGCCTATGGACAACTTCCAGAAATCCCTGGCCTGGCAGTGCTACCGAGGAGCTTTGCCAGTTCGGGATAAACTCTACAGGCATGGAGGTGCCGTCAACCGGGCATGTCCGAGATGCGCGCAGGGCGACGAAACAGTCCTGCACGCACTCGTCCAGTGTCCGAGCATTGTTGACTTGTGGGTTTAAGTCGAACACCTGCTGTCACGTGTAGGACGGATCCAGCTATCAGCTGAGTCCATCGTGAGGATTGCCCCGCCCCCTTCCTTTAGCCTGGAAGGGCAGGCAGTTTTTATCTGTCTGGTGGCCATTGCGAAAGAGATAGTATGGTGGACACGTTTGAAAGGGCTGAAGACGAGCACTTACCTCTTCGGTGATGCCCTGATTAACTTTTTCAAATTTCATTTGAAAAGGAAAATCAGGGTAGAGAGGGAAGTGCTCTCTTCCCAGCATTTTGTTGAAAGATGGGTGAGAGAAGCAAGTATGGCCCGAATGAATGGGCCTTCTCTGAGTATGTGTCTGTAAATTAAAGGTGGAAAACTGGGAGAGGGCACTTGCCCTGGTGGTCAGGGCCACTGTGGTCTTTTAATGGGCTTTCTCCACAAATGTCCCTTGGAAGTCTCCCCCCTATTGGGGAATTTTTCTTTGTTATTTTATTTCAACCTCTGTTTTTTTACACGCAGAAATGCCCATTTGTACCGTCCTGTATTGTCCTGTACTGTTCTTAATGTCTACTGTATGTGAACCCTTGTGGTTAATAAAGAAAACATTATTATTATTATTATTATTATTATTATTATTATTATTATTATTTTTATCTTTATTTTAAATTTTGCCGTCTTGTATCGCTGTCAACTTAATAATATATTTTTAATTTTTTTATTATTTTAATCCTTATTTTTTATTTGCTTATTTGTATGTGACGGTATATTTATTCTTATTTGTGTGTGTGCATATGTATCCTTTTATATGTGAGTACGTATGCATGTGTGTATATATGTGTGTATGTGGGTGTGTATGTATGTATGTGTATGTGTATATATATGTATATATATATATATGTATGTGTGTGCATGTATATATATATGTATATATATATATGTGTGTTGGTGTATTTATGTATGGATATATATATATATGAATATGTATGTGTGTATATGTGTCTCTGTGTATATATATGTGTATATATGCGTGTATATATGTATATATATATGTATATATGTGTATATGTGAGTGTGTGTGTGCGTGTGTGCGTGTGCGTGTGTACGTGTGTGTTGTTATATATTCTTATTTATTATTCTCCCCCCCCCTCCCCTATTTTTTTCCTGTAGCTTCACATATATCTGTTATATTTTTGTTTTTCAAGTCCACTGTCATTAAAGAGACCAGGTTTTTTTCATTCTGATGAATGAAAGCAATTTTGGTTGCTTTCAAGAAACCACTGGTAAATGAAATAATTATCTTTTGTTGTTTATTACATAATTAATAAGCTCTGTAACCTACATAGAGCACTCTTTTTTCCTGGACTTTTTCCGACGGAATCACTTCATTTCACACACACACACACACACACACACACATATATATATATATATATATATATATATATATATATATATACACATATATATATACATATATATATAGTTTAGGGATGGTAACGTCCAGTTACTGTAGGCTCACCAACGTGAGCACTCGATGCATAGTTTCTTGTAGGTATATTGATGTTGTACTAAGTCAGAGTATAATAATAATGTATATATTTATATATATATATATTACCATCATTCCCGAAGTTCCAGGTAAATATTTCAATCATATCTTATCGCTTTTTTGGCTTAGGTGGTTAATGGCTTCTTAACCACCGTCTCAGTTTTGCATGGCCTTTTAAACTTATGTTTATAGCTCTGGTATCTTAGTATCTAGTGAGCGCTTGCCAACACAAATCGGAAGTTGCGTTTCGCTAATTTCTACTCGCCGAAATGCGATTCTCGCTAAATTTATATATATATATATATATATATATATATATATATATAATACAATAACAGAGATAGTTTAAAGCTAAACTCTGACTGGTAACCATCTCACTCAACAAACATTAAGTTATATTTAAATATAAACCTAATTTAATTTATGCTAACAATATGTATAATGTGGAAAAACCAGTTGTATTATTTTATGAGATATAATTAAAGTTAAAGTATATCTCTCTTTCCAAACAATTGTTTCATTATAAGTTTTCTACAAGTTGGGAGAATATTTCCAGTTTATGTAGAAGCCTAATATATATTCATGTAAGAATATATTTAGGTGGGCGCTTATAAATCATCAGTGGAAGCCCGTTAAATTTTGATATAAGAAAAGAATTTCTTACCGCTGTCAAAAATCATGTCTGTTAAGTTGCTCCTTATCGCCTCGAATGACCGCCAAATTTGAAATTCCAGCAGTTTTTGACTGAGGAAGTATCATAGCGACACGAAGCGGGAAGGGGAGACAAACTACGATCCACGAAGTGAGGAAAAAAATAATATACACGCGGGTTAATTAGTTTTTTTGAAAACATTATCAATCCAACGTGTTAAGAACTCAATTGAAAATAAAAAAAATATAAATATATGGTTGTATAAATTACACACGCATATAGATATTTTCTTAGGCTAAATCAGAAGTTGTACCCGAATAAGAACCGCATCTCATAACCACAGTAAATACAGAAAGTTATGCTTTAAAGGGCAAATGGGAATGTATATGTATATATATATATATGTATATACATCTATATATATATATATATATATATATATATATATATATATATATATATATATATATATATATATATATATATATATAAAATTGAAAAAGTGGAGAATAACATGGTCAACAGTACAACAAAGGGGATTTATTTACAGTATAACAATTGTTTCACTGATAAAGTTGTCTAAAAATTGCTGAACACTAGTAGCAGTGCCATTCAATTTTAAATACGATGTTAGCTCGATCAGATCTTCGGAACCTGTTATAAATAATATATATAACCGGCAAATTTACAAATTCAAATTACATCATCAATAATAATATTAATAATAAAGAGAAAAGAAGGTAGAAAGGGACATAGATACAGTAAAGAAAGAAAGGAAAGGAAAAAGAAAGAAGAAGACAAAAGAAAAAGAAAAAGAGAAAGAAGAAAAAGGAGAAATTATTACAGAGAAAAATATAAAGAGAAGAAAATATATGGAAGACAAGCATAAGTAGAAATAACGTAGAATAGAAAGAAAAATAGAGGGAAAAATAATGATATCAGCAATAAATGAATAAACGTTAATACATGAATAAATATAAATATAAATAAAAATAAATATATAAAAAATATATAAAAATAGATAAATAAATAAATTACATCTAACGTGATATAAAATAGTATAAAATGTGAAAAATGAAAAGTGAAAATAAATAAGTAAAAGAAGCAAAAATGTACGAAGAATATTTAAACATATTAAAATTATTGAGAGTGGTTTTTGAGAATTGTTAAAATATATGGAGAGATATGAAGGTAAAAATATGATAATATTAAATATATTTATGTGTGTATTGGTTATTTTAATAAATAAATAAATTAATTAGTTTTAAGTTATTTTATATGATAAATTAAAATGACAGAGATGAAATAAATTTAGGGAGAGCAATATAAAGATAGAGAGTGAAAGATATAATATATTATATATATATATAAAATAAGAATGTAAATATAAGAGGTTTTGATGTTGTTCTTTGATAGATGATGTCAATTATAATTATAATAATAATCATAATGATGATGATGCTGATAATGTGATATTATAATAGATCTAAGTGGTACAATCTGGGTTATGGAATAGATAAGATGGAATTAAGCTGGTCTATAGTTCTCAAATTTGGTCGCCGATTTATGTCGACAGAAATTGTTCTTTCAATTTTACTGTTGCCGGTTATATATATTTTTTATAACAGTTTCGGAAGATCTGATCGAGCTAACATCGTATTTAAAATTGAGTGGCACTGCTTCTAGTGTTCAGCTATTTTTAGACAACTTTATCAGTGAAACAATTGTTAGACTGTAAATAAATCCCCTTTTTTGTACTGTTGACCATGTTATTCTCCACTTTGTCAATTTTATTACTCCAAGATAAACTTACGTAGGAATACAAGTGAAATCATAAACTCGTCATCTACGTAAACCTCTTGTTGAGTCAAACAACGCCGTACGTTAAAACTATCCATTATAAGAAGTATTCACAACCTCTAACTGGATTACCTATAACGATATTTTATTATCCCTTATATATATACTCCTCCCCCACCATTCTTTACTCTCATCTCCTCCTCTTCCTTACCTTTTCCACCCCCCCCTCACTTTTTCCCAATCTCATACATCAATCTTAAATTATTTTTCATATGTTGATTTAAATCTTCACTATTCACAAGTGTTTTTTAAGCTTCATATCATGTATCCCTATTTTATCTGATGAGAACGCAGATATCATCCCATGATGATATTTGTTTTTGAAATGCGCATAATAAAAAACTTGGAACTCTTTTAACCATCTTTTGATGTTATATTATATAATATATATATATATATATATATATATATATATATATATATATATATATATATATATATATATATATATATATATATATATATATATATATATATATAATATATATTAGTAAAAAGGAAAAGAAAATGCTGGCAAATTTTTCCTAGTGAAAAATATTTTAATTAAGAATAAGTATAAATTAGTAATAAGTATTGGTTAGTATTCAGTTTTAGTTTTAAGACTTTACCGGTTGCGCATTTCTTATGCTTTTCAAAAATAATTTTGAGATTGCTCGTATATATACATATATATACATTTAATTACATAATAAACAACACGATGTTATTATTCCATTACCAAAGTTTTCAAGAAACTAGACAATTCTTACAGAGACGTTTCTGTAAGAACCGACTAGTTTCTGGAAACCTTTGGTAATGGAATAATTATATTGTGTTGTTTATTATGTAATTAAATAGTTATGTACTATACATAGACCAAGCTTCTTTCCTTTACCTTTCTACGGAAATACTTAACACAATATATATATACATATATATAAATGTAATCTGAGTTTTTCGAATATTAATATTAACATTCAATTCGGTTGCAATTATGCAAACAAGCCTCAATTTTATAGCCATGTCAGTAGAATGAACACTTCATTCTTGCTCTTGTGTTGGCATGCGAACAGAACTGCAGACACTAATGTTTCTTGGTATCACCCTTCATCAGTACAGCTCACTGTTCACCTGACAAACTGTCATATATATATATATATCACCAATGTATTTACGGGTCACTTTCACGACCTTTCAGACCTGTATTAGTTGGAGTGAGGTCATATATTTTGTCGTTCCTGGGGTTTTTAACCCTAGGACAGGAAAATGCTTCTCTGATGATCGTTGCTTTTCCATTAATATCCTGGTGATATTTAATGTTTTGCACCGTGAAACTGTACAGTTAGGGCCATTTGAATAGGTAAATATTTATATTATATTTTTTAATTTTGATTAATTTTGATTGTATATTAATTTTGATTTATTTTGAAAAATTGATTGAATTTTTGCTTGTTCTGCTTATCTTGATATATATATATATATATATATATATATATATATGCACATATACATGCATATATACATGGTTGATGCACGTGTGTGTTTGCAAATAATTGTTTCGACTCTTGGCACAAGGCCAGCAATATTAAAAGAAGTGTTTTATTGTATTGATGCTGTAAGGATGAAAGACAAAGCTAAACTCGACGGGATTTGAACTCAGAACTTAAAGGGCCGTAACAATATACCGCAAAGCATTTTGTCTGGCGCTCTACCGATGCTGCCAATCTACCGCCCTTGTGTGTGCAAATACTGAAAGGACATATTAGATAATAATGTCTTACACCACCACCATCACAATGTTTGCTATGTCCATTGTGGATATTGCTACTATTATGACTAGCAACACCACCACCACCAACACCGCCATCAAGATTATTAATACCACTGTCATTACCACCAACACCCCTCTCCGCCTGTCAATGCTATCACCACCACCAGCATCACGACCACCCGTTAATAATCCCCACCAGCACCATCACCCAACACTAACTCCAATGCCACCAACACCACCCCTATTCTCAATACCACCAGCACACTATCACCATCACCCAACACTAACTCTAATGCCACCAACACCACCCCTATTCCCCACAATATCACCACCACCACCACCACACAATCACCATTATTCCACCTATCTCACCTCCAAATAAACCAATGATTTCTTGGAAGGTTGTCTAAAAATCAGGACGGTTACCTGCCAGCTAATTTGAACCAAAGTAAATACGAAATCCCTGACCATTTCACCTTCTACTACTACCACCATCAACACTACCACCACCACCGCCGCCGCCACCACCACCACCGCCATAACCACCACCACCACCATCACTACCACCACAACTGTCGCTCAAGCACCCCACACACCACCACCACCATCACCACCACCACCACCACTACACAAAACCACCACCGCCACCACCACCGCCAAGAACAACATCACCACCATCCCTTCCACAACTGCCCCTCAAACACCCCACTCCACTCCGCCGCCGCCACCACCACCACTGCCGCCACCGCCAACACCACCACCACCACCACCACCACCACAAACAACAACAAAAACATCATCACCAGCACCACCCCTACCACAACTGCCCCTCAACCAGCCCACTCCACTCCAATACCACCCCCTTCCACCACTCCCCGCTCAATCGCCCCACTCCACTCCGCCATCACCGTTCTTGTTGTGACCACTGGCACTAACCAGAAAATTGCCAGGAGCGTTCTGAAAACAATCTTTAATTTTCATTGTAGACACCAGCACCATTGATTTAAAAACTTCGATCAAATAAGATTATCATTATAATTAGTAGATATAAACTCCCTCTAGGCGTGTTTAAATCTACCCCCCCCCCCCCCCCCAAAAAAAAATGTATCAACCATGGAAAACACCGTATTTCCAGGCGTCGAAGACGCTACTTTTTTCCTAAAATAAGTCTAAAAAATCTACCATGCGTCCTGGAGGCCAAAGGTTGTTCATTTTTATTTTTTCAAATTTTTGGTTGTCAAAATTAGGGTGCGTTCTCGAGGACGAAGCGTCTTGGGCGCCGGGAAATATGGTAAGTTATGTGAGAATCGGAAAAAGAGAAAGTGAATGTTAAGACCAATACATCAGACAGCTGTCTGGTGTTCGGTAAAATAAAACACACTGAGCTGGCATTTAATATAACAAGTGTGGGATGGTGACGGATCTTCCGTCGGATTCGACGATGTGCATTCGGCTGTTCGAGCAAGTCAACGTCCAATACCGTGCAAGTGTTTGAGTATGTCACAGACGGGATTCCCAAGTTGAATCAGCGTGACGCAATGATGCACTGGTAGCAAAAGCCACAACTGGAGGGTGTCACACACATACACACACAGACATATATACATACACATATATACACACACATATACACACACACACACATACACATACACACACACACTCACATATATATATATACTCACACGGAAGCACGTGGCTTAGTGGTAAGAGTGCTGGACTTACGATCATAATGTTGTAGGTTCAATTCCTGGGTTGCGTGTTGTGTTCTTGAGCAAAACACTTCCTTTCACGTTGCTCCAGTATACTCAGCTAAAAATGAGTACCAGCAATAGTTGGGGGTTTAACCCTGCGATGGACTGGCGTCCTGTCCAGGGGGTATCTTGTACTCTCAGTCGCTTCACGCCACGAAACCAGGATAAGCACCGGCCAAATGAACCTCCTGGCTTAAGACAGACTTTAGACTTTTTAGATATACACACACGTGCGATTCAGATCTAAGGATAGTGCATTCGCGTTGACGTAGCCATGTGGTTGTATGCATAGTCATATATCGGTTATATGCGGAGGTACATTTGACCTATATTTCACATTATAGGTCACCGACAGGTATATACACGGTGACAGACATGTGATTCCTACGTGCCCGAGCACATATACGTGCATATGTGGTTCCTTATACGCGGAGGTAGTAGGGAGAAGGAAAAAAAATGAAGAAAGGAAAGAGAGAAGAAAAGAGAAAAGAAGAGGTGTCCCAAAGAAATATATTCACACATCGATTAGAATGCTGTTGAAGAGTCTATACAGCTTTGGGGGACACCCTATATATATATATATATAGAAAGGATAAAAAGGACGATTGATTATTCCTTCATTGCATTTATTGATAGGTGACGCGCGTTTCGCCACTGATCAGCTCAAGGTTCGATCTATATCGGGTCCGTCCAGCTGCGGATTATTGAGTCGTGTAGGATCGATATAGATCGAACCTTGAGCTGATCAGTGGCGAAACGTGCGTCACCTATCAATAAATGCAATGAAGGAATAATCAATCGTCCTTTTTATCCTTTCTATATATTACACTCTGTATAGCTCTACACCTCATCACAGAAGTGAACCTAAACATCGAGTGCTCTCCCAGGTGAACCTGCAGTAACTCCGAGTTACACCCCCTGGGTATATATATATATATATATAGTCCAGAAATAGCCGTCGAAACGGCTTGAGCTCTGCCGTCGAGGTTAAACATTTTCCTATTACCCACTCTACTACTCTAAGTATTGAGTACTCTGGTGCGTTATGGGCCATCTGGTTCCTTACCACACCTCTTTTGTAATATATATATATATATATATATAATGTTATACAATGAAAGAAGAACAAAAAAGACGTGGTAATTTAGTTAATCCATTCATCTACGATCGATTCAGGGGACACCATTATCCACATCTAAACTAGGGAATGTCTGTTATGCAACACTATACCATCAGCCTCCACAAAACACATCTGATCAGTTGTTTCTCCGCAGATCAAACGAATCATTTTTTCAAAAAATTAAATAAATGAGCCAGCATGTCATATGGAAGTAAAAACACTTAAATAGATAAAGCATAAAATAATATTTAAGAAAATGCATAAAAGTATATACATTTGTATGCACACACACATTTATACACCCAGATACATGTTACGTACATATAAATATATATATGTACGTGTATAAATATATGTATATATGTATATGCGTATATATATATATATATATTATGTGTGTGTGTGTGTGTGTGTGTGTATATATATATCCAAACTAGCTGATTAAATATAAATATGCTTTCCCCTAGTGAAATCTTAAAAACTTTTTTCTGTCATCTTCTTTTTTGAATATCGATTATCTATTTCTTCTAATTTTCATTCTATCTACTGACGAAGGACTAACGTACAAAACGTTTCGGCTCCCTTCCTTTGATATCTAGCATTAAACTAATATATACCATCATTGTACTCTATAGTTCTCTCATATTACTCATTGTTGACTTTTCACATAAATATGTATATGTTTGTGTCCGTGTGCCTATATATATATATAGTAATAATAATAAATTTGAAGACTAAAATCCAAAGAGGGTTGGGTAAGGATAAATATATATCAAATATATAAGTACCGTAGAGCAAATATTTATTAAAATAACAGATTAAAGTTTAAGCAAAGAATCGCTGCTTTCACCCTTAACGGGATCTTCTGAAACTAACAAAGTCAATCTGTGAACGCAGAAGTGAATATTTCAAAAAACGTTGCAGCCGGAGGAAGACAGGAAGACGTTACTTTGGTTCGTGGAAACGTTCCCTGGCAAAGAACGGGAAAAAAACGAATATAATACGTCATTATTTGGAGCGGTGAAAAACAATTACACGCAAAAACAAAACCACGTTTATGGTATAAAAGAAGTCGTAGACTAATATTCTATTAGGTGGTTCATAGAGACGTTCTCTGGCAATGAACGGAAAAAACGAAGAAAATACGTCATATGTGGAGCGTGGAGAACTGCACGCAAAGACAAAACTACGTAAATGGTATAGCAGAAGTCGTAGACTAAAATTCTAACTAGGAAACCGAATGATTCTCTGCTTCAGAGTTAAGAATAAAGTAAATAAAATACAGAGGCAATTGAAATTAAATAAATAAATACACGCATCCATATACGTACACACACAAGCATACGCGAAAACACTCGACATAGGTATACAAATACACGCACATATAAATATGTGTGTGTGTGCGTGTATACAAAACTTAAATAAACGTATATAAATAAATAAATACGTATATAACAAGCGCACACACATACCTACATGTAAATACACATATGTTCGGAGACGAACGTCAACCAAAACACAAAGTACACATATACACACACCCTACATACGTACGAACCCGCATACCCACACAGACGCAAAACTCAGGTATACACATAACCAAAAGCATATGTACCAGAATATATAATATATACGCCATAACATATACAATCAATTATACGTACGAGAAAGTATACGTACCTTCACAAAACATACAGGTAATATATACTTACCTATACAAATAAGTAATGGTATAAACATACTTAGCTACCACATCAAGACGTAAAATATCCGCATATAGATCGTATAGGAAAGTTTTGCGCAATTCATGTTTACAAGCCGAAATTGCTTCAGATTTTTTGTTTAAGATGTGGTCTGTGGCGTAGAGTATTTCCAGAGCCTCAGCGGCGCAGAGGTCACATGGTCTTTTATTTCCGTTATACGATCTAGCCCTAGCTAGGATCTCCCAGTGTAACTTATATTGGGTGTGGTTGTCTTTTAGACTCCAGATATAAGCTGAAAGTGACGTCATATTCCTTTTAAGAGGGTAACGAAAAGAATGGGTATGCATGTAAAGACGCTGCTTTAATCTATTGGCGGTTAACCCTATGTAGGCCCTACGGGACGTGGGTGTTTCAACCCTAGATTTGTAGACAATGTTACTAGAGAGGCATTTCCCGGATAGGAGGCAGTCAACCCGATTCCTACAATTACAGTTAGTACTAACTACAGGGTTGCACGTGTTCTTACGGCTAGGTAGTTTAGCTAAATTAGAAGCTGTGATGTTATGTGCAAGGTTAGGAGTCGTAGAGTAAGACATTTTAATAGTATTTCTATTAAAAATGTTATATTTATGTGTAGGGGGAAAATGCTTCGTAATAAGGTAGAGAAAGATCTTAGCTAATGGTGTGGCCACCTCCATATTATATGGTGGGTTATACCAACAAATGCGTCGGGATCTATTTCTTCTAGGTCTATTCTCGTACTCTGTATATGCTACCTTATCGACAAATCCACTCCGAGCAAGAGCTTCATTGTAATATGTGGAATGGTCGTTGAAAATATGCTCGTTAGTAGATAGACGGGAAAGCCTAAAAAAACGTTTCTTACCAGGTTCTTGGTTATGCTGGCAGGATGGTTAGAATGCTTACTTATGTAATTAAGCGTATCATTCGGCTTTCTATACGGGTAATGCAAGCCATTCGATAAATTGAGGGTAACGTCGAGGTAATTAACGACCGAGAGGTTGGTCTCAACCTGTATAGAGAGTTTGAAGCCTTTAAAGAAGGCTGTGAATTCTTTTCTGAACCTGTCGCAAGCACGTGGGCCGCACTTAGTCATGGTCAAAAGACCATCATCACGGTACAAACCACCGCCCACGTTGGGGAATTCGTCCTTGATAGAGAAAAGAAGGAAAAGGCCGATAAGATCAGTAACCTCCGCAGAATCGCTGGCGCCCATACTCACTTTCGTGTATTACAGCCCCACATTATACCCTAACGGATAGTACGATCTATACGCGGATATTTTACGTCTTGATGTTGTAGCTAAGTATATGTTATGTTTATACCATTACTTATTTGTATAGGTAAGTATATATTAGCTGTATGTTTTGTGAAGGTACGTATACTTTCTCGTACGTATATTTGATTGTATATGTTATGGCGTATATTTTATATATTCTGGTACATATGCTTTTGGTTATGTGTATACGTGAGTTTTGCGCCTATGTGAGTATGCGGGTTCGTACGTATGTAGGGTGTGTGTATATGTATACTTCGTGTTTTGGTTGACATGCTCTCCGAACATATGTATATTTACATGTAGGTATGTGTGTGCGCTTGTTATATATGTATTTATTTATTTATATATTTTTATTTAATTATTTGTATACACGCACACACACACACACATATTTATATGTGCGTGTATTTGTATACCTATGGCGAGTGTTTTCGCGTAGGCTTGTACGTCTCCGAACATATGTGTATTTACATGTAGGTATGTGTGTGCGCTTGTTATATACGTATTTATTTATTTATATACGTTTATTTAAGTTTTGTATACACGCACACACACACATACATATTTACATGTGCGTGTATTTGTATACCTAGTGCGAGTGTTATCGCGTATGCTTGTGTATGTACGTATATGGATGCGTGTATGTATTTATTTAATTTCAATTGCCTCTGTATTTTATTTACTTTATTCTTAACTCCGAAGCCGAGAATCATTCAGTTTCCTAGTTAGAATTTTAGTCTATGACTTCAGTTATACCATTTACGTGGTTTTGTCTTTGCGTGCAGTTCTCCACGCTCCACATATGACGTATTTTCTTCGTTTTTTCCGTTCATTGCCAGAGAACATCTCTATAAACCACCTAAGAGAATATTAGTCTACGATTTCTTTTATACCATAAACGTGGTTTTGTTTTTGCGTGTAATTGTTTTTCACCGCTCCAAATAATGACGTATTATATTCGTTTTTTTCCCGTTCTTTGCCAGGGAACGTTTCCACGAACCAAAGTATCGTCTTCCTGTCTTCCTCCGGTTGCAACGTTTTTTGAAATATCCATTTCTGCGTTCAGAGATTGACTTTGTTAGTTTCAGAAGATCCCGTTAAAGCAGCGATTCTTTGCTTAAACTTTAATCTGTTATTTTAATTAATATATATATATATACATTCATACATATGTGAGTGGGTGAGTAATTAGTAGTGTGTAATATATGTAAGTATGAACGTATATATGGATATATAAACTCATGTCACTGTATATTTATGTATATATATATATATATATATATATATATATATATATATATATATATATATATATATATATATATATATATATATATATATTTATATATACACATTCACACACACACACACACGCGCGCACACGCACACACACACACACACATATATATATATATATATATACGTATGTGTGTGTGTGTGTGTGTATGTATGCATACATATAATCATGTTTCTCGCTTCGTATACATATACATATATATATATGTGTGTGTGTGTATACATATAAATACACACGCACACATATATACACCTACATGTAAATATGTGTATACAGTTGGCCATCTGCCCACACTTAAGGTACGAAGTCAATACAGTGTAACGAAAAAGTCTGCCAACAAAGCTAACGTTATTTGATATTAAGTACCACTTCAACCTCACCAAACCTCCCAGCCGCTGCGAGTACCACTACAATTACCACCAGCACCACCACCTAGACATTGGAACCATCAACAACACCAGCACCTCCCCCACCACCACTACCATCACCACCACCACCATCACTACCACCAATACCACCACTACCACCAACACCACCACCAACACCACCACCTTCACTACCACCTCCACCACCACCTAGACATTACAGCCATCAACACCAAAAACAACAACATCGATCCACTGCAAGCACCGTCATCACCACCATCTCCATCACTACCACCACCAGCACTTTACTATTGCCTGCTCCACCACCCAGTCACTGTAGGCACAACCAACACTACTGCTACCCACATCACAATCGCCAAGTCACTAAGGCTACACAAACACCACCCCGACTCAACCATTTCAGCCAGCAACACCAACCGCTGCATCAATGGCAAACCCCACTCAGCCACCATAGACACCTATACCAACTTCCTTTGATAAAAGCCCCCCCCCCACCTCCTCTTAAACAGTCATACAGCAAGGTCATCACCTTCCAACCTAACTTTTTATGTTTATCTTTTGTCTTTCATTTCCTTTCTCTGTCTCTCTTTTTCATTTTCTATATTTTACCGTCTTTTCCAACTTTCATTCTTTCTTTCTTTCTTTTTTTCTTTCTTTCTTTCCGGCTTCCAGTTTCTCAGACAAAGGTGTTGTTACAATATAAACTGCCATCTCTTACTATCTTCAGCATCCAAGATTCACTTACTCACAAGCCTAACACAAAAAGTACATTATGACTTTACCACATTCACCAATAACACAACAGCAACAACAACCATTACAACCCCAATCAACACCAAAGCTCCCATACGTACCATTGTATCTACCATCAACAAAGCTTTTGACACTATTCCCTGTTATTCATATATACCAAAAACAAAATATATATAATACATATAACCGAACCGAATTTTAAGAAACCACATATATGAAGACGGCTAGCAACCTACTTGTCAGGACGCCAAGTTTATGTATTGTACAAAAACAACACTCTTAGAACTTTTTAGAGTTTTCTGAATGGAGAACCAAAGGTATCCGTTCTCTCACGCAGGGAAAAAGGATGTTAAATTAGATGATGATGATGATAATATAAAAGAGATATGTTTGTTGGTTGGTTCCTTCACGCATTTCGCAAAAACAAAAACTGACAAGTAAGTATAGCAATGGAATGAGGGTATACCCAGGAAGGTTTATTGATACTAATTTTATAAAATGAAAGAAAAACATACCGTGTATGCTAACCAAGTTGACTCCTATTTCTAGCAGGTTGGGAATCAACCATAAGGGATTCTGTGATGATCGTGTTTCCCGGCCAGCGTCTCCGGTTCGAATGCTGGTTTACACACACACACACACACACACACACACACACACACACACACACACACACACACACACATTTATATATAACTTGCTGACATACCCAGCGTCGTCCTGGTAAACAGATAACACCGTGTAAAAAAAAAAAATGTTTCTCTGTTCCTGGCTTGTAATCACTTTTTTTGTGTTGCTTAGGTCCCAAATAAATAAAAAAAAGTGCTATTAAACAGTTAAAAGTTGGGGTTTGTAAAAATTCTAAGCTATTCACTAGAATTATTTGTATGCTGTATTTTACTTTGTATGTAAGTTTAATTTGCTTATGTTAAATGATTTTTTTTATATGTTTCAGGTTAAATTAAAATTATAAAATAAAGAGTAATACCTAAAGAAAATTATAAAAGTGCAATAAAGTATAAAATTGTTAAAAAGTGGATTAAAGAGATTTATTGATACTGGATTTTCGCACCCTGAATAAAGGGTAAGTTGTGTTTTAAGCATTCGTCTCCAGGATGAAGCAGTGGAACTTGGTCAAAGAAAAGTCAGAGAAGTCGACGCGAACTTTTCTCAGGCTTTTACACTCTTAAGGATAGCCTCTGATTCTGCCATGACGTCCCT
This sequence comes from Eledone cirrhosa, assembly GCA_964016885.1. NCBI lineage: Eukaryota > Metazoa > Mollusca > Cephalopoda > Octopoda > Eledonidae > Eledone > Eledone cirrhosa. Next base: position 203,666,492 of record OZ024742.1, on the reverse strand, counting down.
GTACATGTTTGACGTTATTGGGGTGCCCTTTGTGCCCAAGGAGTGGCGGCTATTTATAGACAGCTCCACCACAATGGAAACAAGCTCCCGACACTGCCCCTAGCTCATTCAGTCTGCCTGAAGGAAGATTACTACAGTGTGAAAGTCCTCTTGGAAGCTCTGCAATACAACCAGTACAATTGGGAAATCATTGGAGACTTCAAGATGGTGGCTTTCCTGCTTGGACTCCAAGGAGGCTAATGCTTCCTCTGCCTTTGGGACAGCAGAGCCACCTCTGACCTCTACAAAAGAAAGAACTGGGAGCAGCGAACGGAATTTGTAGTTGGGACCGGGAACCTCATGTGGGAGCCACTGGTTGATCCCAAGATTGTGCTCATGCCGCCACTGCACATTATGTTGGGGTTGATGAAGCAGTTTGTGAAGGCTCTCAAACAAGAATCAGCCGCTTTTAAGTACCTTCTTGAGTTCTTACCCAAGTTATCTGAGGCCAAAATCAAAGGTGGAATTTTTGTTGGACCTCAGATAAAGAAGGTGTTTGAGTCTACCGAGTTCTCCAATAAGCTCAATAGGATTGAGAGAACAGCATGGAACTGTTTCAAAGCAGTTGTTAAGGGCTTCCTGGGCAACTACAGAGCTGAAAACTACCAGCAACTGGTGCAGGATCTGATAAAGGCTTTTGGCGCGATTTCATGTAGGATGTCGCTTAAACTCCATATGCTGGACGCTCACCCTGAAAAATTCAAGGACAATATGGGCGCCTACTCAGAAGAACAAGGCGAACGATTCCACCAAGATGTGAAAGAAATAGAGCGGAGGTACCAGGGCCATTACAATGAAAACATGATGGGTGACTTTATCTAGGGGCTAGTGCTGGAATGCGACCTTGACTACAACCGCATATCCAGGAAAGCCAGTCATTTCTGACGTGTATAATTTGCTTTATAAGTGTTATTTGTTTTACTTGCTTGATTTTGATAAGCTTGTGTAATAAAATAAATATATACTCTGTTGATTTAAATATATGAGCTGATAAATAAAAAAAAAAATGTGCTTTTTCTTGAAAAATATGAACATTTCGAAATATCAAACACCTGACCACAAACCCAAACTTCTGATTAAATAATAATGTTTTTTTAAAAATAATAATGGGATATAACAAACCATGAAATGGCATTTAGAACCGGGGGGAAAAAAATGTTACACGGGGTTATAAGAGAAAGCAGGTAGAAAAGAAAATGATTGTACTGGATGTGATCTCTGGTTTACAGTAAGAGGCGAGACCGTGGTGTGTGTGTGTGTTACCAAAACAAACACAAAAAACAGTAAAAAATATCTTCCAGAGAGGGGTGAAATGGTAAGTTACATATTGTGAGAGGGGTGGGTTGATGGGAGTGTAATTTATGTATATTGAGAGAGGGGTAAGAGAGTAAGTTATGTATTTTGAGAGAGGATGAAGAGAGTAAGTTATTATATTGAGAGAGGGGAAGAGATTAAATTATTATATAGAGAAAGAGGAAAGAGAGTGAGTTATTATATATAGAGAGCGGGAAGAGAGTAACTTATATTGAGAGAGGGGGAAGAGAGTAAGTTATTATATTGAGAGAGGGGGAAGAGAGTGGGTTATATATATAGAGAGAGGGGGAAGAGAGTAAGTTATTATATTAAGGGAGGGGGAAGAGAGTAAGGGAATATTTGAGACAGGGGGAAGAGAGTAATTTATTATATTGAGAGAGCGGGAAGAGAGTAAGTTTTTATATTGAGACAGGGGGAAGAGAGGAAGTTATGATATTCAGAGAGGAGGAAGAGAGTAAGTTATTATATTGAGAGAGGGGGATGAGGGTAAGTTATTATATCGAGAGAGGGGAAGTGAGTAAATTATTATATAAAGAAATGGGAAAGAGAGTGAGTTATTTTATTGAAAGAAGGGGAAGAGAGTGATTTATGTATATTGTGAGAGGGGGAAGAGAGTGAGTTATTATATTGAGAGAGAGGGAAGACAGTATGTTACTATATTGGGAGAGGGATAAGAGAGTAATTTATTATATTGAGAGTGGTGGAAGAGAGAAAGTCATTATATTAAGAAAGGGGTAATAGAGTGAGTTATTATATTGAGAGAGGTGGAATAGACTGAGTTATTATATTGAAAGATGGGTAAGAGAGTGAGATATGTATATTGAGAGAGGGGGAAGAGAGTAAGTTATTATATTGAGAGAGCGGGAAAAGAATAAGTTACATATATTCAGAGAGGGGAAAGAGAGTATATTATTATATTGAGTGAGGGGAAAGAGAGCGAGTTATTATATTGAGAGAGGGGAAAGAGAGTACGTTATTAAATTGAGAGAGGGGGAAGAGAGTAAGTTATTATATTTATAACAGATTAAGTTATTCCCCCTGTCATAAACGAAGGAGAGGCAGTTTTCCTCTGTGTGATAGCTATGGCGAAAGAGGTTGTATGGTGGACGAGGTTGAAAGGGCTGAGGTCAGACACCTTTCTCTCCGGCCAACAACTGGTCCTTTTTTTCAAGTACCACTTTAGAAGAAGGATCAGAATGGAGAGAGGGGTGCTCTACCCCAGCAAGTTTTATGAAAGGTGGGTGAAAGTAACGAGAATGGCCCGAATGAATGGGCCTTCTCTCTATATCAGCCTGTAGGTGAGAGAGGAGAAGAATGAGAGGAGGAAGGGATCACCCGCTCTTTGTGCTCCTGAAGAGGAGGGTTGCACATGTTGTCGGGGGTGTGTGCGACCCATGTAATAGAGTGAGTTATTATGTTGAGACAAGGGGAAGAGAGGAAGTTATGATATTCAGAGAGGAGGAAGAGAGTAAGTTATTATATTGAGAGAGGGGGATGAGGGTAAGTTATTATATTGAGAGAGAGGGAAGAGATTAAATTATTATATAAAGAAATGGGAAAGAGAGTGAGTTATTATATTGAGAGAGGGAAGAGAGTGATTGATGTATATTGTGAGAGGGGGAAGAGAGTGAGTTATTATATTGGGAGAGGGGGAAGAGAGTAAGTTACATATAATGAGAGAGGGTGGAGCAAGTAAGTTACATATACTGAGAGAGGCGGGAGAGAGTACGTTATTATATTGAGAGAGAGGGAAGACAGTATGTTACTATATTGGGAGAGGGATAAGAGAGTAATTTATTATATAGAGAGAGGGAGAAGAGAGTAAGTTGTTATATTAAGGGGGTGGGTAACAGAGTAAGTTACTATATTGAGAGAGGGGGAAGAGAGTAAGTTACAAATATTGAGAGAGGGGGAAGAGTGTAAGTTGTTATATTAAGGGAGGGGGAAGAGAGTAAGTTGTTATATTAAGGGAGGGGAAGAGAGTAAGTTGTTATATTGAGAGAGGGGGAAGTTTGTAAGTTGTTATTTTAAGGGAAGGGGAAGAGAGTATGTTATTATATTGAGAGAGGGGAAAGAGAGTAAGTTATTATATTGAGAGAGGGGCAAGAGAGTAAGTTATTATATTGTGAGAGGGGCAAGAGAGTAAGTTATTATATTGAGGGAGGAGGAAGTGAGAGTAAGATAGTATATTGAGAGAGCAGGAAGAGACTAATATATTATATTGAGAGAGGTGGAAGAGAGTAATATATTATATTGAGTGAGGGGAACAGAGTAAGTTATTATATTAGAGAGGAGCTAGAGAGTATGTTATTATATTGACAGAGGGGGAAGAGAGGGAGTTATGTATATTGAGAGAGGGGGAAGAGAGTAAGTTACATATATTAAGAGAGTGGGAAGAGAGTAAGTTAATATAGTGAGAGAGGGGGAAGAGAGTGAGTTATGTATAGTGAGAGAGGTGGAAGAGAGTAAGTTACATATATTAATAGAGGGGAAAGAGAGTAAGTGATATTGATAGATGGGGAAGAGAGTGAGTTATTATATTGAGAGAGTGGGACGAGAGTGAGTTATTATATTGAGAGAGGGAGAAGAGAGTAATTTATTATAATGAGGGAGGGTGAAGAGAGAAAGTTATTATATTGAGAGAGTGGGAAAAGAGTAAGTCATTATATTGAGAGAGGGGGGAGAGAGTAAGTTATTATATTGTGAGAGGGGGGAGAGAGTCAGTTATGTATATTGAGAGAGAGGGAAGAGAGGAACTTATATTTAGAGAGGGGGAAGAGAGTAACTTATATTGAGAGAGGGGGAAGAGAGTAAGTTATTATATTGAGAGAGGGGAAGAGAATAAGTTACATATATTGAGAGGGGGAAGCGAGTAAATTATTATATTGAGAGGGGGAAGAGAGTAACTTATATTGAGACAGAGAGAAGAGAGTAAGTTATTATATTGAGAGAGGGGGATGAGAGTAAATTGTTATATTGAGAGAGGGGAAGAAATAAGTTATGTATATTGAGAGAGTGGGGCGAAAGTGAGTTAGTATATTGAGAAAGAGGGATGAGAGTAAGTTATAATATTGAGAGAGGGGGAAGAGAGGATGTTATGATGTTGAGAGAGGCGGAAGAGAGTAAGCTATTATAATGAGAGAGGATGAAGAGAGTTAGTTATTATATTGAGAGAGAGGTAAGGGGAGTGAGTTGTTATATTGAGAGAGGAGGAAGAGAGAGTAAGATATTATATTGAGAGAGGGGTAAGAGAGTAATATAATATATTGAGAGAGGGGGAAGAGAGTAATTCATTATATTGAAAGAGGGGGAAGAGAGTAAGTTATTATATTGAGAGAGGGGGCAGAGAGAAAGTTGTTATATTAAGGGAGGGGGAAGAGAGTAAATTATTATATTAAGAGAGGGGTAATAGAGTGAGTTATTATATTAAGAGAGCGGGAAGAGAGTGAGTTATGTATATTAAGAGAGGGGGAAGAGAGTAAGTTATTATATTGAAAGAGGGGCAAGAGAGTGAGTTATGTATATTGAGAGAGCTGGAAGATAATAAGTTACATATATCGAGAGAGGGGAAAGAGAGTGTTATTATATTGAGAGAGGGAAAAGAGAGTAAATTATTAAATTGAGAGAGGGGGAAGAGAGTAAGTTATTATATTTAGGGAGGGGAAGAGAGTGATTTATTATATTGAGAGAGAGAGGGTGAAGAGAGTAAGTTATTATTTTGAGAGATGGTTTAGAGAGAAGAGAGTAAGTTATTATATTGAGAGAGGGGGAATAGGGTAAGTTATTATATTGTGAGAGGGGGAAGAGAGTGAGTTATTATATTGAGAGAGGTGGAAGAGAGTAAATTATTATATAAAGAAAGCGGAATGAGAGTGAGTTATTATATTGAAAGAGGGGGAAGAGAGTAAGTTATGTATATTGAGAGGGGGTGAAGAGAGTGAGTTCTTATATTGGGAGAGGGGGAAGAGAGTAAGTTACATATATTGAGAGAGGGGGGAGAGAGTAAGTTACATATATTGAGAGGGGGGAAGAGGGTAAGTTGTTTTATTAAGGCAGGGAGAAGACCGTAAGTTATTATATTTAGAGAGGGGGAATTGAGTAAGGTATGTATATCGAGAGAGGGGGAAGAGAGTAACTTATATTGAGAGAGGGGGAATAGAGTCAGTTATTATATTGAGTGAGGGGTAACAGAGTGACTTATGATATGGAGAGAGGGGAAGAGAGTAAATTATTATATTAAGAGAGGGGGAAGAGAGTAATATATTATATTGACAGAGGGGGAAGAGAGTAAGTTATTATATTGAGAGAGGAGGAAGAGAGAGTAAGATATTATATTGAGAGAGGGGTAAGAGAGTAATATAATATATTGAGAGAGGGGGAAGAGATTCAGTTATTATATTGAGAGAGTGAGTTATGTATATTGAGAGAGGGGAAAGATAGGAATTTATTATAATGAGAGAGGGTGAAGAGAGGAAGTCATTATATTGAGAGAGGGGGAAGAGTGTGAGTTATGTATATTGAGAGGTAATTGTGCATCCCCCCCCGCTTTCAATATATCTAACTTATTCGCTTCCCCCTCTCTCAATATACATAATTTGTTCTATTCCCCCCTCTCAATATAATAACTTATTCTCTTCCCTCTCTCTCAATGTAACTTTCTAATTTCACACTCTTTTATTATATATAGAACTCTCTCTCCTGCTCCTCTCTCAATGTACATAACTTACTCTCTTCTTCCTCTCCTATTATATGTGGTATGCTCTCTTACCTCCCTTTCAATGAATGTAATTCGCTCTCTTACCCCTCACTCAATATATGTTTCGCTCTCTTTCCCCTCTCTCAGTATATGTAACTTGTTCTCTTCCACCTCTCTCAATATACATAACTTACTCACTGACGAGGAGTTTGCCACCGCGGAACGTGAAGATGGTCATGCCATCTGGCCTTTTGCCGTCCCCCCGATCCAGCGCCACCGGCCCGTGCTCTGGACCCTTACGCCGAGGCCTCTTTTTTTCGGCCAGCCTCACCGCTCTCAGGAAGAAAGAGGGTGGGCAATGTCTACCGGAGATCACCTTGGCTGACTGCCAAGGTGATCTGCAAGTCTGTAACACACGAACTGGGTGAGGAGTTTAGTCCGGTGCACCGGTGCAACTGGGTGTCAGCGTGTCCGGTGGCTGTGAGGGGGCCGCTCATGCAACCAGGCAGTTCTTCAACAGCTGCCCATCGGAACCGGCATCCAGGGACTCCAGGCACCTCATTGTCAAGCTTGACATGAGGAATGCCTTCAACTCTTTACGCCGGATCATCTCCTCGAGGCCTGCCTCAGTCGTGCCCCTCTGCCTACCCGCTGGCCTACCTGTCATATGGAGCCCCAAGCATGTTCCTTGCTGCTGATACGGTCATACCCTCGGCTACTGGGGTCCAACTGGGGTCCAACAGGGCGACCCTTTGGGACCTCTCCTGTTCGCCCTGGTTTTGACCACATCGCCCGGAGTATCACGACCCCTCTCAACGTTTGGTATCTGGATGATGCTACGTTGGGCGGGCCCGTACGGACGGTCTGCCATGACCTTCAATCGGTGGTTCCTGCCCTGAATGAAAATAAAATAAAAAGAGGCAAAACTCTCTTTTAGTTAAATGCCTTGTTAACTCATTGGGAGTGTTATATATATAAAGATGTGTATATGTTCTCGTGAGTATATACCTATAACAGTATGCTTAACTATGTGTACAAGGTACACTAAAACAAAGGCGGCGGAAATTCAAGATAGACTTACAACAAAATACATACCCCCCCCCCACACACACACACACAGACACACAGACACAGAGACACACATAGACAGACACACACAAACACACACACACAGATACCCACACAGACAGACACACGCACACATACATACACATACATAAACAGATACATAAACACAAACAGTCACGCAGTCATACTCTACCACATGCAAATAAACATTTACACATCCACGCACACACACACACTCACATACATTTATTTATATATAGTGGAAGTCAACTCGTGCCGGAGTATGGCCACTTAGAAAAAATGACCAAACAAAAAACCGAAAAAAACCCAGACATTGGCAAAAATATGTTATTGATGTTGCTGTAGTTGATTCCACTTTAGATGGCTTATCAAACCAGGAAGTAATTTATGTATTATATCACACAGTGTGAATATAAGTTTCCCGCCTGCTTGAGTTTGATTCAGATAGCATGCTTTGTGATGACTTGTTAGCTCAACTGCAGAGTGACTCACTGGTACAGATGCCACATGCAAAACCACGGTGCATCCGGTACTCAAATGTATTATTTCCATGTGTAAAGCAACTGCTGTGGCTTAGTAGCCCAGTCTTTGACATACATACATGTTCTGGGAGAGAACTAACATCCTCCACATATTTAGCTGCTTGCTTCACTTCAGCATTGGCCCTCTGCTTCTTTTCTAATTCTTTAACACTAACAGCAACCAGATATCACCATTGGCTTCTGTCTGTTGTAATATTTTCCCATGTTTCGGTGTTGATGTTGACCGTCTTGAGAGTATCGTTCAGGCAGTCTTCAATGCGCGTGTGTGGCTTACACTGCAGGTGTTTACCTTGCAACAACTCTCCATACAATACTTGTTTCGGACGTTTGCTATCCTCTAGGCGTACTATGTGAACTAACAACCGGAGACGCTGGCAGAGAAGCCCACTGCAGCACATCGGTATCTGGTGTATGAGACTTCCATGAGATCTTGAGGATAGAGTGCAAGCGTTGTTGTTGGAAACGTTCGCCATGCTGGATATGTATATAAATGTGTATAAATGTGTACGTGCATGTGTGTGTGGTTGTGTGTGAAACGTTAACAAGGAAATACAACAAACAACACAGGAGAACAATACAATAGAATGACAATATTGATTATATATATCCAATATTGGCACACACACATAATAACAAATACATACATAGATACATGATGATGGCTGCTCCCTCGTTATCGAGTATGGCCATTGCACGAGGAGAAAAAAATAAAATAAAAAATAAATAAAAAATAAAATAAAATAAAATAAAATAAAAAAAAAGAAATATATATATATATATATACACACACACACATACATACATACACACATATATATATACATACACACATATACATTAATAACAATAATAATAATAATAATAATAATAATAACAACAATAATAATAACGACAACAACAACAATAATAATATGCACACACGCACACACAAAAGCACACAAAAACATAACTATACACACATACGATAGCAACTAACAGCGCTGCGATCGAATGTGGCTTTTAAGCCCAGCCAGTGATCTAAAATGTCTTGCACAGAGTCGGCAACCAAAACATTTACTGGGAATAGTCGGCTGTGGTTGGAGTTCATGTACTTTTGCATGTCGCTTGAGCCCTCCTGCTGATCTACATTCTCTACCACATGTTTGGCAAGCATGATGAATAGCATCTCCAACAGCAGCCTGGTAGTCAACCACTGGTCTTACTTTATGACTGCGAAGATGACTTTCGAGTCCAGCTTTGCTTAGGCAGAGTCCCGCACAGATGCTGCATGTCAGCACCATAGGAGGACCCTCGCCGTCTGGAAGTGCAACAGCAATGCCCTTCCTCACACCCCGCTTTACTTTCTCGTATGCGATTCGAGATGCCTCAAAGGAACTTTTCCCTCATATACAGTCTTTCTCCATTTATTACGATCAGCAGCAATATTTTCCCATGTATCATCAGAGAAGTTAGCGTCTTTCAAAGAGGCTTTCAAGGAATCCTTATACCTCTTTTTTGGTTTATGTGGCGGTCGTTTTCCTTTAACCAACTCTCCATAAAAGAGTTGTTTTGGTATTCTAGAATCCTTCATCCTGGCAAGGTGACCACTCCAACGGAGTCGTTGCTTAAGCACAAGAGCTTCTATACTGTCACACATAGAGCTTTCCAAAATCTCGACATCACTGATGTGGTCCCTCCAGTGAACGCCATGAATACATACATACATACATACAGGCATATATATATACATACATACATACATACAGGCATATATATATACATACATACATACATACATGGTGGCTGCCAACTCGTTTTCGAGTACGGCCACTACTTTATATCCATGTAGGAGAACCCCTACCGATGCGCTGAACGAGTGTGAATTTTTAGTCCAGCCAGCGACTTGAAAACTCTGGTACAAACACTACACTTGTGACAATTATTGACACATAATGCTGGGCCCATGGTACCATGTGGCGACAAGTGCAGAGAGATCTCCAGATATAAAGCAATGCGTGTGCTTTTATAGTGAGCAAAGCTTTTATAGTGAGCAAAGGCACTGCACAAAGCCAGTCCCACTCTCTTAACCAAGATGATATTTACCAAAAAGAAGAACAAGTCAACATCATTGGATACCATCAGGGTTGCAGGTGTTATATCAGAGTTTTCCTTCTCCTAGAATTCTGCCTTGACAAAGGATAAGGGATCATCTCATTCGGTGATTTTGGATGGCCATTGACATGCATACATAGATACATACATACATATATATACATACATGCATGCATATATATATATATATATATATATATATATATATATATATATATATATATATACATATATATATATTTCGTTTTTGAATTTGTTTTCCAACCGGAAATTTATAAGAAATAAAGCGAAAATCAACAAATGCATGTGTTTTTATTGGCAGCATGACCCTCCCAAAGTATAACAGTATATATATATATATATATGTGTGTGTGTGTGTGTGTGTGTCCCTCTGTCTGTCTGTGTCTGTGTTACATTGAATATGAGAATGTGTTTAAATTTGATTCCAAACATACACAAAAACTGCAAAGAAAATAAGAAAAAACTTTATTAAAAATGATCAAACTTGAACACAATCGTGTTTATGTGTATGTGTTTTATGTAATAATATTTAAGAAGGTAGTGTGATGTGCGGGTATTTTGGGTACTATTTCTGACAGGTAGAGCGGTCACCACGTAGAGAATCAATAGTTGATTCGTTAAACATTTAGTATAATAAATATGTGTAACATGTACACACAGACACACGCACACACACATACACACACACGCACACATATATTTATATATATATATATATATATATATATATTTATATATACATAAACATATGTAAGTATGTATATATATATACACATGCATATATACACACACATACCCAAATATATATATATATATATGTACGTATATATATATATATATATATATATATATATATATATATATATATATATATATATATATATATATATATATATATATATATATATATAAATATATATATATATTTCTTTCCTATGTACATACATTTGTATATTTGTGTGTACAAATGATTCTGAGCTTTAGGTTAGATAATTTGTTTTCCTGTTTATGTTCGATCATATATACATACATACATACAAACGCGCACGCAAACGCACACGCACGCACACACGCGCGCACACACACGCGCACGCACACACACACACACACACACACACACACACACACACACACACACACACACACACACACACACACGCACGCACACACACACACACACACATATATATATTTATATGTATGTATGTATGTATGTATCTATGTATGTATCGGTGTGAATGTCTATGAATGTGCCAAAATGGTAGTGTATGGATGGCTAAACAAAATATATTGGGTAGCGAAAGAATATGAAAGCCCTCTGGCCAGTTAATCTCACTTTTATTAAGGCAGTGGGAAGGCCAGATGTGTGGATATATATATATATGTGTGTGTGTGTGTATTGCCGTGTGTGTGTATGTGTGTTAGTAGATATATACATACATACATATACACAGACATATACATACACAACACACATGTACATATAGGATGTTATCTCTTTCTCTTAATTTCGAGTATATTTTTTGACCGGCCACCTTCCTGGTGGCAAGGTTATAAAAGAAAAGAAATTGTCATCCCTTGAATCGCAAGAATGTTTTGAAAATTTTGAAGGTGCCAGCTATCGCAGCCATTTGTAGACTATGAATTAGGGAGCTGCGCTCTTTGTCCGCAAATCCAAGTTCAGTCATACTTTGGTCCAAGCGGGTTGGTATATAACCCGTAGCTCCAATAATGATGGTTATGAAGCTAAAGGTGTATCTTGGATACTGGATTTGTAAACTCCTCATCAATAGTCCGTAGATGTCCTCCTTCTCCTGTATTTTTCTGACAACGTTTACATCAAGTGGGCAGTTGATCTCCACAACAGAACACCTTTTCAATGTGTGGTTCCAAACAACAATATCAGGCGGGTTGTGCTTTAATTTGGTGGCAGTTTTTATTTACAGGTTCCACCAGTATTCCTTAGTGCCATCTGTCTCAATATATTCTTCCTCGTTTGTTGTTAATTTTGTTTTCCGAAGTGCGTTCCAGATGGTTCTAGCTATCCCATCGTGTCTCATGGGGAGGTAGTAGCGAGATGACATTCTTTCGCAGCTGGCAACAATGTGGCTTACATCCTCGATCTTTGTTTTACATAGCCTACATTTATTGTCAGCTGATGGCCCTCACCTGTTGTGCAGCAGATATTTAGTAGGGAGTTCTTGTTCCTGTATTGCATAGAGATATCCCTCAAGGTGTGATGTCATAAACCTGTCGGAACTCCATGCCAGGCCTTTTGAGTGGTTTATCCCCTCTATGGTCTCTGTTTTATGTCTCAAGTATACATGCACAACTTTTTCTGTAAATTGGTCAATTTTTTCATCTTGTTTGAACATTGAATAGGATCTTCCAATTTCTCTGGGTGAGAGATTTATATCAGGCTTTATTCCATGTCTCTCCTCCAGATCAGTCGCTATTCTAATGATATATATTTTTTTCATGCTCATAAACCTCGGCAAGATGGTTGCCAACCTTTTTCCTCTGTTGCAGGTGTTTCTTCAGTGTTACTATCCGGGTCTCATATGATGTTAATATGGATTTTAGACCCAGGCCACCTTCCTTGCGTGAGAAGTATAGCCTATCCACATCACCATTGATGTTAAAGTTCCCAGTAACACTGAGAAGTTTATGAGTTCTAACATCCATCTCACTTAGTTCTTGCAATGACCAGTTCAGCAGGGCAAATGTTGGCGTTAGAATTGGCACAGCATAAGTATTGTGGGCAATGTATTTGTTGTACGCTGACAGTTCTGATGACTATATTTTCTTTACTCTTCTGAGGTATTCAGTTCTGGTTATCTCCTTATTTATGAGTCCATCATATCTGACATTCTCATCCTGTCCAAGATATCTGTAGTTGTCACCTGACTGTAGAGGTTGTATTGTCAGGCCGTTCATCTCTAGATTTCTAGAGGAGGGCACAGCTCTTCCACGTTTTATTGCCAAATATGCACACTTGGACTCACCAAATTTCATTTTGATGTCTGTTGAAAATTGTGTAATGAGGTCCAATTGTTTCTTGATGTCATTGATATTTGGCCCATACAACTTCAGGTCATCAACAGAGAAAAGATGGGAGATACTTCTGGACCCACTTCTTTGTCCACCTTGTTTCCTGAGTAGGTAAGGTAGTGGATTTAGTGAGAGAACAAAGAGTAGCACTGACAAGCTATCACCCTGAAAGATGCCCTTCTGGTAATGTATCTTATCAGTCTTAACTTGCTCCTTCTCACCTCTAACGATCAAATTGGTGTACCAGTTCTTGGTCAGACGTTCAACAGCAGCTACCAGTGGTTGTGGGACTTTGGCTAACTGTAAAGCCTTAACAATCCACCCATGAGGTACACTATCAAATGAATTTTGATAGTCCAGCCACACCACAGTCATGTTTCTGCGATTCTTTGTTGTTTTTTCTTGAATCATTTTATTAGTTAGTAGGTGATCTATGCAACCCCACACCTCCCTCTTTCCACCAGCTTGCTCAGGTGTTATGATGGTGTTGGTAGCACAGTGATCCTGTAAGAACAGGTTAAGGCACCCAGTATATAATTTATACATGATGTTTTGGCAGGCTATTGGGCGGTAATTTTTAGCAAAGGGTGGTTTGGCTATTTTTGGGAATGAGGAGAGTAGTGGCAGTTGATAACCATCTGGGCAGTTCTTGTGTGCCTTTAATGGTTTCTGTAAACAGCCGTATGAGATCTTGCCGATAGAAAGTGAAATTCTTCAACCAGTATCCTGTAAGGAGGTCTTGGGCCTGGTGATTTCCTATTCGACATTTTCTGTAGAGCTGTTTCCAGTTTTGACCCATCTATGTCATATTGTTTTGTCTGGACCTATTGGCAGTAGTCCTGTTCCAGTTCTTTTAGCCAATTAGTTTGTCTGTTGAATCCGTCATCCATTTCCCATACAAATCTCCAGTAGCTCTCAACCTGTTCTTTTGAAGGGGTGTCATTTACAGGGATTGAGCTTTTGCCACCGAAGCTGCGATAAACTGATTTAGGATCTCTGGCAAACAATATATTTAGCACTTGTCGTTTATGTGCTGTTGACTTATATTTTAGTCTTTCTGTTGTAGCTGTGAGTTATTGTTTCAACTGGTGTAATTTGGAGTTTAAAGTTTTAAATTTTGTATCTCCAAATCGTCTCTCTAACTTTTTCTGTAGGTCTTCCTGGTGTCGTGTGAAGTTGCTCTCTATGTTGCATTTCATAACGACTGCGATGTGTGAGATACTTCGTCTCAGGGACAAAATTTTGCTTTTTAAATTTCGCATCCACGCTGGTTCAGGCTTTTTGTTTGTATCTTGATTGCGTGGTTTTAGATGTGTGTTATATGATAGCAATGTGACAGCTCAAACATATAACAAAATATTAAGCGTTTCAAATGTCGTTTCTACACCTTTAGATCGTATAGCCTTCAGATAATTGCCAGCTATTTCGTTCACCGCTTCCATTTCCAATTTAGTGGGTTCTTTACTGATTCTGGTGTTGTATGGTCTGTCACTCACATTAAGGCTGTGTATCTCTTGAAACATATCGTCCTATATCACTTGTAAGGTGTCCACAAGCTTTTGGTGTTCTGTTTGTACAGTAGAGTGATGAATTTCAGCCTCGTTGTTGATGTGGTGACAATTACTGCTAGATTTAGCTGACCATTCTCGCTGTTCTTCAGTGGAAGTGGGATGGATTTCAGCAAAATTGTCGGTGAGCTGTTCACTGTTAGATTTAGCTGGCCATTCTCTTTGTCTGTCAGTGGAGGTGGGGTGGTTGTCTTCAAGGGCTGTATTTGTAGTATCACTCAATTCCGTTAGATGTATCAATTTACATCTAATGATACGTTTTGCCTGTTCATTTAAATGCTTTGGAGAAAAGTCTAATTCCGGGTGTTTGGAGTGCCATAAAGTTTTTAGCCTTTGCATAAAACCGAACTTTTGGGGTTCAGATTGTTTTATGCTTCAGATAATTCTTTGTTAAGCTCGTAGCTCCACTGTATACAACGGTTGTAGTTGCGATTTGGTCGAAGGAGACTTGTACGTTTTGCCATCATGAGTTCGTCTATTCACTAATAATTTGTATTTATTTTTCAAAATAGTCGATGATCTTCTTTAAAAGTTTCGACAAAGTTCTGTCAGAATCAAATTTAAAGTTATTCACAGCTTGAGTAATATTTCTTTTCAGTTAGTTTTTAATTCTACAACTGTGTTTTAAACGTTGTTCTTGAATCGTTTGAATCGAGAACAAAAAAAAACAAAAAACCGTTACTTAGTATATTTCTTTATGAATGTAATATAATATAACAACGCCGTATTTATATGTTAAAGTTTATGTATCATTCATATAAATAGGTGTTCTACAACTTATTCACAACATGTTCACAGTTCAAAGACTTATGTTTTTGTTTCTGAATCGAAAACGTTACTTGCATATTTCTTTATAAATGCAATAACGTTGCATTTATATGTTAAAGTGTATGTATCGTTCATATATCATAAGTGTATGTATCGTTCAAATAAATAGGTGTTTTACAACACACTTACAGTTCAAACACTTATGTAGAATTATTGTATGTAATCTTACCGCGTAATGTAGCTCAACTTTTTCCAATATATGGTATGTTGCCTTCATGTAAGCCGTAATTACACACGTCCGATTATCGGACACTGACCACAACGGTCGCCATTGTATGTATGTATGTATGTATGTATGTATGTATGTATGTATGTATGTATGTATGTATGTATGTATGTATGTATGTATATACATATATATATATATATATATATATATATATATATATATATATATATATATATATATTTATTAAAATAACAGATTAAAGTTTAAGCAAAGTATCGCTGCTTTCACCCTTAACGGGATCTTCTGAAACTAACAAAGTCAATCTGTAAACGCAGAACTGGATATTTCAAAAAACGTTGCAACCGGAGGAAGACAGGAAGACGATACTTTGGTTTGTGGAAACGTTCGCTGGCAAAGAACGGGAAAAAACGAATAAGATACGTCATTAATAGGAGCGGTGAAAAACAATTACGCGCAAAGACAGAACCACGTTTATGGTATAAAAGAGGTCGTAGACTAATGTTCTCTTAGGTGGTTCATAGAGACGTTCTCTGGCAATGAACGAAAAAAACGAAGATAATACGTCATATGTGGAGCGTGGAGAACAATAGCACGCAAAGACAAAATTACGTAAATGGTATAGCAGAAGTCGTAGACTAAAATTCTAACTAGGAGACCGAATGAATCTCCGCTACAGAGTTAAGAACAAAGTAAATAAATACATAAGTAATATAAATAAATAAATACATACACGCAAACAAATACGTACATACACAAGCATACGCAAAACACTTACCATAGGTATACAAAACCACACACATATAAATATGTGTGTGTATGCGTGTATACAAATAAATAAATAATATATAAACGTATATAAATAAAAACGTAAATAACAAGCGCACACACATACCTACATGTAAATACACGAATGTTCGGAGACGAAAGTCAACCAAAACATGAAGTACACATATACACACACCCTACATACGTACGAACCTGCATACTCACGCAGACGCAAAACTCCCGTATACACATAGCCAAACCATATGTACCAGAATTAAAAAAATAAAAAAAGTTTATAGGCCTTAACATAAACAATCAAATATACATACGAAAAGGTATACGTACCTTCACGAAACATACGGGTAAATATACTTACCTATGCAAATAAGTAATGGTATAAACAAAACATATACTTAGCTCCCACATCAAGACGTATAATATCCACGTATAGATCGTACTATCCATTAGGGTATAACGTGGGGCTGTAATACAGGAAAGTTTTGTGCAATTTATGTTTACAAGCCGAAATTGCCTCAGATTTTTTGTTTAAGATGTGGTCTGTGGCGCAGAGTATTTCCAGGGCCTCAGTGGCGCAGAGGTCACAAGGTCTTTTATTTCCGTTATACGATCTAGCCCTAGCTAGGATCTCCCAGTGTAACTTATATTGGGTGTGGTTGTCTTCTAGACTCCAGATATAAGCTGAAAGTGACGTCATATTCCTTCTTAGAGGGTAACGAAAAGAATGGGTATGCGTGTTAGAATTTTAGTCTACGACTTCTGCTATACCATTTACGTGGTTTTGTCTTTGCGTGCTATTGTTCTCCACGCTCCACATATGACGTATTATCTTCGTTTTTTTCGTTCATTGCCAGAGAACGTCTCTATGAACCACCTAAAAAAACATTAGTCTACGACCTCTTTTATACCATAAACGTGGTTCTGTCTTTGCGCGTAATTGTTTTTCACCGCTCCTATTAATGACGTATTTTATTCGTTTTTTCCCGTTCTTTGCCAGCGAACGTTTCCACAAACCAAAGTATCGTCTTCCTGTCTTCCTCCGGTTGCAACATTTTTTGAAATATCCAGTTCTGCGTTTACAGATTGACTTTGTTAGTTTCAGAAGATCCCGTTAAGGGTGAAAGCAGCGATTCTTTGCTTAAACTTTAATCTGTTATTTTAATAAATATTTGCTCTACGGTTCTTATATATTTGATATATATTTATCCTTATCGAGCCCTCTTTGGATTTTAGTCTTGAAATTTATTATTATTAATAATTATATATATATATATATATATGTATATATATATGTATGTATATATGTATGTATATATGTAT
>OZ024742.1:203631460-203643960 GCA_964016885.1 Eledone cirrhosa | reverse complement strand
ATTAGGTATAAAATTAAAGTTAGAAGAAAAAATGCATATACACATACCAGGATTACGTTTCTACCCTTAGGGTTTCGTTCGCTTTGGGAAATATCCTATCAAGGATAAAATATGATATAGGAAAACAGTACATACTTTAAATAAGAATATTTCCACCTAAATAGCGATGTATACATGAATGTATGTATAGTATATTTGGCAATATACCGTATGTTTAAGTAAAAACATTTTGAAGACCATACGCTATCGGTTTTAAAGTAGTGACTATGTCACTTACTTCTTTTCGGCGAAAGAAGGGAGAGAAGCTAACAGACTGTTTCACGCTGTTTGGAGATCATCGGAGCCATGCTGCCAAATATACTATACATACATTTATGTATACATCGCTATTTCAGAGCACCAATCCTAATACCTAATTTTTGCTAGACGGGCAATCGCTCTGTATAATCAGCTCCTGATTATTACTGGAATTCTATAAGAATCCAGCTTCTATAATTTTCGGCGGAAGCAGGGAGTGTGTGGCTCTGATGATCGCCAAACAGCGTGAAACAGACTGTTAGCTTCTCTCTCTTCTTTCGCCGAAAAGAAGTAAGTGACATAGTCACTACTTTAAAACCGATAGCGTATGGTCTTCAAAATGTTTTTAATTAAACATACGGTATATTGCCAAATATACTATACATACATTCATGTATACATCGCTATTTCAGAGCACCAATCCTAACACACACGTATATATATATATATATATATATATATATATATATATATATATATAAATGTGTGTGTGTGTCTCCGCGTGTGTGAGTGTGTGTGTGTGTGTGTGTGTATTTATTTCATTAGAAATTTCCCGCCAGTTACAAGTGGATCGTGTACTTCAATTACTTCAATACTTGTTATTTTTCTTCCAAATATGATCTTGTTTGTGATTCTACAACTTAAAACTACACTGCAGACTTGTACCGTTGGTCTTATTTTAAACATTCCCCTCAAATACAAATTTGCCATGGGTACGATTAACGGGCTGGATTGTGTGTTGTGTTCTTGAGCAAAACACTTCATTTCGCGTTGCTCTAGCATACTCAGCTGAAAATGTGTACCAGCAACTACTGGAAGTTTCGGCGTAAGACTGCGATAGACTGGCATTATGTCCAGAGGGTGTCTTGTACTCTCAGTCACTTCATGCCACAACACCGGAATAATCACTGGACTGACAAGCCTCTAAGCATGAGACATACTTTAGAAACTTAGACTAGACTTAAATACAACATAAAACAAAAACCATTGGCAACTATCCCAATGAATTCTACCTTTTGGTAACTATGTAAATCACCAGGAAAGTTATGGACAGTTGATGGAAAGAAATTACTGTTTTGTGCCTAAATTAGAAGCCATTCTTCTTCTTCTTCTTCTTCTTCTTCTTCTTCTTCTTCTTCTTCTTCTTCTTCTTCTTCTTCTTCTTCTTCTTCTTCTTCTTCTTCTTCTTCTTCTTCTTCTTCTTCTTCTTCTTCTTCTTCTTCTTCTTCTTCTTCTTCTTCTTCTTCCATACATGCAGGGTAATTGATATAGTACTAAATACATTATGTCTGAAGAAAATATGGTTTGGTCAATCAGAGATGATCTCAGAGTAAACAACAATAACAGCAAGAACAACAAACTCGACATTCACACTCTTCAAAACTCTACGATAAATCTACAAAAACTCTACAAAACTCTACAAAACTCTACGATAACTCTACAAAAACCCTGTAATTCTACAAAACTCTAAAATCAACACTATAACTTCAAAAATCATGCTGTACGTACTCTACGCTCCCTTCGCCTTTTCTCTTTCCCCCTTTCTCATATTCTCTCTCAGGCCCATCTCTCTTTCTTGCCCTTTTTTTTCTCCCGCCCTCTCTCACTCACACCCTTTCTCTCTAGCAGCCCCTCTCTCTCTCACCCTCTCTCTCCCACACTCACTCTTCCTCCCTTGCTCTCTCTTACTGGTTCTTTCTCTCCTCCACTCTCTCTCACTTTTCTTTCTCTATCTCTCTCACTATGTTCCGATCATGTGATTCACGTTTTATCTTTTGATAAGTGATTATGCAGTTATTGGTATCGATCGAAAATCAATCTGATTCGTCTTAGATCATTCAGCAAAAGAAATGTAATCTATCGAGAGATTTGTCAATAAATTCAATATTTTCTCCACTCTCTCACTCTCACACACACACACTCTCTCTGTCTATCTTTTCCCCGCCCCACCTCTCTCTATGACACTCACACACACACACACACACACGTATGTATGTATGTATGTATGTATGTATGTATGTATGTATGTATGTATGTATGTATGTATGTATGTATGTTCTTCTGGTTTTATAATTTCACAAAGTTTTACCAATAAAGAAGAGAGTCGGTTTCTAACATAGACACAAGACCCTCTCATTGGAATTTACACAACATCAACTAGGTAGATATGTATGTATGCATGCATGTGTAGATATGGATGTTATTGTATGTGTGGATGTGTATGTTTTGAGTTGTATGTGTGCATGTGTATATGCTTTGTATCTGTACATGTGTATATGCAGTTATTAGATGCAACATTTTTGTAATGTTTTACATATTTTTACTGTTCCATTAATGGATTGTACTTGTAGTTTCCTAACTAGTTGTGTTCTTTCTGTTCCTGTGAAACCTAGCTTCACAAGATTTGTATTGAGGCAGTTACTAACATATCCCAGTGCCCCAATAATCAGAGGCATAAATCTGAAGGTGTAATCAGGGTGGAGTATCTGCAGATTTCTCATCAGTTCTGCATAAATGTATGTATGTATGTATGTATGTATGTATGTATGTATGTATGTATGTATGTATGTATGTATGTATGTATGTATGTATGCATGTATGTTTTTTCTCTTTCTCTTAATTTCGAGTACACTTTTGACCGGCCACCTTCCTGGTGGCAAGGTTTTAAAAGAAAAGAAATTGCCATCCCTTGAATCGCAAGAATGTTTTGCAAATTTTGAAGGTCCCAGTTATCGTAGCTATTTGTAGTCTATGAATTAGGGAGCTGCGTTCTTAGTCCACAAATTCAAGTTCAGTTATACTTTGGCCCAAGCGGGTTGGTGTATAACCTGTAGCTCCAATAATGATGGGTATGATGCTGAAGGCGTGTCTTGGATATTGAATCTGCAAACTCCTCATCAATGGTCCGTAGATGTCCTCCTTCTATTCTATGTATGTATGTATGTATGTATGTATGTATGTATGTATGTATGTATGTATGTATGTATTATGTCGGGTCACTCTTGAGTGCTACTGGTAACATGTAACCTAGTACAACCTGTCGCATGGTCGGGTCGTCGGCGACTAAACCGGCAACCTCACCAAGTTTACTTGATGAGGAGGGTGATTTTGGACACCCTGCAGGACAAAAAACCAAACCTTACAAAGGGCGGAAGAACTCATAAGAGTCAACGGCCATCCAAAAGTGTGTAAATATGTATATACACATGTACATATGTATGTATATGTATATGTGTATATACATGGGCGCATGTGTCTGTATATGGGAGTGAAGGACCCCTAGCTTTTGTCATGGCATTCTTCTAGGAGAAGGCAACTCAGAAACTGGGATAACTCTGATATAAAACCTGCGACTCTGTAGTTACCGATGATGTTGATCTTTTCTTCTTTTGGGGTTATAGCTACTGTCGCTCAGAGAGTGGGATTGGCTCAGTGCACAGTCTTTCCTCACTTTAAAAAATATCTTCACGCACAGGCATTGCACAATAGAATTAATTAATAATTATTAATAATGGTATGTTGTGCAATGGCCATACTCGATAACTAGGGGGCAGCCATCATATATGTATATATGTAAACACATATATATATATATATATATATATATATATAGTAACTCCAGTCCCCCGTCGTCTGTAAGTCTTATATTTTTATGTGAGCTGATAGAGGACGGTTTAAGGATTTACAGAAACCCAAGAAGCTAGATATACCATCTCTCTAGTGGGTCCGGGTATGCTTTTTACATTCATTTGATTTATTGATTTATTGATAATTTATCTGAGTGTCCCGAATCTTCCATATCGCAATTTTTCGGTTGTTTGGTTGATTGTAGACATATTCTACGTGTGACGGTATTTTAACGATAGTTATAGCTCTGATTTATTTGAATTATGGAGCCCTCTGCCGCTCATCTCGAATTTTGTTTATCGTGAACTCGTGCGCCGATTTTTCGATACTCGATTATTCTACTATATTTAGCTCTAGACCTAGCTATTGACCAGTTAATTTTATTGTTCATTTTTTGTCGATTCTATTAAATGATTAATAGCTCCTGTTTATTTTAACATGTCTATTGAGCACTCTTATTCGATATGTGTTATTCCACATTTTCCCGAATATTTTTTGCGGATATAAAGGTTATCTCCCTTGCTGAAATCCATGTGCGTATTTTCAGCCTGGGTTTTGTCTTTTCATCCGTTCGGACTAAAGCTCGTTGAAGAAGTAACTCCAGTCCCCCGTCGTCTGTAAGTCTTATATTTTTATGTGAGCTGATAGAGGACGGTTTAAGGATTTACAGAAACCCAAGAAGCTAGATATACCATCTCTCTAGTGGGTCCGGGTATGCTTTTTACATTCATTTGATTTATTGATTTATTGATAATTTATCTGAGTGTCCCGAATCTTCCATATCGCAATTTTTCGGTTGTTTGGTTGATTGTAGACATATTCTACGTGTGACGGTATTTTAACGATAGTTATAGCTCTGATTTATTTGAATTATGGAGCCCTCTGCCGCTCATCTCGAATTTTGTTTATCGTGAACTCGTGCGCCGATTTTTCGATACTCGATTATTCTACTATATATATATATATATATAAGAATATATGTATGTATGCATGTATGTACGTATTTATACTGATATACGAGGGTTGGCTACAAATTCATAGGATGACCAAGACACTATCATGGACTGACTAAATGAGGTTTATTTTCCAACATAGTCTCTGGAAAAAACGATGCATTTATTAATAAGAAGAGTTGAAATTAATACATGCAAGATTTCAGTTCTAGCGTCATTCCTTCAATTTTACCAACGTATCATCAAGCTCGTGATAATAACATACCAGTGACCGAGTATTCTGTATATATCTGTACTCTTAACGTAATTCCCAATGACTAGCCCTTTAACTGTTTATACTTTTGGCACAAGGCCAGCAATTATTCCAGTGTATTACTGGTACTTTATTTGATCGACTTCGTAAGGATGAAAGGCAAAGTTAACATAGGAGGGATTTGAACTCAGAACACAAAGGGCCGTAACTCTGTGCTGCAAAGCATGGTGTCCGACCCTCTACTGATACTTAAATAATGAGGTACATTCTTGAATGTACCTCGAACTTCTACAGACCTGTTGATGGCCTTCTAAACATCTTCATCCCCAATCTACCCAATTTCCCTCACAAGACTCGAGTCGAGCCGAGGCTATGGTTAATCTAACTTGGCCAAGATTCCGCGCAGTGAGATTGTATACGAGACCTTGTGTATACGAAGAGAACTGCTTTACCATTCGATTAATCGGCACTATCTATCCTATAGCCATCATGACACCCACCACTTCCATTACTATGGTAACCATCAACACTATTATAATCATCACCACTACCACCAGCACTCGCCACCCAAAGATTCATAAATATGCACATTATAGTATATGTATATATCACACACACACACACACACACACACACACACACACACACACACACACACACACACACACACACACACACACACACACACACACACACACACACACACACACACACATATACCTATATATATGTGTTCGGAATGACCAAATGAGGTTTATTTTTCAACATAGTCCCTGGAAAGAAACAATGAAGTTATTAATAAGATGAAAGAAAATTAATGCCTGCAAGTTTTCACAGCCCTAGAATCACTCCTTCATAGACAGCCTACGAACTTTTCAGCCTACTCTCGTACACACACATACACACACACCCACACATATATATATGTGCCATATCCTGCATCTCCAACAGACCAGTGTCTGTTGGAGATGCAGGATATGGCAGCGATAATGAGGGACAGAGACCGCTGGAGAGAACTCGTCCATGGATCTCGGGAATTTTACCCGCCTTAGATAGATAGATATGTATGTATGTATATATATAAAATATATATATATATATATATGTGTGTAAATATATGTGTATATATATAATATATTATATATATATATATATATATATATATTTATATATTTATATATATATTTATATACATATATATATTTATATACATATATATATTTATATATTTATATATATATTTATATATATATATATTTTTTATATATATATATATATATATATATATATATATATATTTATATTTATATATATATTTATATATATATTTATATATTTATATATATATTTATATACATTAACAAATGGAAACTATATTTATAAAACCATATTTATTTTATTATATATATTTCAAGGGCCACCAAGGCAAATTATGGTGCGCTTTCATCAGATAAAATACAATACAGATTAGTTTTATAAATAAATATTGACATACCCTGAAAAAAAGACAACCTTAACGGTTGGAGCTTCCTGGATAGTGGAGATATTAGATTTATTGAGGATACAGAAATAGTCTGAAGCCAAAAACAGCCGTCGAAACGGCTTCAGCTCTGCCGTCGGGGTCTTGAACATTTTCCCATTACCCACTCTACTACCCTAAGTATTGAGTACTCTGGTGCGTTATGGTCCATCTGGTTCCTTACCACACTTCCTTCGTTATATATATATACATGTAGGTGTGAGTATGAGTAAGTGTATATGTGTGTGTGTGTGTGTGTGTGTGTGCCATAGACACATTCATTTGGTAAGTCAAATAATTAAGGGACAGTGTGTATTTGTATCTCTGTATACATGTATGTAGGTAGATATCTATGCATATATGTGTATATATACATACACACATATATATACATATAATATATATATATATATATATACAATAGTACAGCATATTCGAAGTTCGATCAGCAGCCAAGCCAACGAATGCCTTCAGCAGTGGAGCCAAGCACTCGACAAGGAATAAACCTCAGATTAATAACATACAGTTTAAACTGCTTTGCAAATTGAAAATAGCGACCGCTAATTTAGCCGCGTGATCTGTAGCAACGAAAGAACTGATTAGTGAGAAAAGGAAATACACACACACACACATACACACATACATATATATACATATAAAAATATACATACATACATATATGCATATATCTGTATATATAAAATACCTGGAGCGTCACTTGGAAATTACTGAATATCCATTTGAGGTTTCTGTAAATCCGAAATCAACAAGATCCGCTTGTGGTGTATACAAGTTAGGTTTCTGGAAGATCAAACAGAGGAATTTACTTTCTCAACAGGCTTTCGTTCTAACCCCAAACCAGGTGTGAAGCTCATGTTACTGCAAAGAGAGGTAACCCCGGTTTCTGGCGGTCAATTCAAATATTATGGACAATGGAAAGAATTCCATACACAAACTGAATTAAGCACTCAACCAGACCGTTATTAAACAAACTTAAATAATTAACCAATCAATGGAATTGTCAAATTAAATTAATCAAATAACATTAGGTCTAGGAGATAGTAATACAATAGTACATCATATTCGAAGTTCGATCAGCAGCCAAGCCAACGAATGCTTTCAGCAGTGGAGCCAAGCACTCGACAAGGAATAAACCTCAGAGTAATAACATACAGTTTATATATATATGTATGTATGTATTTATGTATGTGTGTACCTATGTATATGTATTTGTATACACTATGTAAGTACATGTGTATGTAGCTGCATGTATGTGTATAATATATGTATAATTATCTGCATATGTGTTTGTTTGTATGTGCATAGTAGTAATGGGTAAGATTTATTGATTAAGAATTTTAGCCTCCGGATAAATTCTATTTCAGCTAAAAGAGTAGATCGATATTTCACTGGCAACCCTTGCAGATATTGGGCAGATTTACAAATGTTGGGGGTGGGCAGTGGGTAATGATTGGGATCATACTGTTGGTTTTGGTGTTGGTGGTGGTGGTTGTTGTGGCTGTTTATATATATATAAACATATATATTTACACACACACACACACACACACACATACACACACACACGCATATATATATATATATATAATACATTATAAAGAAAGAAGAAACATTAAATATAAATAAAAGATATAATTCCTTCATTATCCTCGACTACGTAGTTTTGTGGCTATTATGCAAACACATTACATCATAGAGACGCAGTATTTTCGTGAGGTTTGCCGACTTATCAAGAGGATACCTCAGCTAGAGTTACAAAACACGTCCGTAGGACGCGAGATAGAATCCTGAAAGGCGGAGGGGGAACTTATCACGTGATACAGCGGTCAAGAAACAGAGCTAAGCCTCTTACAACCAAGAGAAAAATACCACAAATATACATATATATATATATGTATGCAGAGGTTATATTTAATTTGTTGGGATACAACAAGCTTAAAATATTTTTATAACTAATAAAAAGCACTCAACATTTTATTGGAGTAAATATACAATATATTAACAAATGGAAACTATATTAATAAAACCACATTTATTTTATAATACATATTTCAAGGACCACCAAGGCAAATTATGGTGCGCTTTCATCAGATAAAATACAATACAGATTAGTTTTATAAATAATTATTGACATACCCTGAAAAAAAGACAACCTGACGGTTGGAGCTTCCTGGAGAGTGGAGATATTAGATTTACTGAGAGTGATATAAGGTTATGATTGAGTATGTAAATGAGTGTCCGAAAGGTTTAAATAACGATATATTTAAATTAAACCGTTGGAAGAGAGTGATATTGTGATGGAGAGAGAACAAAGAAAGAGAAAAAGAAGAACTGTTTATATATATTTTGCCAGTGGAAAGAGTATAGCGTGATTATATTTAAGTGAGAGAAAATATTAGCTATAAGAACAAATATAGCGTAAGTGTATTTACGTGAGAGGAAAGAAGAAGAAGAGAAGAAACGAATATAGCGTGGATGAATAATACAGCAGGATTCATTATGTTTTGACTACGCTATTTATAATGATAGGTTGAAAAAATGTTATTAAAGGTTTAATTAATACATTTGATTAAATGTTTAATTAGTAATTTAATAATTTTATAATTAGTTTAAATGTGTATGTTAGATTATGAAAAAATAAAAAATAAAAAAATATTAAAAACTATTATATATTTTAAAAAAATATATATATATATATATTAAAAAATATACATATTATTATAAAATATATATATTATTAATTATTAAAAAGGGCGGTGGCTTAGCAGTATCGGTAGAGGGTCGGACGCCATGCTTTGACGCATAGAGTTACGGCCATTGCCATTCTGAGTTCAAATCCCGCCGAGGTTAACTTTGCCTTTCATCCTTATGGGGGTCGATAAAATAAAGTACCAGTAATACACTGGGTATTTGCTGGCCTTGTGCCAAAAGTAGAAACAATTATTAATTATTAAAAAAAAAAAAAATTGTAAGTTAAAAATTTAAAATATCCAAATAATTCTAAACTTATGGAAATTTCGAGAGTTCATTTGTATTATAATAGCAGTAAAGCGTAAAGGAAGTTATTAGTGATTTATTAATAAGTCAGATGACTCTAAGGATTAAATGCTATAAGGTTAAGAAGTTAAAAAGTTAAGTTTTCTATCTTAAGAATGAACCTTATGTTATTTTATACAAGGTCATAAATTTATAAATTCATAAATTTACTTGTTATAAATTTATAACATGTAAAACATAAATTTACTTGTTATAAAGTCATAACATTTAAAAATTATAACATTTAAAAAATTTTCTTAAACCCTTCAGTAAGTTTATCAAGAAAATATTTTCTTTAAAGGCGTTCCAAGCAGTCATATAAAGGAATTTAATGATTTATCGATAGGTGTAATAATTATATATGTGAAGTAGAGATAATGGAAAATAAGTTATAGAGGACATTATGTAAAAGAGATAAGTTATATATTATATTTTATATATATATATTTAAAAGTTGAATTTAACCGATGTTTGCAAGAACTGAATAAATTATTCCTTAAATTAACAGAGTTTTTAATTTTTAATATAAAGAATATTTCTTCTATACAAAGAGCGCAATTTTCGGATAAAGTATTGTATGAAGGAGTTTTGGAGATAATATTCCAAAGTAAAGAATAGTTAATGTTCTTTGATTTTAAGTCCCATAGTAAATTATATAGAGAAGTTGAAGATTTTTTACTAATATTCGTAAAAGAGCATTTGTGGTTATTAAAACGTGACTTAAAATCTGTGGAGGTAGAGCCTACATAATTAAAAGAGTTTACATTAGTTTTTACATTACAATTGTTATTATTTAGAGGACAGTTAGATTTATTTCTACAGTTACATTTATCTAAATTTAAGTTACTTGAAGCCGTACTATTATATTGGATATTGCTAGGGGTATTAATGGTGTTTTGGTTAGGTTTTAAGTTTCTATTATTAATTCTATTAATATTCTGCGCTAAATTCATAGTGGCGGAATATGATAATTTGATAGTATGTCTATTAAATATTGAGTAATATCTATGTGTTCTAGGAAAGCATTTATCTAGAGCTTTAAAGAATAATTTAGCGATAGGAGTTTTAATACTTAATGAGAAAGGGGGAGCGAACCATAATATATTTCTAGTTCTATTACGTCTTTTGGTTTTCGAGTTATTGTAAGTTTTTCTATTATAGTTTTTATAGTTATGGTTAGTTGGCACATCGTTATTATCAATGTGTTTAATGTTATTACTATATCCTGCTCTACCTAACGCTTCGTTATAATATTGTGCTTTATCTTCAAAAATATTCTTATTAGCTGAAATTCTAAAAATACGTTGCTGCACAGAATTTACTATGGTAAATTACTATCTCTGTCTGCTCTAGTCCAGAGGTGGTTGTTAAAATTAATTAATGTTTTCCGTGCAGTTAAGATAATGTGCATTTCATTACTAGTTATATCTGTATGTTTAAATGCATATGTAAGGGCTTTATTAAGTAGATTAGGAGTGATGGATGAGTAATAATTAGCAATATCCAATTGAATGAATTTATTGTTATAGTTATATTTAATGTCCTGAAACCAGTCGATTCCGTCATTAGTCCCTTTCCGTAATTTTAAATAAGATAATTCCTTAATTTGTGGTATGATTCTGTCTAAAATATTCTTGCTAAGTATGCCAAGGTCCGATTTAGATGGTGCAATGGTAATTCAATTTCAAAATTTCTTTTATGGTCCTTCATATTAATTTTTGGTTTCCTAGGCATGAAGGGTTGAGTCCTATTTTCGATGCCTAATTCCTGCATTATATAAGAAGCCTCCGTATTTAGTTTTTCAAGGTCATCACTGGTTGTTTTCTTGTATTTCTTCCTTAGTTCCTTCAGTATAAGATCGTTGTAAATATCTTTTTGCATTCCATAAAGATTATTGGCTTTATCTGACTTGACTAGAATTTTTTCCGTTTTTTCAAAGCTTTTTATATTACTTTTGAGATTTCTTAGGTAATCCTGGCCTACGAAGTTGTTTTTCTTAAATGTAATACTTTGTATGATAGAGATAATCTCGTTTTCAAATTCCATTAGTAGTTTGTTGGAGGTGGATTCTTTTTAGATTTGAAGATTCTATCAAGATTGGAAATATTCTGTTTCACATCAGTTTTATCGAAATGAAAAGCTTGCCATTTGAGTCTTCTTATAAACGAGTCCGATTTTTCTATAAGTTGTTTTAGAAAGTCTTTATTCCTAGGTAAAGGTATGTCCTTTAGAGAAGAAGAGATCTTAAAGAATTCCATTTTTAGTCAGTTATAATTTAAAGCGCTCAACAGTAGAGGAGCAAAATATATGGAGAGGTTATATTTAATTAGAATATAATTAGAACATGAACCTTATGTTATTTTATACGAAGTCATAAATTTATGAATTCATAAATTTACTTGTTATAAAGTCATAACATTTAAAAATTATAACATTTAAAACATTTTCATAAGAATATATTTAAAACATAAAGCATAAAAAATGTTCATAAGAATATATTTACAAAATATATTTAAGGCATAAATTCTAGGTTATACCACACATACATAAAAAAAATCACTATGTTTATCGCATACATATAAACATTTGGATATATATATATTAAACCTTTGAAATATATAAGAATATAAAAATATAAAAATATAAAATATAAAATATAATTTTTCTATACCCTTCAAAGGAATTTCCAAAAAAATTTTCTTAAACCCTTCAGTAAGTTTAAAAAGAGAAAATGTTAAGAAAAAATGTTATCAAGAAAAAATTTTCTTTAAAGGAGTTCCAATTTAATGATTTA
>OZ024742.1:203596460-203626460 GCA_964016885.1 Eledone cirrhosa | reverse complement strand
TCCGATGCTGAGTCCGTAAAACTAAAACAGGTCAAGGGCTTAATATTTAAATAACGCTTTGAAGAAGTTATTTATGACATTGGAATACTGGGGCCTTGACCGAAAATTTAACTCTTCATTAAGTACTCTTCATGAAAACTATCCAAGTGAAATGCAATGTCAAAAAAAGGTAGTCTGTGAACAGCACAGTAGAAAAAGTATAACATTCGTCACAAACCACGAAGATGGCCAGTTCTGTGTAATAATTGAAAGTAATTGTAACTGTTCTGTGTCGATATCAATTATAATGAATGAGACCAGATATTGGACAGAACAGTAAGCGATTGAAAATGTTTCATGACACTGCAATCTGATGTGGCCAGTATATGTAACGCAGTGAATTATCAATGAGGTCATGCACTAGGATTATCCAGAAAATGCCTGATGAATAAGACAAAATAATAGAATTATTATTACGATTGCAAGCAACGGTTTCTACTTTTGGCACAAGGTCAGCAATTATCCCAGTGCATTACTGGTGCTTTATTTTATCGACCCCGTAAGGAGCCAGATAGTAAGCCGCATACGAAATCAGCTAGATTGGAAACCTGAACAAGGTCCCCTTCAATGTTGAAGTTTCTTCTAACAGGACTGATAGTTTGTTTGGTAATAAAAATAGCAGGTAATGTTTGGTAATCAAAATACCAGGTAATGAAAAAAATATTCGTTATAATACAGATTTGTCGTGTTGTGTCGATGGCATAAAATTGCATACACTTTTGGTCTTTAAAAGAAAAACAATGTCAAAGGATGAACATTCTAGCAGAATTATAACTGACACATAACCAAACAGGCTGGGCGATTGAAAAAGATTTTAAGCTTGGTGTGATGATGTTTTATCAAGACCAGGTGGTCTACTGAAGAAACAAGCTTGATTGGTCAGGGACCAATTCACGGCTCCCAGTTTGTGTGATGCCAATTCAGGACTCACACCTGAGGCAAAAAAGAAAAATACAGAGAAGTTAAAAACATAACCTGCTGTAATTCCTAGAGGTCTGCAGTCTCAGCCACAATCCTTGGATGTGTCAAAAAGCCTTCAAAGGATTTTGTGAAAAGAATGGGATAAATGGATGAAAGTTCCATATGATCTTACACGAAATGAAAAAATGCAAAACAACAAACAAAAATAATCTACTACACAGATTTGCCAAATGGTTAAACTTGCATGGGGGAATGTAAAAACCGGGGCTGTGGTATAGCTCTTTAAGAAATGTGGTATAAGTAAGGCTTTATATGGAACAGAATATGACCTTATCTATGAGTATAGTTACAGATCACACTCTGCTATTGATAACCCCGATAGTGTCATCGCAAAAAGGTCGATTTTTTACGTGAGCATCCGAAGTTAAAGTTTTCTCGCTGGAACTGGGATGTTCTTGGTAGAGAAGTCGATGTTGTGTTTTCGCATGGTGCGGGTGAAAGAACTTGAGCTTAGCGGAAAAGTCTGGATACGGCGTGGTAGTGTCGGAAAGTGCTCTACTACGGGAATAGGAGCTAGATATATATATATCAAAATGAAAATCCGAAGGTATGTTGGGGCAACTGCCACGGAATTTAAGGATAGATGGTATAATCACCGCCATACCTTTAATAGATTAGATAAAAAAAATAGCACGACACTTTCGGAATTAGTCTGGAAGCTTAAACATCAGAATATAGAGCACTCCTTGTCCATAGTTTGCTCAGCCTAACCTTATAACTGCAGCACTGGCGTCTGCAATTTATGTATAGCTGGAACTTTTAATATTATTAGAGGCGGCCCCCTATTAATTAATAGAAGAGCAGATTTTTTCAGCAACTGTCAACATAGAACCTCGAAAACCTTCCGCAGGATTTTTGGAAGGTAACCTACCAATAACTCCTCCCTCTCTACTTTAGCCATAGAGTTCTCTCAATAGACGGATAGTCACACACTTAGGTAGTTAGACGGCTAAGATTGTTTGCGTATTTGCAAATGATACTCGGCCTGTTTCCACGGAGTTCTCACAGCTGAATGCTCTCTTTTAGAATACCTAGCTAGTAAATAGTTAGATTGATTACACACTTAGTTAGGACCGATTACGCTCTCTATACATAGCTCTACACACAGTACCCGTTTCCTTTAGACATTGAGCTCCAACATTTACGACTGTCACGTTCCTACCGACTGAACACTACACCAGGTTTTGATGCGTGATCATCTAACCATGGAGGACTCACTGTTACGGATTGAACAATAATACTGACACACCATTAATGGGCCTACACACAACCTCTAGATTTTACTGTCCTGTGTTTTCTTTCTTTACCTTCTGTGTTGGATAACACACCTCCACCACTCAAACAACTATCTTAAAAGCTCATTGGCCTATTTGACGGGAAATCGCACTTGCGGACGCATTTACCCAATGCCCAACCCTGCACGGAGCCCTTTGCCGGCCCACATTGCAGTTGCTTGGTGACACGGATTTGGTGACACGGATTCTCAACGGGACAGCGGTACACAAGGATTTCGACATGAGCTGATTGTTTGCTCTTCACATGGATGTGTATACCCGGACATACCCCCCCCCCCATTTTTTGGGACGATTCGGATGTGTATATACCATAACACACACTTGAAGATATGGATGTTACAATTCGATCTATACACGTATAGCAGAACACTGAACTGAACTTACTTGCGCGCATGCGCGTGTGTGTGTGTATGTTAACCCAATATTTCCAATTTACATCGTCAAATTGAGATCTACAAAGGTAGATGTATCTCTTTTTTTTTCTCTTCGTCTTCTTCTTCCCTCTGTCTCATCCTATCACTTCCTTCCACCCCCTATTTTCTTCCTCGTCTGCTTTCCCCTTTCGCCTACCCCGATGCAACCCATCGGGCATCTGTAGCATCAGTCCTCCCACTCCTGTAATTTTAAGATAGAATTGGCCGAATACGCTTTACTAACTTCTTATAGCATATGTGTTAAACCCCTTTATTTGTATCAGTTTTGTTACTACTCAATTTCTACAAGTTTTTCCTATTCTCAACTTATTAACCTGTAATTGTAAGATAGCATTGTGATTTTTTTTATTCATTTCTCACTATCTAATTTTATATATTTTTTTATTTCTTTCTATTATCTTTTATTCTCTCCTACTCTCATTCGATTTACCTATTCTATAACCTCCCCCCTCCACTTCATACACTATCCTTAGAATCTGCTGTATACATATCACTTTCAACGCTTGACCGTTCCACTCACTCCCCTATTGTTCTACAGGCAAGTTCAGCCACCCCTACCTCCCACCAAATGCCATGATAGACTTATTTGTGTTTACAACAAATTTTAACCAATCCTCTTGACAACTACAATCTTCCCATATAAGGAAGTATCCTCTTGACAAGTTCAGCTATTTATTCACCAGGCTAAAAATTCTAATTTAGTTCAGAAATAGCCGTCGAAACGGCTTGAGATCTGCCGTCGGAGTCATACTTTTTCCTTTATATATATATATATATATACATATATACACACACACATATAGCGATATAGCGACGTCATAATGTCATAATGCAGACATACAGACATACAGACAGATATAAGGGCGCAACGTTATATCTATGTATCTATCTAAAAAGTAAGTCCAACAATTATAGAGAGAGATCGCTAAATCGCCTAATGCGGACCCTAGGGCATTGAAAATTTGAAATATTTTTTTTTACATTAGTAAAGAAAATAATCGGTTGGGTGGTTCTCGAGTTTTAGGGAGTCAGATAGACAGACAGACATTCTCTGTTTCAGATATATAGATTACACTCTGCTTTGTTCTACACTTCTATACTTACTGGAAACTACGCACCGAGTGCTCATTCTGGTGAACCTACAGTAACTGTACGTTACAATCCCTATATATACATACATATATGTATGTATATATATATATGTATGTACATATATATATATATATATATATATATATATATATATATATATATATATATATATATATATATATATATATATATATATATATATATATATATGTGTGTGTGTGTGTGTGTGTGTGTGTGTGTAGGAGGTGAGTTTTATTGTAGTACAATAAAGCAATGCAGATATCGGATAAGTAACACTTTGTAGGACTGGAGTATAAATAATAATATATAAGATCAAAAGATGGTTAAAAGAGTTCCACGTATTTTATTATGCGCATTTCAAAAACAAATATCATCATGCAATAACATTTGCGTTTTCGTCAGATAACATAGGGAGACATGATATGAAGGTTAAAACACACTTGTGAATAGTGCAGTTTTAAATCAACATATGAAAAGTAGTTTTAGATTGATGTGTGATATTGGGAAAAAATTGAGGGGGGTGGAGTTTGGAAAGGATGAAAAAGAGGAGGAGATGAGAGTAAAAAGTGGAGGGGGAGGAGTATAATGAGGAAGGATGAAATAGGAGGAGAGATGGGTGATAGAGAGAGAGAGATAGCTTTTATAACTGAGAAAAATATATTGTTTTACATAGAGAGGTTGAAAAACCGTTGGAAGATAATATATAAATTAAAAGAATTTGAAAATTAACGAAGAATATTGAACAAATTTTTGTTTATTTTTCTTATTCAATTTGTTGAACCAGCCAATCACTTCAGAAGTACCAAACCATAAATTTAAGTTCAAAGAAGAGCAATTAGAACGAACCTGTGGGATAATGCTATCCAAGATGGCTTTGCTAACAACCCCCAGATCTGATTTAGTGGGCGCGATTAGTCTAACAGGTAGTTCAGTACGAAAATTGTTTTTGTGATCCTCGAGATTTATCCTCAGAGTTCTTGGGAGGAATGGTTCGGTCTTTTTTCCGATGCCAAGTTTTGACATGATTTCAGAAGCTTCAAAGTTTGTTAGCAAAGCCATCTTGGATAGAATTATCCCACAGGTTCGTTCTAATTGCTCTTCTTTGAACTTAAATTTATGGTTTGGTTCTTCTGAAGTGATTGGCTGGTTCAACAAATTGAATAAGAAAAATAAACAAAAATGTATTCAATTTGATATTGCCAGCTACTATTCTTCTATTTCGCCCTCACTTCTCAACAATGCTCTATATTTCGCTTACAAATATTCAGACATCACCACAGATGAACTTCACATCATTCTCACCGCAAGAGTTCAACAATGAATATTGGACCAGAGCTGATACCTCTAACAATTTTGACATCACAATGGGAGCATCCGATTCATCCCAATTAACAGATTTAATTGGTATCTTTATTTTGAACTCTTTGAATCGGAAAATTCCTCAACTTCGCGGTGGAATTTATCGTGACGATGGACTCTTTACTATCTTAAATTGCAACATAGTTAACCTTAATATTATTAAGAACAATATACGTAATCTCTTTAACCAACATAACTTAAAAATTGAATTTGATAACAGCATCAAACTAGCTAATTTCTTGGATGTATCTCTTAATCTTGACACTGGCCTATATTACCCTTACCATAAAAACAATGAGAACCTAAATTATGTTAATTTTAAATCTAACCACCCCACTAATATTAAGAATGCTATAGTTAGTAATATTGGAAAAAGAATATCTAACCTATCTTCTAATAAAAACATCTTTGATGCTAACGCCAATTACTATAATAACGCGCTGTCTAAAGCCGGTTATCCTGATAAAATCAAATATAGTAAAGAAACAAATTCTAGAAGATCTTACAGTAGAATAATTAATCATGATCATTCCAATAACTTTAATAAAAGACCTAGATACAAAAACATAATCTGGTATAATGCTCCTTTCTCTATTAATAATAATATTCCTAAATTATTCTTTAGTGCCTTAAATAAATGCTTCCCACCCTCACATATCTATAGTAAAATATTTAACAAACACACTATAAAGTTCTCCTATTCGACCTCCTCCAACATCTCCAACATTATCTCTAAACACAACAATAAAATACTAAATACTAAATCTCTTCCTTCCAACACTGAATATCATAATAATAGTAATAGTACTCCCAACGTCATTGTTAACTCTAGGCTAATTTCTGCAAACCCAAATACAACGTCAAACGCAACTTCGCTAAATGTTCTTAATCCCACTCTAAAACAAGAAACCATTATTCCTATCGTAAATAACTTCTCCAATCCAATCTCTTCTATAGATAACACTAAGTCACTTGTTAATAACTTGTTAATCTCTCTAATCGCAATTGCAATTGCCCTGTTAAAAATAAATGTCCTCTCAACAACCATTGTCTTGAAAAAAACTTAATCTACGAATGTAAAGTTATAACTGACACCAATTCATTCACCTATTTTGGCTCCACTTCCACCTCCTTTAAAGCTCGTCTTTATAATCATCATTCGTCTTTTAAATACCAACTTAAAAGAACCAACACGGCACTCTCAGAACTCATATGGTCCTTGAAAGACAAAAATATTGACTATAACATCTCTTGGAAAAATGTTTCTTCTGCTTCTTCATACTTGAACAATTCTCTATCCAAGACATGCAATCTCTGATTATGTGAAAAATTTACCATTATATCTAATTTAGATTCTATAATAAATAGACGCACTGACTTGTTCTCTCTCTGCTTGCATAAATTCCACAGAACATTCCATAAAGTATACAGCTAATATCTAATATTTTACCAATTTAAAATCCTTTTCTCAAAGGCACACACATATATATATATACATATATATTTCTTTAACAATATACCCATCTTTCTACCTTATTTCAATGTTATTTATTATACATTATATAATACTAGTTACTCATTCTATTTCACTCCTATTTATCACTTCCCTTTCTTTCTTTTCCCTTTTTCTTTTCTTTTCTCTTTCTTTTAATTTCTAACCCCTAATCTGTACCTTTTCTTCCTAGACACTTCTCAATTATCATTGTGCCTAACGTAGAAACAATTATTACACAGCACAATATATTCTTACTTTATATCAACTTAAAAAAATCCTTCGTAAACATAAACATTTTTTTGACGTTAGATTATTCATCCTCAATTCATTATTTTTTTCTCCCTTTCATGCTCATCTAACTTATACATATTACACTTATTCATCCTCTCTTCTACTTCTTTCACAATATATCCTTAATTACATTACTATTGCTATATTTTTATATTTTTTAATAATACATATAAACAATTTCTTTCCATCGCACATATTATTAAACTCTTAAATATTATTCTTAATACATATTAACAATTTCTTTTCATCGCACATATTATTAAACCCTTAAATATACAAACCTTAATTTAACATTATTCTAAAATTTTTCTCTTCGTTAATTTTCAAATTCTTTTAATTTATATATTATCTTCCAAAGGTTTTTCAACCTCTCTATGTAAAACAATATATTTTTCTCAGTTATAAAAGCTATCTCTCTCTCTCTATCACCCATCTCTCCTCCTATCTCATCCTTCCTCATTATACTCCTCCCCCTCCACTTTTTACTCTCATCTCCACTTTTTCATCCTTTCCAACCTCCCCCTCTCCTCAATTTTTCCCAATATCACACATCAATCTAAAACTACTTTTCATATGTTGATTTAAAACTGCACTATTCACAAGTGTGTTTTAACCTTCATATCATGACTCTCTATTTTATCTGACGAAAACGCAAATGTTATTGCATGATGATATTTATTTTTGAAATGCGCATAATAAAATACATGGAACTCTTTTAACCATCTTTTGATCTTATATATTATATATATATATATATATATATATATATATATATATATATATATATATATATATATATATATATATATATATATATATATGTGTGTGTGTGTGTGTGTATATAAAGTAGAAGTTGTATTTAATTTGTTGGAAGTCCGACAAACATAAATGTTTATAACTGATTTAGAGACTCAACAAGTTACTGGAGTAAATGTTCAATGATATTAAATAAATGGAAACTATATTTATAAAACCATATTTATTTTATTATATATATTTCAAGGGTAACCAAGATAACATTGGTACGCTTTCATCAGATAAAATACAAAGTTTGTTTTATAAATAGAGACGTTCCCATGAAAATCATACCGTATCGGTTGGAAATTCATTGGATAGTGGAAATATATTAGGGATTATTCAAACTTATGTGTGAATATGCAAATGAATATGTAAATAATTGAAAAAAAACCGTTTATTTAAATGACACTGGAGAAACAGAGAGAGAAAAAATAATAATATTACGAGAGAAGAAATTAACAAGAGGACGAATAGAACTAAGGTAACGTTAATATGGGGGAATAAAGTTTAAGTATATATCTACTAATGGTAGGTATATTTACGATTATTTAGTTGTTAAAATTATTTTCTAATATAATATTTACTATTCTAAGTAGATAGAAAAAATGGAAAAATAAATAGATAGAAGAATAGATAGATAGAAAAATAAATCAATAAATAGATAAATAGATAAATAGATAGATAGATGGATAGATGGGTATATCGTGTTATAGATAATTGTTTTAATGAGGGATATTGGTTTATATTTAATGTACGTAAATATTGAGTTAAATTAAATTAAGTTAACTGAGTTAAGAATATTTATATTTATATAAGTATTTCGTATCTCCAAGGAAATACGGTTTTAGGAATGATGTCCAGCCTAGCAGAAGCAAGGGGGACAACCGTCTATGCATTTCAGGCTTAACTGGCCTTCGTCAGGACCGTCCCTCCCACCCGCTTGCGACTGCTGGACTAGAAGACAGCCGAGAATATATACATTTCTCGTTTGTGTAAATGAGGTGATTAATCTCATTTGCATATGAAGCTGCATAAGTTGGCTCAACTTATAATAAAAAAGAAATAGGATTTCGCTTCAAGCATAGCTTCATACAATATGTATAAATATTTCGTATCCCCCTTGCTTCTGCTGGACATCACCAGAGGGCGTTAGCCCACCGGTGTTTGCATAGCTACGGCTTCCTAAAACCGTATTTCCTTGGAGATACGAAATACTTATACATATTGTATAAAGCTATGCTTGAAGCGAAATCCTATTTCTTTTTTATTATAATTTGAGCCATCTTATGCAGCTTCATATGCAAATGAGATTAATCACCTCATTTACACAGACGAGAAATGTATATATTCTCGGCTGTCTTCTAGTTCAGCAGTCGCAAGCGGTGGGAGGGACCGTCCTGACGAAGGCCAGTTAAGCCTGAAATGCATAGACGGTTGTCCTCCTTGCTTCTGCTGGACATGACCAGAGGGCGTTAGCCCACCGGTGTTTGCATAGCTACGGCTTCCTAAAACCGAATTTCCTTGGAGATACGAAATACTTATACATATTGTACAAAGCTATGCTGAAGCGAAATCCTATATCTTTTATATTTATATATTTTATATTGGGAAGATACGGCAAAAACTCCAGTTTTGTATATTTATTCGTTAGTATGAGACTATTTTGTCAAAATAAGTATAAATGTTAAAGATATAAATGTTGAAAGATATATTTAGCCTGAATTAGTTAGTAGTTATAAATCTAATAAAAGATATTAAAACAATTTATTAAAAAATATTAAAAATTCGGGAAAATTAAAAAAAAATATAACAGATAAGTAAATTTAAAAAATAAGTAATTTTAAAATTATATGAAAAATTTAAGAAATAAAAAATAAGAATTAAAGAATTAAAAAAATTATTAAAATTAAAATTAAAATTAAAATTAAAATTTAAAAATTTAAAAGTTAGGATCATATATGTATATATTTTAAGCAATTTTAAGATTTGAAATTATATCAAATATTATAGATATGATTTAGAGATAACAATATATTAAAACAGAGTGGATAAGATTGTTATGGAAATAAGTAGAAATATTATAAGTGTAATTATAATTTATATATAGTTCTAAACGTTGAATTTAGGCGATGTTTACAAGAACTAAATAAATTCGTCCGTACATTAATAGAGTTCTTACATTTAAGTGTCAAACTTCCCATTGGTCAGTTCTGAGAGCATTCCTCAGTCAGAAGACTATAGAATTCTTTCTGGGGTGAGGCTCCCTGTAGTGTTTGTGTTTGCAAACACAAACACAAACACTACAGGGAGCCTCATCCCAGAAAGAATTCTATAGACTTCTGACTGAAGAATGCTCTCAGAACTGACCAATGGGAAGTTTGACACTTTTTTTGTTATTTTGTTCCTTTAACACCTTGTCCCTTCTACCACTTTATCAATTTTTTAAGCTAACTCCAACAATAACAACACTTAGAATGAGGAATGTTCTAATAACTGACCAATGAGAGGAGAAGAGGCCCTTTGACACTGAAATTCGTTTGTTTGAATTCATATGATTCCAGTTCCTCAGTGAAATAACAACCCAACCAGGAACTGGGCATATCAGAGTATTGACAAAATTATACACCTCAACAACATATGTACTTGTCTATACCACACTAATTCAAACTGCCTGAAGAGGTCACAGCCAAAGATGGCTGTCACTGAAATATATATAGCAGTAATAAACGAAGCTAAATTTTAAACATTTGACTTTTTATTTAACTTTATTTTATATATATATATATATATATATATATATACAATATTAAATAAATGGAAAACTATATTTATAAAACCATATTTATTTCATTATATATATTTCGGGGATATCATATTAACAATATGCTATGCCTTCATCAGACAAAATACAATATAAACAGTTTTATAGATAAATATATTCGACATACCGTAATAAACATCAACTTCATTTGAAGAGGTTTACTCTAGCAGAGTAAACCTCTTCAAATGAAGTTGATGTTTATTACGGTATGTCGAATATATTTATCTATAAAACTGTTTATATTGTATTTTGTCTGATGAAGGCATAGCATATTGTTAATATGATATCCCCGAAATATATATAATGAAATAAATATGGTTTTATAAATATAGTTTTCCATTTATTTAATATTGTAAATATACTCCAAATATTTGTCGAGTGCTTTTATATCAGTTATAAATATTTACTAGTTGTAACCCAACAATTTTAAATATAACTTTACATATATATATATATATATTTATATATATATATATATATATATATATATATATATATATATATATATATATAAAATTTCAGGTTATCAATAATGTAGTGATAATATATCGTTACGTTAGAGATGAACAGCGTACGTGCAGGTTTGCTCAACGAGTATAAATTATATTCCGGAGAAAATGTAGAAAGGATGAAATAAAATGAAAGTGCTTTTTTTAAAAAAGGAATTTATTAGGTATTGACATATGTTTCTGTAACAGACTGAATACCTATGTATCGCTGCTTGCGTAATCATATAATGTTAGCAAGTATTCGATAGCAAATGTATAATCAGTTGTCACTTCTTCAGAGATTTTGGATAAATTGGATAAAATCAGAAAAATTGAAGTATTTATATTAGTAATAGAGGAAGAAACAGAGGGGATAGTATATGACAGATGGTAAATTAATTTACTGCTAAACAAGTATATAATGGGTTTCTAATGAGAATACCATGAGTAAATCTAAATAAGAATTTTGGGAGTGCCAATTTTAATCTCTACTTGACCAACTGGACAGTGGACAGGGCTGGTCATTTGGTGCAGTAGTATTAATTATAAAGTGTCAATTGGGGAAGGGGGAGATTTCGATTGCTACTAAATAACATCAATGCTAGTGGCCAGCTGGTATATGCATTAGGGAATTGAATAAAAAAATCAGAAATCTCATTTTATCTATAGCAGTTTGTATTAAAAGGTAAATATTAGAAGAGTTGATAGAATTAAGACTAATAAAGAATGTTAATATCTATTTTGACAATCAAACGGGGATAGAGACATGCGTTCAATCCTGGTAGTATTTATAATATGAAAATGTAGATTTCTTTGATGGTTACAGTATAACGATCGCTCTATTCTGTTATTTAATAAAATGTTTTTGGATTTCATAATACAAAATAATTCTACATTACATAATTTACAAAATTCCTGTCCATGGGAATAGGGGGGGGGGGGGGGGGGGCAGCCGCTATTATATCCCATTTTAGGTGAAATTGTTGGTTATTTTCACGCAGCTGCCAAGCCTTGTCTGCGAGTGTTGTTACATAACGCTGGTTTTCATGTTTTATCGAGTAACGATGTCTATAAAGGCGTGATTTGAAGGAGGTGGCTGTAGATCCCACATAGTACCACTTCTGTCTATCCGATTCGATAGTACATTTGTATACGATGTTGCGTTCAAGACACTGATTGTTCAACGGACACATTCCTGGTTGGACACAGTTGCAATTATAATTTTGCGTTGTTGTATTGCCATGGATGGGTTGATGAGGTTGCTTATGTAGGACAGGATGTTGTTTGTTGTTTTGTGATGTTATAGCTAATGTTTTACGTGTATTGTTATGTGTTGGAAGGCGTTTATACAACCGCTTTGCGTTAAGCTTTTTTATATGTTGTTCAATATTAGGGGCGGTTGAATATGAAAGTCGAATAGTGTTAGGGTTTAAAATTTTATTATATTTATGTGATGTTGGAAAGTGTTTTTTAACTAATCGAAAGAATTTTGAGGGTAGATTGGTTTTAATAGAGTTTTTATAGACCGGGTTGTACCAAATATACTCCTTACATCGCCTTCTGTTTGGTGGTGTGCGACTATTATTGTGTCTATTGCGGTAGTGTATGTATGGTGGTGATTCTGTGCTATTTCTACTCCTATGGGATTTATTTTGGGTGTTTTGGTGATCTTTGACTATATACTCTATATTATCTAGGTGACCGGCTTTCCTAAGTGCATCATCATAATATTCGGCATGTTCTTTGAAGGTTTGTTGGTTGGACGACAGGCGGGAGATTCTAAGAGAAACATTTCTAGGGATGGATTTAATTATAGAGAGTGGATGGTTAGAACTCGTATTTACATATTTAAGGTTCTCATTTAGTTTATGGAACGGTTTAATCGTATCTGTATTGAGATTGAAAGTAACATCAAGGAAATTGACCTCTTTGAGGTTATATTCAAATGTAATATTTAATCCTAGTTCCTTAAAAAGCTTTCTGATATTTTTACGCATCCTTTCTAAATTCTGGTTACTCATATGCTTAACTAATAGGAGCGCATCGTCACGGTAGATTCCACCGTGGAGATCCTTGAATTTTCCTTGTAATCTGTGGGTGATATAAATTCCCACAAGATCTGTTACTTCCGCCGAATCATTAGAACCCATAGTGATATCAAAATTAGAAGGTCTATCTATGCGAACCCAGTAGCTATCATCGAATTTAACTATAGTTTTCCTCGCTTCCATAATAATTTTAATTTCAGCATCCGTAAGGTCGGAATTATCCTTAGCGAACGAAAGAGCTTCATGTAGAGTATCAGGTGAAATTGAGGAATAATATTCATCAATATCAAACTGAATAAATTTTGATTTTTTTCTTATCAGTAATGTTATTAAACCATCTTATTGCTTCATGAGTGTTACCCCATAGTTTAATCTCTACTTTAACCTTAACTTGGGGGATAATTCTGTCTAGTATATATTTGCTAATTATATTTGCTAGAATATATATATATATATATATATATATATATATATATATATATATATATATATATATATATATATATATATATATATTCTAGCGGCTTCCCGCCTA
Source organism: Eledone cirrhosa (assembly GCA_964016885.1). Classification (NCBI taxonomy): domain Eukaryota; kingdom Metazoa; phylum Mollusca; class Cephalopoda; order Octopoda; family Eledonidae; genus Eledone; species Eledone cirrhosa. The sequence goes on along the minus strand of OZ024742.1, from coordinate 203,612,763 downwards.
CATTAGTGATCCCCTCTGGCTTCTCAATATTATCTACCAGATATTTTGTTTTAATCTCATTCATTCTCAGCCCCACACTCATCGACACAGTCTCAACCTCCCGCATCAAAACCTCTGCCTCCTTCACTGTATGTGTCACCAAAACTATGTCGTCGGCAAGTTCAGCATCTGATACCGTTTTGCCTTAACTCTCCTGCTCTGAGTCGGTGCTACAGTAAAGCCAGAGTCATGGTGTTTCTCCAGTGCAAGGCGCATACAATAGTCCACTACGATGATAAAAAGGTAGGGAGCCAATGTATCTCCCAGGAGCAATCCAGCCAGTATCTCAAAGAAGTCTGTCATCCCATCAGGGCTTCCTGTATTTGAGAGTAAAGATTGGGTATACGGAAGATGACGTGGTTGAGAGGAAGAGCAAAGCCTGGGCAGCGTGCCACAGCTTGAGATCGGTGTGGAAGTCGGACCTTCGTAAAGACATGAACATCAGCCTCTTCATTGCTGTAGTGGAGTCTGTGCTGCTGTACGGGTCTGAGACTTGGACACTGACCAAGAAACTCGCTCAGATGGTGGATCGGTGCTACACGAGAATGCTGAGGATGGCTCTAAACATTAATCAGTATACATTGAGGATGAAAACCTCAGAGCTGTATGGGAGCCTCCCAAAAGTCAGCTCAAAAGTGACACAGAGGAGACTTAGGTTAGCTGGACATGCTCACCGACATCCAGAGTTGACATTGCACTCAGTGATTCTGTGGGAGCCCCTACATGGACACAATGGAAGATGAAGACCAAGGTTAACGTATGTTGATGCCCTAAGGAGAGACACTGGTCTGTTGGAGACGCAGGACATGGCAGCGATAATGAGGGGCAGAGACCGCTGGAGAGAACTCGTCCATGGATCTCGGGAATTTTACCCGCCCTAGATATATATATATATATATGTGTGTGTGTATGTTTAAGTGCACATAGAACGCACGAAAACGAACACAGAAATGCGCACACAGAAGCACCCAGAAACGTGCACACAAAAATGCGCATATAAAACCGCATGAAACGCGCACATAAAATCACACAAAAACGCGCACATAAAAGCGCACAAAACGCGGATATAAAATTGCACAAAACCCACACATAAAATTGCACACAAAAGTGCACATAAAACGCACAAGTGCACATGAAAACGCACATAAAATCGCACAAAACACGCACATAAAACGAACGCAAAAAGGCACACAACAACGTACACACAAAACGCACAAAGACGCGCACATAAAAGCACACAAATGCGTACATAGAAATGCAAAAAACGAACGCAGAAACGCGAAAACAGAAGCTCATAACGTGCAAAGAAAAACACGCACATAAAACGCACAAACAGTGCACATGAAAGCGCACAAAGTTGTGGATATAAAATCGCAGAAAACGCACAAAAATTGCATATGAAAGAACAGAAAATCGCGCACATACAATTGCACAAGACGCGCACATAAAATCGCACACAAAAGTGCACATAAAACGCACAAAATATGCACATGAAAGCGCATAAAAATGCGCACATAGAAGCGCACAAAACGAACGCAAAAACGCGCACACAGAGGCACGCAAAAAACGCGTACATAAAACGCGTACATGAAAGCACACAAAGACGCGCACATAAAACGCAGAAAAAATGCACATGAAAGCACACAAAAACGCGCACATAAAAATGGCGTACAAAAACGCACACATTAAAATCACACAAAACGCGCAAAAGGTGCACATGAATGAGCACAAAAATGCGGACGTAAAAGCGCACAAAAAGCGCACATAGAAGCACAAATAACTGATAAACGCGCATACAGAAGCACACAACAACGTTCAAACAAAAACGTGCACATAAAACGCACAATCATTGCACATGAAACCGCACAAAGACGCGCATATAAAATCGCAGGAAACGCGCAATAAAATCGCACAAAACGCTCACATTAAACGAAGAAAAAGTGCACATGAATGCGCACACAAACGTGCACATAAAAGCGCACAAAATTGCGCACCTAGAAGCTCAGAAAACGAACGCAGAAACGCGCATAGAGAAGTACACAAAAAACTAGCACAGAAAACGCACAGTCAGTGCACATGAAACGCGCACATAAAAAAGCACATAGAACGCACAAAAAATGTACATAAAAGCAAAAGCGCGCACATAAAATTGCACAAAAACGCGCACATAAAAGCGCACAAAAATGCACAACAATCGCACAATAATGCACAACAAGCGCACATAAAACGCACAAAAGGTACGTATGAAAGTGCACATAAAAGCGGACAAAATGCGCACATAGAAGCGCACAAAACGAACACAGAAACGCGCATATAAAACTCACAAAATTGCCCGTGAAAGCACACGAAAACGCGCACTTAACATTACACAGAACGCCCACATAAAATCGCACACAATAGCGCACATAAAACGCCCACAAATTGCACAGGAGAGCTCACAAAAACGCGCACATAAAAGCGCACAAAAATGTGCACATAGAAGCGCATAATAAAAACGCAGAAACATGCGGACAGAACCACATAAAAACGTGCCCATGAAACGCACAAACAGTGCACATGAAAGGGCACAAAGACGCGCACATAAAGTCGCACAAAACGTGATCATAAAACGTACAAATGCACATGAAGGCACACAAAAACGCGCACATCGACGCGCACAAAACGACTGCATAAACGCCCACGCAGAAACCCGGCTACAGAAAGAGGACTTGTTGATGGACATAGCAAAACTGACCCGAAGCGGAAATTGGAGTCTTCGGAAGGTGAACGGAATTTCTGCTCCCGAGGGAATGAGAGGAATTCTCGGAATGAAGACATCATCACCTTTTCCGCATCCAGAAAGGATTGTTGCCTCGATTACATGTGCCATCAATTTATTTACAGCCAGCCGTGTCCCGTTGCACAGTCTTGTTGGTTCCAAACCCGCAGAAGAATTACAGGGGTGCCAACTTTAAGGAGAAGCATGTGAAGCGGTAGTCCTCCAAAGAATTGAGGAACTCTGGCGGAAAGTTCACCACTTCATTGGGATCTGGCATCGTGTCAACAGATTTGTAAGTGTGAAGAACACCAGGAAGGGAGTGCAGTAGTTGGTCGTTGGTTTTGTTAAGAGCGACGTTTTTTGGAGCTAGCACTGCTCTTTCACACAACCATGCGTGGTTCTGGTAATTGTCTCTCAAATCTGGAAACACTTTGTCTTTCAGCTCCCCCACAGAATTAATTGAGGTCGAAAATGGCCACACTTCCAGCTCTCCTGCAGCGTCCAGAGGTATTTTGCCGTCGCCATGTTTCAAAATGTCCTGTGCAAATTTCGCGGTCGCCATGTAATTGAACACTCATGTTAGTTGTAAGAATCAGTGTCCTGACATGGCGCCACAGAGGAGAAGACTTTAGGCATGCTTGGACCTCATCTGCTCTTGCGCCTTTGGCAATGACGGGAAGAGTCTGCCTGAAGTAACCCGAAAGCAGAAGCGTAACACCTCCCATGGGAGCCTGGCACCTCTGATGTCCTTTAGAGCTCTGTTTAATGCGTCCAGAGTTCTCTTATGGGCCATGGTGCACTCATCTCACACAATGAGCTGACATCGTTTTAGGACTTGGCCCTGGTCGGAGGTCTTGCTGATGCTGCAAGTAGGCGTTTCTGACGTTGTTAAATTGAGGGGCAATTTAAAACTGGAGTGTGCGGTCCTGCCACCGGGCAACAAAGTCGCAGCAATTCCAGAAGAGGCAACAGCAACCGCAATGTCCTTGTGCATCCTGACTTTTGCAAGGAGGAGTCTCGTTAAAAATGTTTTTCCCGTCTCTGCAGGAGCATTCAGAAAGAACATACCTACTTTTCTGTGGCGCACATGTTCGGCAACAATGGTGTAAGCATGACGCTGGTCTGGAAGAAGTTGTGGTTCAGTTTCAAGGACGTACTTGGTAAGAGCATCGACGTCGTAGGACGTTTCTCGGATAAGAGCTGTAGGAAGTACGTTTGCCCCTGTACGGATTGTTTGGGGCAGACCATATGAGGGCAAATAATTTTCGCCGAGTGATGCAACTCTATCCTCTATGTCAATCAATGCTAGATTGAAGATCTCGTCGCTGGTACGTTCCATCTCAGGGTATTGCACTTGCGCCTGACGTTTGTAGTCCTCAGATAAGTCATCTTTATACTTGAGCCACACAGAGATAGGATTACTCAGTTCACAAGTTGCAGCAGCACTGCAAATAGAGCTCGTTGGCGCATAGGCGATTGAGATGCAACAGCTTCGAATAAAGTGGCATCCCACTGCACACCGTCTTCTAGCAGGCCGCGCTTGAAGCTTCCCTGTAAGTGCTGCACATGGAACCGTCGGTAGTTCTAAGGTCATGAAAGGACTGGGGGTCCTCTTACCTCATGTAGCAGAAGACGGAGCTAGAAGCACTCATGCTGGTTCGGGTGCACTGTGTAAACTCTCCCTAGGCAACTGTCAAACTTTATGCCAGGATGTCCATCAACAGGCTGACCTGCCTTTCTGCGAACCCATTGTTGTTTATTCCATGTGTAATAGGACGACACCTGAGGATACAGCAGGGTTTGAGCAAATGAATCGGCCTGACAAAGTTTGAAGAATGCAGTGAGGGTGGTTTCCCGTGGTTCCTCCACCATTTGACCAGCATTAACGTCAGTGAAATACACCCTTTGACCGTTCTCCAGGTGGACTACGAGCTGTTCAATTGCAGGGCGCCTTTGGTGTATAGGGAAGCCGAAAATACGCCAGAAAGCCTCGTTGTTGCTGATGTAACGGTCAACTTGGTATTGCGTGACCTCAATACGGCTGTTGTCCTGTCGGAGACCGAACATGGAAGCGTCTGAACCCTTATTCACATATTTACATATGTACTTGATTGACTTGACGGAATTACAGAACTCGACATTGATGTGAGCACCGAAGGTCTTGGAAAGAAATGGGCAGTATGGCACTATCCATCTGTTGTCGACCTCGTGCTGTAAAACCACCGTCTCTGGGCTGGCGTCGCCTGTACAGTAGGTATCCGTCAACGCCAGTCTGGGTTTCTTGGAGGAACTTTCGGGGAAATATTTTGCTGCAGACATTGTCGTTCAAGCAGGGTGAGCTTAAATTGAACCCCCCCCCCCCCACATGAACCATGGACCATGTTTGTCTTCACTATGTCATAGAGGTCTTTGTCTATAGACGGATCGGGAAACTCTGCGGAGATGATGCTGTCAATGTCATTTGAAGATATTTTTGTTGACAGCCAAATGAGGATGTGGGCGTGCGGTAGGCCCCTCTTCTGTCACTCTACGGTGTACATGTCGCACTTTACTGGGCCAAAGACTTGCCCTCTCATAATGAGCTTCATAAGATTGGTAAGCTTCAGCCGAAAGACTCGGGCCAGGAGGTCATGACTGTCTTTGGCCTGTTGCTCTTGGAACAGTTCTGCCCCGATCTCCTTCCACTTTGGATTGCAAGTGAATGTGATGAACAGATCGGGCCTACCGTAATGCCGTATGTAGGTCATAGCATCCTGCGTTCTCTCGTGTATGTAGTGCGGACTTCCGGTGAAGATGGAGGGGAGAATGCGGATTTTTCCTACGCTGCTGGGAGCTGCGTCATTGTTGATGGCATCTCGGAGATGGATGTAGCTCTCGTACTGCAGTTGCCTTTGGTGTGACCGGATGAAACACAGTCTCTCCGATTCCATTTTGCGCACATATCAACGGCGAATTACTGAAGCAGGTCTCTTGACTGGTGCAGGTGATTGAAGGAATCGTGGCGAACCATGAAGCGGTAGGTGTAGAAATCCATGCATAAAAATGTTTTTTTGACGGAGTGTTGAGGGTTTACTGGATTATGCTGGTGAATTCCGTACTGATAGCCGTCATCACAATTTACAAAGAGAAATGGATACTGGAGCGCATCGTAAGACCTATGTTTTTCGCTGATTCGCTGAAGAGTGCTATTTCGACGCTTGAGGACAATGTCTCGTGGATTATGCTGACCCCCATGCATAAGCACACCGATTTCATTGCATGCAGGATAATTATACCGGATGCTCTCCCCAGATGGCATTTTTGAGGCATCAATTACCACATTAAAATTGGCTGTGGTATCTGCTTCCAAGGCATACTTGAAGCTAATGACATAGCTGTTTGTTGTGTGCAGAATGTCTTGCAGTTTCCTTATAAGCTCGACGTTTGTACCAGGTAAAATGGAGTTCCTCATGGCTGCTTGCTCGTTGACATTCCCAACGAAGTACAGCTGAAGAAATTGAGGTTGTTGATTGGCGGCAGGTTGGAGGAATCCCATTCTATGGTACACCTGACCTTGCACCTTAAATGTGGGCATAAATCCGCCTTCCTTGCCAATGTTCGCCCCGAAAGATATCATTTGGAAAGCACAGTTATACCTTCGGATGTAAGTCAGGAAATGCCGTGACTCCGCAGTACTGCCTGAATATAGGAGCTTCAACTGTTGTGGTGGATCCTCCAAGGGACGTAATTTTACTTTTCCATTTGCGCAACACAAGTCATGTATTTCTCCGGGCCACTTTTTTGCATTGCAGAAAGAGCACGTCTTTGACATACTCCCAATTCGTATGTCTGGATGGCCACTGTAATCAAAGTCAGGGTTGTACTCGAATGCTTTTAAGGACCATCGTTGAGCATTACATTGTAATAACCTGCCCAAAGGCCCTTCGTTGAGCATTACATTGTAGTCGAATGTCTCGTTCTTGCGAGTTCTGTGCAGCTCGCGCAGAAGCAGTATTCACTCATCCGTACTCCGACGTCTTTTACGCTGGTCTTCCGTCTCAGCAGCTCGTGCAACAGAAGTTGATGCGGCATTAGCGGTTCGGCGAATGGTTCGTTGGTTGTCTGTTTCAAGTGCTCTTCTGGTGGCAACACGTTTAGCATCTTGCGACAGTCGAATAGCAGATTACACTGACGATTCGTTTGCTCGCTCTGACCTTGTTGCTGCTTTCGCAGTTTTTCGGCCAATGGAGTATCTCTTCCTTCGAGGCATGACCTAAAAGCAGGACGAAGTACACTGAAACTCACTGGTAAAGTAAGGAGTAAACTCGTCAGTGAATTAAAAAGCGATGCAAGTGATTTCCGAACGGTTGACTACGTAATTTCTAAACCATGAGTGCCATCTTAACCGTTATATATATATATATATACAAATGGAAGTACAGCATATTCGAAGCTCGAATGCATTGAGAAGTGCAGCCAAGCACTCGATAAGGTATAAAACCTTAGAGTAATAACATACAGTTTAACGGGCTTTGCAAATTGAAGATAGCGACCGGTAATTCAGCCGCGGGTATCGTAGCAACGAAAGAACTGACTCGCGAGAAAAAATACATACATATACATACACACACACATACACACACACACACACACACACACACACACACACACACACACACACACACACACACACACACACACACACACACACACACACATATATATATATATAGCAAACCTGGACCATCACTTCGATATTTAGCAATATCTCAGTTAGGTTTCTGTAAATCCGAAATCCACAAAATCCGCTTGCGGTGTATGCAAGTTCTGGAAGATCGAACAGTGGATTTACTTTCTCAACAGGCTTCCGTTCTGACTCCAGTCCAGTTGTGAGGGCACATGTTTCTCCAAAGGGAACTAACACCCGGTCAATTTCAAATTATGAGCAATGGAAAAAGTTCCATATACACACACAAACATATATATATATATATATATATATATATATATATATATATATATATATATATATATATATAAATATATATATATATATATATATATATATATATATAAATATATATATATATATATATAATGAAAAAAATATGAAATCGAAAATGCAACTGGAGTCTTGTTTTTAAAAAAATATATATATTTATTTCGTTCCTTTACCGGTTTCGCAGTTCTTCTGCTTTTCAAAAGTAGAGTTGAGATGGAGTGTCTGGTTTTTCTCACATCAGATGTGAGAAAAACCACAGATACTCCATCTCAACTCTACTTTTGAAAAGCAGAAGAACTGCGAAACCGGTAAAGGAACGAAATAAATATATATATTTTTTTAAAAACAAGACTCCAGTTGCATTTTCGATTTCATATTTTTTTCTTTATACTTTCACTTGTATAGGACACCTCGGTTATTTTTCATTTTGTAAAAAAAACTCTCACTTTCTAATATATATATATATATATATATATATATATATATATATATATATCAAATATATATATATATATATATATATATATATATCAAATATATATATATATATATATATATATATATATATATATATATATATATATATATCAAATATATATATATATATATATAAAATATTAAACAAATAATGAATAAACAATTCCTTATATTAAACAAAAAAAGTTCATTATTTAACGATCGTTTCTAGGATATATATGTGTTAGAATTGGCATGCATATTCAACAGATCTATGTACAAAATTATACAAAATTATACAAACTATCAAGATTAAATATACATACCAACACATATATACGCCGTCTTCAGAAATAATGATATATATAATAATGATATATATATATATATATATATATATATATATATATATATATATATATATATATATATATATATAAAATATATATATATATATATATATATATATATATAACGAAGGAAATGTGGTAAGGAACCAGATGGACCATAACGCACCAAATTACTCAATACTTAGGGTAGTAGAGTGGGTAATAGGAACGAGTAGGACCCCGACGGCTGAGCTCAAGCCGTTTCGACGGCTAATTCTGGACTAAATGAACATTTTTATCCTGGTAAATGAATAGCCGAGCTTCTCAGGGGGTAATATTCCATATATGGTAAAAGTGATTGTCACAAAGATTGGTCAAAAGTTTGTTGTTGAGACACATAATTCTATCATTGCATTTTGTGGAAGGAAGGGGTAGCTGAACTTGCCAGTAGAAGAAAGAGGGAGAGGAAACGCAGTCGTGCGTTGAAAGTGACGACTACAGCAGAATCCTAAGGATAAGAGGTCAAGAGGGGGAGGGGGAGGGAGGAAGTCGAAACAATAAGTAGATCTATATGGAGTAAATCTATATAGAAAAATAAGAATGTTAAAAATATAAATAAACACAATTTCTGGTTACTATTCCCCTACCACAATCATCAAATCTCTCACTGGTACTGCTAAACTATAGAAAAGTTTAATAGGTGGGGCGGGATACTAAATACGAGATTGTAGTGAAAGGATGTTATTAGTCAGTAGTACTCGACCTAATCTATCTTACAATGACAGGTCAACAAGTAGGGGGCCAAAATATTAAAAAAAAAAAAAAAAAAAAAAAAAACCTAATACGAAATAATAATTCAGATTCCCGAAACTAATACGAAATATTAATTCAGAATCCCGAAAATGAATACTAATACGATATATAAGAGTACCGCTACACTACATAAATTCTAATGCAAACTACATAAATGCTCTACGATATATAAGAAAAAATTAATACAAAAATCAATTCCCCCCCCCCCCCCCACACACACACACACACACCAAAAAAAAAAATTCTGATATACGAGAAACTAAAGCAGAGATACCACTAAGAAATCTAGAAATCACGGAAATGGGGCAGCAATCAGATAAGAAAGCAAGTATCTGGGGTCTAGCACATCTGCTATAAAAAGCGGAGTCGGCCAATTCTATCATAGAATGGGGGGTGGGGGTACTGAGGCTACGGAGGACCGAAGGGCTGCCTCGGGGTGGGCGAGAAGGTGGAAAGAACGACGACAAAGAAGGAGAACTGGGGTGGAAGGATTAGGAAGGGATGGGGGAATGAGGAAATATAGAGAAGACGATAAAAAATATATAAGAAAATCTTACGTCTACCTTTGTAAGCAGGGGTTACCCATTACAAAGTCGGCAAGTGGGGTGGTACAGCCCTTCTCTACCGCCTCCCCCGGGTCATTATGGAGTTTGAGGGTGAGGTAAGTCCTACGCAATCTCTGTTTGCATGCAGTTACCAGTTCGTCTTTCTTGTTTAGGAGTTGGTCCGTCGAAAACAACATTTGTAATGTTTCCTCCGAGCATAAGTTACACGGACGACGTCCTCCCGTGTAAGAGTTGGCTCTGGACAGTAAGCTCCAAGTGAGATTATAGGTTATATTATTATCTTGGAGGTCCCAGATGTGGCCCGAAAGTGTAGTGGCGTGACGCCGGGCCGGGTTTCGGAAAGCATGTCTGTGTTGGTATAGCCGGGTCTTGAAGTCACAAGCGGTTAATCCTATATAAGCTTTGTTGGAGGTGTCCGTCCTCACTTTGCACTGGTAGATCACATTACAATCTCTGCATCTGTTGTCGAGGGGGAAAATGGATCCAACAGGACAGTTACACCTCCTGGTCGGCTCTCCACTGCTATCTAGGTTATTTCTTCCATAGGGGTTGAGTTTTCTGTTGTTAGAGGAGATGATGTTTTGTGCAAAGTTAGGTGTGGTGCTGTAGGAGAGTTTGGTGGTATTTTTGTTGATTATGTTGTGGTAGCGGTGTTGTAGCGGGAAGTGTTTTTCGATGAGCCTAAAGAAGATTTTCCCGATAGGTGTTGTCACCTCGGCGTTGTGGGGAGGATTGAACCATGTTACAATGTGTGAGCGGCGGTGTCGCCTGCTGGTTCCGCTAATGAAAGCTGGACAGTAGGATATTTCCTCCCGGAAGCCACTCCGCCTGAGGGCCTGGTTGTAATAAGGCTCATGTTTCTCGAATATCTGCTCATTAGCGGACAAACGAGATATGCGGAGGGAGATGTTTTTAAACAGGTTATTGGTGATGTTTCTAGGATGGTTTGACCGGCAGTGGATGTAGTGCTGGTTACCGTTTGGTTTCCTATGGGTAGTACAGATCATTATCGAGGTCAAGGGTAACGTCCAGGAAGTTTACTCGGGTTAGGGACGTTTGTAGGGTTATTTTAAATCCCCAGACGCGGAAGAAGCTGATTAATTGTTTACGGACGCGGTCTGTACTACTGGAGTTGTACTCTTTCAGATTAAGGAGCCCATCATCACGGTACAATCCACCGCCGAATGCAGGAAACATATGGCTGAGTTTAACTAGTAGGAATAATCCTATAAGATCTATGACCTCGGCCGAATCCGTCGCGCCCTTACTGACGTCGAAGGGGGAGTCGGGAGCTCTCTTTATCCATTTGGAGTTGTCGAAAAGTAGGACTGTCTTCCTGGCGTGGAGGATGATATTTCTTTCCTTGGTCGGTGATGGGCGCAGGTATCTCGGCAAAGTCCAAGGCGGCCGTAAGGAGTGGTAAGGTAATTGAAGCATAGTAACTCTCTATGTCAAACTGGATGAATTTTTTGTCCCGTTTGTCCTCCATATTGCTGAACCATGAGATTACTTCCTGAGTGTTGACCCATAGGCTAAGTCTGGCGTTTTGCTTAACTTTTGGTATAACGCGGTCTAGGATTTTTTAAACTGATTCTCTCTATGTCAGACTTCGTTGGGTTTATAAGCCTGCTAGATGGTTTACATTCGAAATCGGATTTGTGGTCCTTCAGTGTGAAGTAGAGAGTTCGTGGGTCTAGGGGTTCCGTGCGGTCGGCGACTCCGAGGCTGGAGGTAATTTGTTGTCCATCCCGATTTATGTCCTCGATGCATGAGTGGTTAGCCTTTTTATAGGTGGAATTTAGGCTGCTCCTGATAAGTGTGTGGTATCTGTCAGGGTTGACGAAGTAGAGGTTACCAGTTTTATCTGAGTGCACCATGATGTCATTGGTGTTATCATACTCTGTTAAGTTGCTACGGAGTTTTTGTAGGAATCTGTTGTGTCTGGGTTTGAATTTAATGCTCTTGACCAGTTGGAAAAGGTCATTCTCGAAGAGTGAGGACATAGGGTTCGGGGGGGGGGATTTGTAGGTATTAAATCCGAATCTCTCCTTGGTATCGAAGTCCTGATTGTCGCAATATCTGTCGTAGAAAAAAGTTCTCCATCTAAGTCTTTTCGCAAAAAGGTCGATTTTTTGCGTGAGCATCCGAAGGTAAAGTTTTCTCGGTGGAACTGGGATGTTCTTGGTGGAGAAGTCGATGTTGTGTTTTCGCATGGTGCGGGTGAAAGAACTTGAGCTTAGCGGAAAAGTCTGGATACGGCGTGGTAGTGTCGGAAAGTGCTCTACTACGGGAATAGGAGCTAGATATATATATATATCAAAATGAAAATCCGTAGGTATGTTGGGGCAACTGCCACGGAATTTAAGGATAGATGGTATAATCAGCGCCATATCTTTAATAGATTAAATAAAAAAATAGCACAACACTTTCGGAATTAGTCTGGAAGCTTAAACATCAGAATATAGAGCACTCCTTGTCCATAGTTTGCTCAGCCTAACCTTATAACTGCAGCACTGGCGTCTGCAATTTATGTATAGCTGGAACTTTTAATATTATTAGAGGCGCCCACCTATTAATTAATAGAACAGCAGATTTTTTCAGCAACTGTCAACATAGAACCTCGAAAACCTTCCGCAGGATTTTTGGAAGGTAACCTACCAATAACTCCTCCCTCTCTACTTTAGCCATAGAGTTCTCTCAATAAACAGATAGTCACACACTTAGGTAGTTATACGGCTAAGATTGTTTGCGTACTTGCAAATGATACTCGGCCTGTTTCCACGGAGTTCTCACAGCTGAGTGCTCTCTTTTAGAATACCTAGCTAGTAAATAGTTAGATTGATTACACCCTTAGTTAGGACCGATTACGCTCTCTATACATAGCTCTACACACAGTACCCGTTTCCTCTAGACATTGAGCTCCCACATTTACGACTGTCACGTTCCTACCGACTGAACACTACACCAGGTTTTGATGCGTGATCATCTAACCATGGAGGACTCACTGTTACGGATTGAACAATAATACTGACACACCATTAATGGGCCTACGCACATCCTTTGGATTTTACTGTCCTGTGTTTTCTTTCTTTACCTTCTGTGTTGGATAACACACCTCCACCACTCAAACAACTATCTTAAAAGCTCATTGGCCTATGTGACGGGAAATCGCACTTGCGGACGCATTTACCCAATGCCCAACCCTACACGGAGCCCTTTGCCGGCCCACATTGCAGTTGCTTGCACGCACGGATTTGGTGACACGGATTCTCAACGGGACAGCGGTACACAAGGATTTCGACATGAGCTGATTGCTTGCTCTTCACATGGATGTGTATATACCCGGACATACCCCCCCCCCATTTTTTTGGACAATTCGGATGTGTATATACCATAACACACACTTGAAGATATGGATGTTACAATTAGATCTATACACGTATAGCAGAACACACTGAACTGAACATACTCGCGCGCACTCGCGCTTGTCTGTGTGTGTGTGTGTGTGTGTGTGTGTGTGTGTGTGTGTGTGTGTGTGTGACCTCAACTAAAGCTAATAGCAGTCGCCGTGTCTCTGACTGACTGGTGTGTCTCCATATGAGGGAATGAATTCTGTGAGAGAACATCGTTATTTTTTCTCCCTCATATCAAGGATTTGAAGACAATTCATTTTCACCTGATGAGATCAGTGATAATCGATCATGGCTTCACAATCGATCTATCTCTTATTGAAACATGTGTCGTGATTAAATGATTGGAATTTTATCTTGCCTTCGGATTTTCATTTTGATACTTATACTCCGTTTTACATCATCTCGCTGTTCCCTCGAATGGAATTGGAGATATACAAAAGCGTGGAGAACTTAATACTGCTAACATAAAGTTATTGGACTATTTTACACAACCAATAATGCACTTTACTATATAACAACTATATATATATATATATATATCACAGAAAAAAGAGAATATGTGTTGCGACGAATGGAATTTATTGGACATATTACAATCGTTTCTCTGGAGACCAGCTCGAGGCACGATCAATGTGATGATCGAAACTGACTCTGAAAATCGCAAGGTCTTCACATACGTCTTGAATCTACGAAGCAGATATTCCCAATACTTCGTAGAATCAAGACGTATCTGAGGACCTTGCGTATTTTCAGAGTCAGGTTCGATCATCACATTGAAGGTGCTTCGAGCTGGTCGCCAGAGAAACGATTGTAATATGTCCAATAAATTCCATTCCTCGCAGCAATTATTCTCTTTTTTTCTGTGATATCATACTCAGCTCTATGAGAGCACCGTGTGCTCATACGGCCTACCGAATACGGACGCTTTAAGCACGCAACACCAATTATATATATATATATATAGATCATTATATATATATATATATTAACTTTGCCTTTCATCCGTACGGGGTCGATAGAATAAAGTATCAGTAATACACTGGGTAATTGCTGGCCTTGTGCCAAAAGTAGAAACAATTATATATATATATATTTATACATACATACATGTGCCTCTATATGTTTACATATATATATATAAGTGTGTGTGCGTGTAAACATACACACACACACGCACGCGCGCGCACACACACACACATATATATATACATATTTACATTTACACATATACACACATGCTCGTACATTGGTGTACGAAGAACATTCAACAGATATCGATTTTTGAATCTAAGAAAGTAACCCGATGAAAAAGAAAAAAACATGACCGCAACTACATTTTACTATTAGTTACGATGATTTGATGGTTTGATGTAATACATTAAAAAGAAATGTACCATTAATACATATTAGATAGATGTATGTATATTTCGTTTAATTCCCGTTTGGTGTGAGATTGCCTGAAAAATAATTCTGATAATATTTCAATGCTATTACATTATTCAAAAGATCGTATGCACATATATACAACTCTGTCTTGGTGTTCCGCGCCCGCACACACGGATGTCTGCATGTTTTTGTATAAATATATATATATATGGTGTATGTGTTGAAATATGAATATGTTTGTATGTGTATATATATATATATATATATATATATGTGTGTGTGTGTGTGTGTGTGTGTACAATGATATGAAATAAATGGAAAAGTAAATTTATAAAACCATATTTATTCAAATATATATATTTCAAGGGTACCAAGATTTTGGTACGCTATCATCAGATAAAATATTTATATGTATGTATATATACGTATATATATATATATATTCCTGAGATTCCTGATGATTTCTAAAGAATGAAACAGTTCTAGTCCTGTAGAATCTCATCTATATTAAAACTTTTATACTCTGCAATGTATTGAGTACCTTACTTACTGTGGTTACCTCCGATTCAACCCGGAATAACGTACGTATATATATATATATATATATATATATATCAAAAAAGAGAAATAGGGCAAGGTAAACAGTTACAAAAGGATTTAATCCACGTATTAACAATTGTTTCATCAGAATTTCAGTCCATTATTGCTACACTATGTAATAATAGGCAATCAAAAAAGATACTGTGGCATCCGAATTTTCAAAATACAAAGTTGAAATGACCTTAGGAAATGAAATAATGGGTAGTAGTGTAAGATAGAGGAACAGAGAGAGAGGGGGGAAAAGAGAGGGAGAGAGAGAGAAAAGGGACGGAGGTAGGGAGAGAAAGAGAAAGAGATAGGGTGGTGTGAGAGGATTTGTATAGAATATAGTTAAGTTACAAGAAGGGAGGGGGAGGAGGGATGTGTGCTAAAAGTTGTGATGAGTAGAGGGAGAGATAAGGAAGATAGAATTTTAAGTGGCAGTTAGTAGTGGACAGGTGAAAGTTTTACCAGAGAATAGATGAAAGAAGAAAGTATTAAATTTCATATATAGTCTATTTTTAGGAGTGTAGAATTGTTATTTAGGGTAGAAAAGGAAGAGAGGTAGTGTTAAGATTTAGTTGAAGGTTTGAAGTGTGAGAACCTCGCTTTTAGTAAGGATAGAATAGATAACTTTGACATAACTATGGGTGCTAATGACTCAGCACAAGTTACGGATATTGTTGGTATATTACGGATATTACGGATATTGTTGGTATATACATAGCCCACACCTTACATAATAAATTTAGTTACCTTCAAGGCGGAATATATAGATATGACGCTCTCCTATTAGTTAAAAACATGAATAAACAAAACATAGAGCGAACCCGTAAGAGCATTAGAAGAACCCTAGATAGCCTTGGCCTTAAAATCACCTACGAATATAGTACCAAAGTAGTTAACTTCCTAGATGCCACCTTCAACCTCAACACCCAAATTATCACACCCTTTCACAAAAACAATGAGAACCTCACCTACAT
>OZ024742.1:203553960-203588960 GCA_964016885.1 Eledone cirrhosa | reverse complement strand
ACACGTATACATATGTAGGTGTACCAAGTTTTTTCACTGGTCACTTTACTGTGAGTGGCCAGCTATTCTGTATGTAAACACACAGACAAACCGGTTTTTAGAGTCATACTGGTTTTTGAGGAAACACCTCTCCTCTATTCTCCAGAAAGCCAGACAAGGAATATTGAACTAGTTTCGTTGTTGTTACAACTCATCAGCAATATTTACCTATCTTCCGGCCTCTCTAGAGAATCGTAAAAGCACATATCGTTATATGCTTTTTCTATGAAAATTAGTAGTGGGCAGACTAATTTGCATAGAGTGTGAGTAAGTACCGGTTCAACGGAGACGATAAAAACAAATAACGAAACGAAATTAAATTTCGTTTCGTTTGTAACTCACTTTTGTATGACTGACGCTTAAACAATTAAGTCAGTCAGTCATACAAAAGTGAGTTACAAACGAAACGAAATTTAATTTCGTTTCGTTATTTGTTTTTATCGTCTCCGTTGAACCGGTACTTACTCACACTCTATGCAAATTAGTCTGCCCACTACTAATTTTCATAGAAAAAGCATATAACGATATGTGCTTTTACGATTCTCTAGAGAGGCCGGAAGATAGGTAAATATTGCTGATGAGTTGTAACAACAACGAAACTAGTTCAATATTCCTTGTCTGGCTTTCTGGAGAATAGAGGAGAGGTGTTTCCTCAAAAACCAGTATGACTCTAAAAACCGGTTTGTCTGTGTGTTTACATACAGAATAGCTGGCCACTCACAGTAAAGTGACCAGTGAAAAAACTTGGTACACCTACATATGTATACGTGTGTGTATTCATATACATACTAGTATTTCAGTATACATATATGGATGTACATCTTTAACTTAATTGTTTAAGCGTCAGTCATACAAAAGTGAGTTACAAACGAAACGAAATTTAATTTCGTTTCGTTATTTGTTTTTATCGTCTCCGTTGAACCGGTACTTACTCACACTCTATGCAAATTAGTCTGCCCACTACTAATTTTCATAGAAAAAGCATATAACGATATGTGCTTTTACGATTCTCTAGAGAGGCCGGAAGATAGGTAAATATTGCTGATGAGTTGTAACAACAACGAAACTAGTTCAATATTCCTTGTCTGGCTTTCTGGAGAATAGAGGAGAGGTGTTTCCTCAAAAACCAGTATGACTCTAAAAACCGGTTTGTCTGTGTGTTTACATACAGAATAGCTGGCCACTCACAGTAAAGTGACCAGTGAAAAAACTTGGTACACCTACATATGTATACGTGTGTGTATTCATATACATACTAGTATTTCAGTATACATATATGGATGTACATCTTTAACTTAATTGTTTAAGCGTCAGTCATACAAAAGTGAGTTACAAACGAAACGAAATTTAATTTCGTTTCGTTATTTGTTTTTATCGTCTCCGTTGAACCGGTACTTACTCACACTCTATGCAAATTAGTCTGCCCACTACTAATTTTCATAGAAAAAGCATATAACGATATGTGCTTTTACGATTCTCTAGAGAGGCCGGAAGATAGGTAAATATTGCTGATGAGTTGTAACAACAACGAAACTAGTTCAATATTCCTTGTCTGGCTTTCTGGAGAATAGAGGAGAGGTGTTTCCTCAAAAACCAGTATGACTCTAAAAACCGGTTTGTCTGTGTGTTTACATACAGAATAGCTGGCCACTCACAGTAAAGTGACCAGTGAAAAAACTTGGTACACCTACATATGTATACGTGTGTGTATTCATATACATACTAGTATTTCAGTATACATATATGGATGTACATCTTTAACTTAATTGTTTAAGCGTCAGTCATACAAAAGTGAGTTACAAACGAAACGAAATTTAATTTCGTTTCGTTATTTGTTTTTATCGTCTCCGTTGAACCGGTACTTACTCACACTCTATGCAAATTAGTCTGCCCACTACTAATTTTCATAGAAAAAGCATATAACGATATGTGCTTTTACGATTCTCTAGAGAGGCCGGAAGATAGGTAAATATTGCTGATGAGTTGTAACAACAACGAAACTAGTTCAATATTCCTTGTCTGGCTTTCTGGAGAATAGAGGAGAGGTGTTTCCTCAAAAACCAGTATGACTCTAAAAACCGGTTTGTCTGTGTGTTTACATACAGAATAGCTGGCCACTCACAGTAAAGTGACCAGTGAAAAAACTTGGTACACCTACATATGTATACGTGTGTGTATTCATATACATACTAGTATTTCAGTATACATATATGGATGTACATCTTTAACTTAATTGTTTAAGCGTCAGTCATACAAAAGTGAGTTACAAACGAAACGAAATTTAATTTCGTTTCGTTATTTGTTTTTATATATATATATATATAAGTATTGAAGTTTCCGTTGAAAGGAGTGAAGAGTGCTCTATATAAGTTACAGAGATAAATTTAATGTATAATAAACAATACAATATAATTACCTCATTACCAGAGGTTTCCCGAATAAGACGAATACAAGAAACGTCCTCATTCGTTCGTCAGACAAGGCAATTTAAAACAGTGAAATATTTGAAAAACCTTCTCAAGAAAGGCAAAAGTTTAACGGACAAAACAAATATATAAATAAAAGTAATGCAAGAGATATATAAAAATAAAATAAGGAAATAAATAAGGGTTTGTGTATAAATGTGTGTATATGCACCTACAAATGTACATATGTGTGTATGTACAAATGCATGTGGTGTATAGTGAAAAAATGTGTGCGTAAGTACATACATGAGAGCAAGCATATCAGTGTATGTGTGACCACAAATAGGTATATAATATATGTTGAAAAAATAAATTGTAAGATAATAGAGTAGGCGTACATACAGACTCAGGGACTAAGGATTGAAATATATACGCATACAAGTACGAAAGCACGCGTATAAACACACACACACGCGCAACCACATACATGCATGTGATATATACAGGGAAGGGAGTGTATCAGTCAAAGCAGTGTCAGGCTGAAGGTCGATACATGTATCAAAATATAAAATATGAAAATGAAAAAATGAAAAAATATATGAGAATAAAAAAATGATATCAAAGAGAAAGTAAGAGGGAGGGTTATCAATTATAAAGTAACACTAGAAAAAATCGAAAACATACAGAGATTCGTACACACACATATGTATATAAATATATATACAAATACGCACAGACAAAATCACATACATGTGTACATACATACAAAAGCGCGCATACATACACACGAAGCACATATATATACATACATGTACATCTAATCACAGGCACGCACGCGACCATACACACACACACACATATATATAAGTATGTAAAAAACATAGATATAAAAACACACACACACACCCACACACATATGCACATACATGCGCACATACAAATGCATTCGTTTACATATACAAACACGTATACACACATCTGCACACCTACACGCATACATATAATATAAAAACCAACCGTATGAATAAATGAGTACAAATTATACGCAAGTAAACATACATAACAGCGGCAGAGGGACAACAGAATATATCTGGAGTTGAAAACGCAAGTGACAAATTATATCAGGTAGTGAAAGAAAAGGGAGAAGTAAAATATGTAAAATTGTGAAGATATAAAGTAAGTGAATCAAAAAGCAGGGGGGGGGGGTCACTGGTGGATGTGAAGTTAAAAATAAAAATAAAAGTAAATCAGAAAAAGAAGTCTGTAAAGAAGTAAGTTAAGGAAAGGGAAGAACAAGAGTTTATGGAGGATAAGTATCTGAAAGTGAGTTAAGTTTATATGAGCTGGAAAGTAAGTGTGATTTCATGTGTGGGCAACTGGTGAAAATTTCTGTTTTTGCATTTAGGGAGGTTTTTGGTGATTTAAGGTTCTGTAAAATCCAATATTTTTCACTTATGCAGAGTGTGCATCATCTTGTTCCTCTTGCATATTCTTTAGATTGGTTCAAAATTGACCAATCTAATTTATATTGGATATCTTGGTCTTTCAAATCCCGTATTCTGCTAGCCAGAGCTGTTATAAATCTTTTTTCAGGATGTCGGAAAGATGCGACATGTGAGTAATAACGCGTTTTGAATTTGTCTTGTGTCATACCCATATATCGTTCGCTGGTGGCTGGTAGGTTGTTGCTGGTGGTTGTCACTTTAGCCGCATATATAATGGCTTTGGTATTGCATTTACCTTGTAATGGGCATTCACTTTTGACTCTACAGGAGCAATTTTAATGTTCTCTGGGTATTTTCTTATTGAGGATATAAGATTTAATAGGGGGACCGCAGGCGTAGCTGAATTTGACACAGTTTCTATTGAAGATCTTATAGTATCTATGTGTTCTAGGGAAATGTTTATCTAAGAGCTCAGGAATTTTTGCTTACATTAGTTTTAACTGCTAAAGAGTAGGGGGGAACCAGATTATTTTTCTTTTCCTATTATTATGTTTAAAGGAGTTAGTATTGTTGGGTATGTATTTAATCGGTTCGCTAAATCCGCTATTTTGAAGGGCTTTATTATAGTAGGGGATGCCTTATTGAAAATAGCTTCTGAGGAAGAGAGGGTGGAGATCCTACGACTAATATTAGGGATAAGATTTTTCAAAATTATAGGAGGATGGCAAGAGCCTTTATTTATATATTTTAAATTTTCATTAGGTTTATGGCACGGTTTTCTTTGTTCTTGGGTGTTTGGTTGGTAGAGTCCATAACACCAATCAAACCCCTTTTATAGCTCTGATGAATCCTACGGTTACACGTAAGGAAGAAACATTGTTAGCCAATAAAAATCTTTTGATGTTGTAGACGCTCTTGTGTTCTTTTTGATATATACGGCTCTGCTCCAAAGCATAGAGCTAATCATTATGCTGCCAATACCTTAACGGGACACGGGTTTATAATACCTAACTCCTACTAACCTAAGTATTTATATTTATATATATGTATTTATGTTCATATATATGTATATATATGTTTATATGTATGTATATATATGTTTACATATATATTTATGTATATATGTCGTTTCTGAATTTGTTTAGCAAGCTTCTTTATCTGAAATCGTGTGTTGAAACCGATATTGTTATACTTTGGGAGGGTCATGTTGCCAATAAGAAACACACGTACCAGTTGCTTTCACTTCAATTTATTATATATTTACAAATTTACAAATTTATAAATTTATAAATTTCTGGTTGGTTGGTTGGTTCCACAACCAGATAGATGTTTATATATAGTCATAGTCCTTTCGTCACACACTCTGTGACCTCTTCAGTGACTGGGGATTCCTTTCTTTGTTTCTGTGCCTCTCCTTTGTTCTGTCCTACGCCATTTTGTTTCTGTGTGTGTGTTGTGTGCTCAGTTTGCGCATGCGCCACATCAGGGTGTCTGTGTGTGTTTATGTTCATTTATCTATTTGTTTATTTATTTATTTATTTACATGTTATTGGTTGTTTGTTCGTTCTATGTGTGTGTGTGTTTTCATTTTGTCCGGATAAATGAACCCTGGCGAGACCTTCAAGATAATAAAGAATCATCTGTACTCTACCAACATGCTAAGATAGAACACAAGGGTAAATTAGAGAACATAGAAATAAAAATAGAATCTACACACAGAAAAGATGCAATGTTTAGACAAATTACAGAGGCAATAAACATAAAAGAATTACAACCAAAATTAAATAGAAAATATGAGTTGAACAGCAACATCACAACTTACAATTAAGGACAAAATGAA
Organism: Eledone cirrhosa; assembly: GCA_964016885.1. Lineage (NCBI taxonomy): Eukaryota > Metazoa > Mollusca > Cephalopoda > Octopoda > Eledonidae > Eledone > Eledone cirrhosa. The sequence continues at coordinate 203,583,231 of OZ024742.1, read as the reverse complement.
AACACACACGCACATAGAACAAACAACCAACCAGTAACATGTAAATAAATAAATAAATAAACAAATAGATAAATGACCCTCCCAAAGTATAACAATATGTATATATGTTTATATATATATATATATATATATATATATATATATATATATATATATATATATATATATATATATATATATATGTCCCAAGGCTCTGATACCATCAACACTATACACACAGAGCTGGCATATCTAAGAACTGACTGACTGCCTGATGAGGTCATAGCCATTCAATGGCTATCATCGAAATATATATAGCAGTAAATAAAGGATTGTTTGACTTATGTTTCGTCACTATATATATATATATATATATATATATGTTTATATATATATAAGTATGTATATATATATATACGTATATATATATGTTTATATATATGTATTTATATATATACATATATATGAGTTGTATATGGTCTCATGTCAGACCAGCGTGCCCATGCGGGCAGGCACACATGAATTATTGGAATTCTATCTAGATGACCACTTTCAATGCCACGTTTGTCAAAAAAAGCTGCAATTAACGCGGGGGATTGAAGCAGCACTTGAACATTATCAATAAACGGAAAATGCAGCCTATGTTGAAATCAGACATTGGTGCAGTATTTGCAATTAGTTTATAGACCAGAACTGTTTCCTGGTGATTTTTTTAAATGAAACAGTTCATGTCTTGTAGAAGCCATTTCTATATTAAATATGACACACACACAAACACACGCTCGCGTATTTGTGTGTGTACATAAAAATTGATCTTACCATGACATTGACTACGGTAAATAAAATATTCAAATAATAACTGTCTGTATAATGCAACTGAACGGTGATAAAAATAGCCTCAGCACACCTAAGAGTCGAACTCACACCTCTACTTGCCGGACAAGTGGGTTACTATTTACGCTAATCATATCACCCACGTTCTTCGGTTATTTTTAGGAGCTATAACTTAACGATACACACATTCATGGGCATGTGTTGTTTTATAGAATGTGTATTCAGGCCCACAATTACCTGTTCACAGACACACACGCACACACACGCGCACACGCACACACACACACACTCGCGCGCGCGCGCACAAACACACACACGCATAAATATATATATATACAAACATACAAATAAAATACAGAGTTACTAACTCATATTGATACCCTGCAATTAACAAGCTCAAAGTATAAATACTGAGCATTATATAGAGGGTCGGACGCCATGATTTGACGCAGAGAGTTACGGCCCTTGCCATTCTGAGTTCAAATCCCGTCGAGGTTAACTTTGCCTTTCATCCTTATGGGGTCGATAACATAAAGTACCAGCAATACACTGGGTAATTGCTGGCCTTGTGCCAAAGGTCTAAACAATTATATAATAATATATGTAGAAATAAACAGTAAATTGTGTGTCTAAAATTACGACGGTTGAAATACCACATTGGTTTGATAGATTTAACCTGAATCAAACGTAATATATATAATATATATATACCCGAGAGAAGAAATAGTTATGGAGACGGTCTCTATATATATATATTATATATCTTACGTTTGCTTCAGGTTAAATTTATCAAACCAATGTGGTATTTCAACCGTCGTAATTTTAGACACACAATTTACTGTGTTTATTTCTACATATATTATTATACAAACATATATATCTTTACCCATGTATCCATCCGCACATATACACAAACGTAGCAACAGAGTTGCAATGTCATAGCATATATATATATACATACTATCAATAGTATATGTATATATACATCCATTCATATGCAATAACATACATACATGTATAAACACAATAACAAACATACATTTTATACATTGATACACATATACAAACACTAGTTTTAACATATATGTATACGTATATAATGAAACATACATACACGCACACGTTCTTACATGCACACGCACAGACATACACACTCACATTTACACGTATAAACATTCACATACATACATATTTACAAATACACACACGTACACGTATAAACATTTACACACATACATATTTACATATACACGCAAATACACACATACATGGCGATATTAGACTAACACATCCTCATACATACTCACACATTCGCGGACACACATCCGCGTACAAATACATTCACGCGTGCACACACATACATAGTGATGTTACGTACACTTACTCATACATGGCTGGCCATACATACATTTATACACATGCACACATACTCAGACACTAGTATGTACTTCTACACACATGACCATCCATCCACTTACACACACAGGTCCATATATACATACGTACGCATACACACTCACACACATACACACACACACGTAATCACGCGCACATACACATATACACTGATTGACGCTTTCACACACACACCGATTCACGCAATCACACACTCACACACACTGATTGACGCACTCACACACACACCAATTCACGCACTCACACACACACTGATTGACGCAATCACACACTCATACACACTGATTGACGCACTCACACACACACTGATTGACGCACTCACACACTCACACACACTGATTGACGCACTCACACACTCACACACACATATTGCCGCACTCACACACACTGATTCACCCACACACACTGATTGCCGCACTCACACACTCACTGATTCACACACGGTCACACACACTGATTCACCCACTCATGCACACACACACACACTGATTGCTGCACTCACACACGCACACTCACACTGATTGCCGCACTCACACACACACTGATTCCCACACGCTCACGCACACTGATTGCCGCACTCACACACACACTGATTCACACACGCGCACACACTGATTGCCGCACTCACACACACACTGATCCACACACACACACACACACACACACTGATTGCCGCACTCATGCACTCACACACACACTATAGACTGAGAGGAACATGACTCCAGGCTATGTCTTCAGTGACATATAAATAAAACATCAATAACACTCCTTTATGTCGAGTATTGGTTTTATCTTCTGTCAACTTATGTAGAGAGACAGTTGACACCTCTCACCCGCAATCATTTTCATCGTTATACCACCATTGAAAACATTCAACATAGATGCAAGCAACAACAACAACAATGACAACAACAACATCAGCATAAACTAACAAAAACATCAACTACAATGTGTAGAAAAAAAAACCAGTAAAAGCTACAGCAGCAACAACAAACAAATAAACAGCAAAAAAAAATGAAAGACATCTGCAACAGCAGCGGCAGCAGCAACATAAATAACTGCGACAAAAACAACAAAATAACAACAACAACAGCTACAGTAGCCATAACAAGAACAGTAAAATCTTGATTACCACCAACATCATTACCACGATGACAGCCACCACCACCACCACCATCACCACCATCACCACCACCACCACCATCACCACCACAACCACCACCACCAACAACAACAACAATAACATCATCACATTCAAAACCGACAAAGAAATACAACGACACTACCACCACAAAAAACAAAACTCAAACAACAACACCATCAACAACAACACTATCAACCTTAAAACCAACAAAGAACTATAACAACACTACCACCACAAACAACAAAACTAAAACAGAATCACCACCACCACCACCAACAACAACTACACGACAACCACCACCACCAACTACCACCAACTACACCACCACCAACTCACCACCACCACCACCACAGCCATCACCACCACCACTGCGAGAAAGAAAAAAGACGAAAAATAACAATAACATAAACAACAACATTTTCTTTTTATGAAACAAGAATAAAAATTGTGAAGTGAGAATTCATGAATGTTATTGAAAGTCAATAAATATGACAGGAGTGAATCCAAAGACACAGTCTTCAGCAGTTGTAGAAGCGAGCAGAATATCTAATGATTTGCACTGACTAATGCTTTAAGAATTGTAGACTCTGATAGTTAAAGAATCATGTTCAATATCTTATTTGGCGTTGTTGCAGCTGTAATGATCGATCTATCGATCAATCATGCTCCCGTAACTGGCGCGCCCAGTCGTCGGGGTGTCACACTAGATGTGCCACAGATGTAGCCAGACATTGGGGGCTACTCGAGATGTGCTACTGGTGCAGCCAGTCGTTGGGGTGCCGCACTAGATGTGCCAATGGTGCAGCCAGCCATTGGGGTGCCGCACTAGATGTGCAACTGATTCAACCAGTCGTTGGCGTGCCTCACTAGATGTGCCACTGGTTCCACCAGTAATGGGGTGCCTCACTAGATGCGCCACTGGTTCCATCAGTCATTGGGCTGCCTCATTAGATGTGCCACTGGTTCCATCAGTCATTGGGCTGCCTCATTAGATGTGTCACTGGTGTAGCCAATCATTGGGGTAACTCACTAGATGTGCCACTGTTGCGGCCAGTCGTCGGGGTGCCTCACTATATGTGCCACAGGTGCAGCCAGTCACTGGGTGTCACACTAGATTCTTTCGCAGGCAGTCGCCGCTATGGGTCTCTATTCTCCTCATGCGTAGAAGGATGTCGGTGTAGTGACCAGTCCAATCTTTGAAGTTGTACCAACATTTTCTTTGTCTGCCTATCCTTCGCCCTCCTTCGACTATGCTCTAAAGTAGGAGTCGGCGAACTTTTGGGGTGTGTGGACCACATAGCTATGCAGTGTCTCGTTGGCGGGCCATGATATATATTAAAATATAATAAATTTGCCCGACGTCAGACTGCTCTGTCAAGAAGGCTACCTTAATCCTGGGATTTAAAGAACAATAATGAATTTTATGTGATATTATTTTAATGACATTCCTTACTACAAATAAATTACAGGCAGAAATGCTAAATTGTTTAATGAGATACTATCTGTGTGAGTTTGATTGTTTGTTACTGTCACGCAAAATATTACGTTCAGCTAAATGAGTCTTGTGTTCTCTAGCCGGTATTCTAATCCAAAATAATCCAGAGCGCTTTGTCTAAGATTACCTGTTGGCGGGCCGGACAAAAATCCTTCGGAAGTCGGATGTGACCCACGGACCGAGGGTTCCCGACCCCTTCTCTAAAGGATGATTTAGATTTGTGGAACGATACATGACGATACCAGGCAATCATCTGTTATTTCATCGTCGAAAGCAATGTTTTCTGTCTGCCGGTCACTTATTGCCTGACAAAGCTGTTTGTTTTGTGCTCCACATAAAGGATGTGTAGTAACCTTCTGAAGCATTTGTACTCGAATGATTGGATCATTCGTCCACGTCAGCTGTTAGATTCCAACTCTCACACCCATATAATAGGATCGAATTCACCAAGGACTTGTATAGATTGAGTTTCGTTGGAAAATTGATGAGTTGCTTTTCCATATGAAATTTAGCTTTGCCATCGCAGAAGTAGTCAGAGCAAGTCTTGACAGTATATCCTTTTGAGATCTACCGGCTTTGAGATCTACCGTCTTTGGTCCTAGTGGATCCTAGGTACTTGAAGGTTTCCACTTCTTCAAGTCTTCCTCCGTTCAGCATGATCTTGGGTTGCTGTATTCTGATGATTACTATTAACCAGAATCTTGTTCTTTTCTGAGCTGATCCCCATTCTGTATGCTCCTGATAGATTTTACAGCCCGGCAACAGTCAGTACCTTGATAAATTGTGACCCTTAATGTTTTAGGAGCTCTGATGGAATGTTATCGACTCTTAGGGGTCTACCATCTTTGAGCATGTTCTCCGCCACTCCGACTTCCTCCTGGAGGATTGGAGTATCCTCAATTTCTTTGTTCTTATTGGCTTTGTTGTGGCCCTATTTTTCATTCCAGCTTGGATATGTTTGCACTAGTTTGATATCCACTTTTCTGATATCCATTTTTCTGATATCCTCTTCTCTTTGGCTTCCCTTATTTTCTTGATGACTTCCCTATTAAGAGCATTATATTGTTTTGCCTAATGATCTGTTAGCTTGGTCTTCCCCAAGTCACGTTTTAAATCACATAGGTCCAAGATGTCATCAGTGACCCATGGTTTATATTCCCTTACTTTCTTCCCAAACACTTCTAACACTGTTTCATGAAGTGCTTTCTTGGTTAAGGAGTTAAAATCTTCTAGAAGGTTGAGGGCTGCAAACCTACCACCTCCGTTAACTTCAAACATTGCTGCAACCCTAGGATCTCTTAGTTTGTCTACATCAAACTTAATACGTGTGGCTTCATTTTTATGGATCTTTTTCAATTTAAGCTTTACTGTCATCAGAACCAAATCCTGAACACTGTTGACATCTGCACTAGGGTAGGGTAGGTCCTACTCCTGGCCTTATTGATACTGGACTTGAACCTTTGGAGTGCGAGAGTGAAGTCAATTTGATTGTACATTCTGTCATTGGGTGCATGCCATGTTCTCCTTGAGGCCTTGTGTGGGAACAGTGTATTGGCTAGGGTCAGCTTGTCATTGCTAACAATTTATAGGAGGCGATGTCCACGATCATTTGTTTCTTCATTGCCAAATTATCCCACCGACCCAGCCCATTGGCCATATGAACCTGGACCTACTTTGGCATTCTAGTTTCCTAAGATGATGAGGATGTCTTTTTTCTGAGCTTTCCTGATGATTTTCTCCAGGTCCTCATCATCTTCAACAACATCATCGTCATAATAAAGTTTTGGTGCATAGACTTGCTTGATTGCAATGTTCAATGATCTTGCAGCCACATGCTTAGTGATGAGTCTGCTGAATACTGGTGTACAGCTGATGACTGCGCTCGTTCTGGTTTTATTAACAATGAAACTCACTCCATGTTCGCGTTTCGTGTCATCCTCGCTGCTTGTGGCCTTCATTTGTAGTTATCTCAAAAAATCTAGTCTACCTGACTTCAGCCAGCCTGAAATACCCCATGTGTATCTGACTATTTTATGTGTAAGTTTTTTCGTTCTTCCACAAGCATATAAAGAGCGGACGTTCCATGTCCCAAAGACAGTAGTTTCTTTAGAAAGGTTGATGGTTCTCGATGTTGGTGTCACTGTCATTGCTGTCGTTGTCCTAGTTGCATATTGATGACAGCGGAGAGCGTTGTCGCTGGTTTTCTGGGCCTCGACCGACCCAGCATGGTGTCTATCATGGCATTTCAGTAAGCCTTAGAATGTTGGTGATGTACATCTCCGCTCCTAGTATCAAGTCCCTCACTAAGTTTAGCCTGTTCGTAGAAGCAGTTTCCGTGATGTGGCTGAAAAAGTTTTCAGAGCCAATAGTAAGACCCAGTGTACCTGTACATTCCTAAGGATGCAGCTGCCAGTCATCAATGTATTCTCTCTACTCGAATACCCCACTGTAATGATATGCACAGCTAATTCTAAAAAGAAGATAGAAACATTACCATTAAGGATAGATATAGACTCGTTCTATAAAATAGCAATATCGTGATATGTGAAGATTGTTAACTAAGTAAATATAGAAAGGTAAGGAATTAGACATCTCTTTTATACTGGCATTGGTTCATAACCTTTTCTGTAAAGATATTGATCGATAACTTCTAAAGATAAACATAGGTACGTTCCAGAAAATAGCAGTATTCGGGATTTTAAAGAAATATTTTCATGTCATTTGCAATTCGTACAATGCAATTGATTCATAGTCATTTCTGTAAGGATAACCATAGGCACGTTTCAGAAAATATAAAAACTAGGATCTCTAAAGATTATTAGTTGTAGGATGAAAGACATTTGTAATTTGGAGTGATACACAACCAGGTATACAAAGGCATGATATTACATCTAAGGATAGTCACTAGCATGTTCTAGAAAATAGAAATAATTGTTTCTACTTTTGGCACAAGGCCAGCAATTACCTCAGTGCATTACTGGTACTTTATTTAATCGACCCCGAAAGGATGAAAGGCAGAGTTAACCTCGGCAGGATTTGAACTTGGACCATAAAGGGGCGTAACTCTATGTTGCAAAGCATGGTGTCCGACCCTCTACCGATACTGCCAATCCACCAAAGAAAATGTCTATAAATGTTAACTAGGCGGTGAAGTGGTAGGGTCGTCAGATCGTCGGATTGAAAAGATTACCAGTTCTTTATATCTTTATATCACTTCTTTTCTACCACTCTGTCCCCTTCTCTTGAAGAAATTGGACTGGAGACGAATGGGTTTCATAGATTTAAATTGTGCAAGTATTCTACTATGGCACCTCTCGAATCCCAAAACAACTCTTGTATGGCGAGCTTTATGAGGGTAAGAGACCACCTCACAAGCCAAGGCTCCGATTCATGTATTTGTAAAGGACTCATTGAAAAAACTGGTTTCATGATGGGTGACTGGGAGATAGAAGCTCGTGGAATAGTTAATGATGGGTCCATAATTTCGAGGACGGACGTATAGAGCACGAGAAGATCAAACGGGATGTGCGTAAGCAATGCCCTGGTGTATCTCTCGAAACGATCGATGTCTCCATTGAATTGAAGTGCCCTAAGTGTGGAAAAATTTGCTTGAGAAAATCTGGTCTCAGGAGCCACAGTCGCAGTCATGTTCAAAGAAAACCAGTGAACTATGATCTCCACGGTGTTGTGAGGGTTCACGAGCAACCTGATGCTGGTGCAGGACCTCAATTCAGGGATCGTCAGTGTATGAAGGAGTGCAAGTCTCTAGCAGGCTTGAAAAGCCATATCCGAGCGTCACACATCTGAATCTGACAAGCGATTGCAATACTCTTGGCAGAGTTTGCAATCGCATGTCAGATTCAGATGTGTGACGCTCGGATATAGCTTTTCAAGCCTGCTAGATATATATATATATATATATATATATATATATATATATATATATATATATATATATATATATATATTAAATTCAAAACAAAGAAACAACAACTAATTTGCTCTAAATAAATTGTTTTTATTATTTACACTGGAAAGATAATGATGAAAAATATACGAGATGACAATTCCATTTTTATTTTGTGGAGAGGCGATTGAGAAAATCTGGTATCTGGGAAATATAAATGTGGGTCTCTAAAAAGCACTAGACTATGCAATTATTAAGGTTTGAAATTCTTGCTGGTGTTAATATGGTGCCTGGGTGAAAAATTACTGGATGACAATTCCAATTAGGGGGAGGGGGTTGAGGAAACTTGGGATTACAGAGAGGAACGTGGCCCGTGTCTCAAAGAAACACAGCTATTAATATAAGATGACTTACATATTTGATTTATCTATGTGATTCAACGCATTAGAAAAAATCAGTTGCAAATATTCTTATATAACACTAAAATCGCATTACAATTTCTGTATATAGGACGGAGAGCAGATTGAAAATGGAGAATATCAAGCATAAATCTATATAAAATGGTAAGTTCTTTCAGTTTTTTTTCCTCCCGCCTCCGATAAATTCTGTCATAGAAAATTAAAGTTTTACAAATTTAAAATTGTACAAGGACTTTGCAATCGCCATGTTTGGATGTATAGATCAATAGATACAGAACTAGTTAGAACATCAGTCGTGTATACATACCATGCTTTTATATGTGTGTATATATGTGTATATACATATATGTTTGGTATCGAAATGTTATGAGCATAACAGTAGGGCAAATAATCCCTAATACCCCCAAAACCTCCACACACACACACACACACACACACATATATATATGTATATTGGTTAGATAGTAAAATTAGTAAACAGTTTGACAGGAACACACACTTACACATATACGCACACAAATAGATAGGGAGATTGATCTTGAGCATAAGTGACAATCGATCTGTAAAGATATTTAATCAATTGTGTATGTCCCAATTTGCAGAATCTTTAAGCTAGAAGTGAGGCGAAATGATATGTATGTTGTTTCGTATAACGAATACAATAAAATGGCCGCCAATCTAATCTGCGTTGCTTGTTAGATGTGATCGGCGATGTATGAAGAAGTATGTGGTCACGGTTACTGAACACTGCGTATTCTAGCTTCATCTATAATTCGATCATTGCTACATGCACACATACACACATATATGCACACATACATGCACAAACACATGCACACAGACATGTACACATACATACACACATACCTACATACACACATATACACACACATACACACACACACATATCTATATAGACAAATACACACACATACACCCACATGCATACATACATACACGCAGACACACACACGCACATACTCACACGCCGACACTCACATATGCATACACACATGTATGTACATGCATGTATGTATATGTATGTGAGTATATATATATATATATATATATATATATATATATATATATATATATATATATATATATATATATATATATATATATATATATATATATATATATATATATATATATATATATATATATGTATATATATATATATATACATATACAGCGGAGAGGTGTGATCATTTGAAAGGATGTACCACATCGGCAATTCTTTATATACGTGAATATATTCATACATAAAATATATAGAAACATACATGCATATATAAATGACTAGCAGAGGTACCCGGCGTTACTCGGATATTAAATAGCAGTTGTGTATACCATTTATGTCAATACTTCAGTGCTGCTTCGAAAACTATACTTTTACAAAATCATCGACTTTTTCCAAAAGAGGGTTCCTGCCCCCAGGGGTCCCCTACCCAATATGTGCCAATTCTGAGAGTTCACATTCATCTGTAGGACAAACGTAGCCCATGTGTCATGTTTTGTGAAAATCGGTTGCGAATTCCAGAAGTTATGACGTTTTGTGGCATTGCACTGCAGTTCTTCAGTCGTCTCCAAGGAAGTGGTTAAAGGGGGTTATCTGCCGGGGGCCCTATAATCAATATCTGGAAAAATGACAGTGCCCATGACCATCCGGAGTACATAAGTAACCTATGCCTTAAGTTTGGTGAAAATACTGTAGAAATGCATAAGGTTTATACATACGCGTGTACATTCATGTGTGTGCATGTGCGCGTGTGTGTGTTTGTGTGTGGGTGTGTATGTATTTGTGTGTGCGTATGTATGTGTATGTCCGTCAGGGCATACGTATGTACTAGCTAAATCTTCACTATTTACTTTTACTATTTTAATAACCTCTGTCATTTTCGTTTTCAATTTTATTTACATCATTCTTAAACTCCGGGGCTGGAAATCATTCTGATATTTTAAATAGAATATTAGTCTAACGACTCCATTTATACCATAAACTTGGTCTTGTCTTTGCATGAAATTGTTCTTCTCGGTCCACATAACGACGTATTATCCTCGCTTTTCCCCCGTTCATTGCCAGGGAACGTCTTCACGAACCAAAATATCGTCTTCTTGTTTTCGTTCGGTTGCAACGTTTCTCGAAATAATTACTTCTGCGTTCACAGATTAGTCTCAGTTCAATTTGAATGGGAAATTCCTGTTTCATCGATTTTCTCCGTAACCATGGAAGATTGTAGCTTGAAAGTCGACCCAACGCCTCCTCGGGTTATTCTGCATAACTGTGTAAATTTTCATTCCACAAAGTCGTTTCGACGTTTATCCGACTACACCTACATATACAACGTCCGACCACTTCCAATTTATATAGTAGATTTGTTTATATATGAATGACAAAAAGAAAAGTACAAAACTATACATGAATTGTTTCTACTAAACCTTCAATTTAAGCACAACCTACATATTTGATAGGACTCCAGCTCACTTCTTCTTCTTCTTCTTCTTCTTCTTCTTCTTCTTCTTCTTCTTCTTCTTCTTCTTCTTCTTCTTCTTCTTCTTCTTCTTCTTCTTCTTCTTCTTCTTCTTCTTCTTCTTCTTCTTCTTCTTCTTCTTTTGCTCCCCCTGGAATATTGGGCTGCCAGCCACCCCACACAACGCCATGTTCTGAGTCTTTTTATCAACTCCACCGTGATGCACGGTGCGTCATGGTGTATCTAACCATTTTTTTAGGTCTTACTACGACTGATTTCTTCCAAAGAGAAAGAAAGAGATGGAAAAATGCAGAGAAGATTCATCCCCGGAGGAATAATAAAAAATGTTTACACTGCACATTTCATTTTTTTCAATGCTAAAGCTGCCGATCCCAAATCAGTAATTCAAATCCCTGAAAACTTTCAAATATATGCTGTCCTAGCATGAATATTATGCTAAGGATAAGCTGTCCACAAAGTAAGATTTACTTGCATATCCCGCTCATATAAACACATAAATACATGCATACATATATTACAGTTGATATTTTTTTTTATTAAAGCGTTTTCATATTATATATATATATATATATATATATACAATATTAAATAAATGGAAACTATATTTATAAAACCATATTTATTTCATTATATATATTTCGGGGATATCATATTAACAATATGCTATGTCTTCCTCAGACAAAATACAATATAAACAGTTTTATAGATAAATAGATTCGACATACCGTAACAACACCGACTTGCATTTGAAGAGGTTGAATTGGTATATTGTTAATATGATATCCCCGAAATATATATAATGAAATAAATATGGTTTTATAAATATAGTTTCCATTTATTTAATATTGTAAATATACTCCAAATATTTGTCGAGTGCTTTTATATCAGTTATAAATATTTACTAGTTGTAACCCAACAATTTTAAATATAACTTTCCATATATATATATATATATATATATATATATATATATATATATATATATATAATAACTAGAAATTGATTAACATATAAATAAACAGGAATAATCACAGGAGATCATTTTTACAAGTGTGTAACCACACATAGCTAGGTAGGTAACTAAATAAAGTTGACCAGAACTTCAAAAATAGATACCTTATAATATGATTAATCTTCCCTGTATATATTCCATTAAAGGAATATATTTCACCAATTAATCGGATGGTAAACCACGGAAGAGGAGACTTGGATTTTCAACAAGGAAGAAGTTCCAGCGATCCGTGTTTACACTTCAAGTTCAAATCAGCGACTGGTCAGTAACACGTGCTATATTTACTAGAAATACACACATCATACTAGCTTCGTCCCAGTGGCGTGAATAGGGTTATCGACAACTAGAAACAGCAGTCGAGTCCATTCAACAGAGCTAGCTCTACAATTAAGGAGCCGTATTTATATATCTATATCCAAAATTAAGATAAATCAAATGAATTTAATCTAAATCAAAATTATGGGTGTCATACCAGAAAGACATGCGTCATATCACCCGCAAAATAAGCTCTAAGATTCTAACGAGTAGGTCCGAGCCTTTTATAATAACTAGAAATTGATTAACATATAAATAAACATGAATAATCACAGGAGATAATTTTTACAAGGACGTAACCACACATAGCTAGGTAGGTAACTAAATAAAATTGACCAGAACTTCAAAAATAGATACCTTATAATATGATTAATCTTCCCTGTATATATTCCATTAAAGAAATATATTTCACCAATTAATCGGATGGTAAACCACGGAAGAGGAGACTTGGATTTTCAACAAGGAAGAAGTTCCAGCGATCCGTGTTTACACTTCAAGTTCAAATCAGCGACTGGCCAGTAACACGTGCTATATTTACTAGAAATACACACATCATACTAGCTTCGTCCCAGTGGCGTGAATAGGGTTATCGACAACTAGAAACAGCAGTCGAGTCCATTCAACAGAGCTAGCTCTACAATTAAGGAGCCGTATTTATATATCTATATCCAAAATTAAGATAAATCAAATGAATTTAATCTAAATCAAAATTATGGGTGTCATGCCAAAAAGACATGCGCCATATCACCCGCAAAATAAGCTGTTTCTAGTTGTCGATAACCGTATTCACGCCACTGGGACGAAGCTCGTATGATTGGTGTATTTCTAGTAAATATAGCACGTGTTACTGGCCAGTCGCTGATTTGAACTTGAAGTGTAAACACGGATCGCTGGAACTTCTTCCTTGTTGAAAATCCAAGTCTCCACTTCCGTGGTTTACCATCCGATTAATTGGTGAAATATATTTCTTTAATGGAATATATACAGGGAAGATTAATCATATTATAAGGTATCTATTTTTGAAGTTATGGTCAACTTTATTTAGTTACCTACCTAGCTATGTGTGGTTACACACTTGTAAAAATGATCTCCTGTGATTATTCATGTTTATTTATATGTTAATCAATTTCTAGTTATTATAAAATGCTCGGACCTACTCGTTAGAATCTTAGAGCTTATTTTGCGGGTGATATGGCGCATGTCTTTCTGGCATGACACCCATAATTTTGATTTAGATTAAATTCATTTGATATATCTTAATTTTGTATATATATATATATATATATATATATAGTGACGAAACATAAGTCAATTGCATGAACTCATAATCCTTTATTTACTGCTTTATTTGTATGAAATTGTAAATAAGACAAAAGTATTAGAACAGAGGGAAATAACTCACCGAACACGATAGTTTTGGGGCCCCAGGGACCACATTTTTCAAGTTAGAGATTTGAAACCTGGTCTTTTTGCTTCTCTCTTGGCACTTTTTACATAGGTGTGTACATTTTCATGTCAGTCAGACGACGTCTACTACCATTTAACCGTGCACATCTGAATTTCAACCACCACCCATTTCACAAATATATATTAGACTAGTAGCTGAGCCCGGTTGCACCCGGGGCCACTTTTTATTAAGTTAATAATTTGAAAAATATTATTGAAAGTTTATTATAAAGAAGCAGTTTCAGGAAAAAATATAGAAATATGCACTTGGGGCTGGACGGCGTACAATGAGAAGTGGAGCGACGTGAAAAGCGTTCTTTATTAACAGCGAAATAGCAATGTCGATGATATGCAATTTGAAACTATTACTTACTGTTAGTGGTGGTTAACATGTATTAGAATTAAAATAAAAACACGCGTCCCTTCTTCGCAATTTCGCCAATACTTCGCGATACTTGGTTTTAGTGTCCTAAATTATCATCATTGACATTCAATTATTAGCTCCACCCACTACACGAAACGTCACGACGCGTCATCAGCTGCTGCTACTGCTTGATTTTTTACATGTTCATTTTCTTACATGCTTCATTTTTACACGAAAAAACATTGAATTTTTAGAATAAATATTTATTAAAATATTAACAGAGAAAATTAGATTTTTGATTTATTTTTTGAACAAAATAAATATTTATTTACAGTTTTTAAGTTTTTAAGTTTTTAACCGAAACACTATGCTTCATTTTTACAGTTCTTAACAGAAAAAAAATTGCTGCGAAATACATTTTTTTTTTAACACACGATACGTCACGAAGGTAAATGTTTCGAAAAAATGTTAAACTGTATATCGCAACAATATATTGATTAAAGAAATTTTTTTTCTGTTGTTTAAAACTGTAAATCTATTTTTAAAAAAAATGTATTTAACCGAAAAACTATGCTTCATTTTTACATGAATTTACAGTTTTTAACAGAAAAAAAATTGCTGCGAAATACATTTTTTTAAAAACAGATTTACAGCTTTTAACAGCAGAAAAAAAATTTCTTTAAACAATATATTGTTGCGATATAGAGTTTAAAATTTTTTCGAAACATTTACCTTCGTGACGTATCGTGTAGTGGGTGGAGCTAATAATTGAATGTCGATGATGATAATTTAGGACACTAAAACCAAGTATCGCCAAGGGTTTTATTTCTTTTGATGGAAAACTGACCGTACTGCAGAATAAACGGTACTGTATGGTCGTTAAATGTAGAAGGATGATAGTTTATTAACAGCGAAATAGCAATGTCGATGATTATGAAATTGTAAATAAGACAAAAGTATTAGAACAGGGGGAAATACTCACCGAACGCGATAGTTTTGGGGCCCCAGGGACCACATTTTTCAAGTTAGAGATTTGAAACCTCGTCTATTTACTTCCTTGGTACTTTTTACATAGGTGTGTAAATTTTCATGTCAGTCCGACCACGTCTACTACCATTTAACCGTGCACATTTGAATTTCAACCACTGCCCATTTCACAAATATATATTAGATTATATTTATATATGCCCATGCCTAGACGCTATATATACATGCGTATATATATATATATATATATATATATATATATATATATATATATATATATATATATATATATATATATATACGATATTAAATAAATGGAAACTATATTTATAAAACCATATTTATTTCATTATATATATTTCAGGGATATCATATTAACAATATTTGTTGAGTGCTTTTATATCAGTTATAAATATTTACTAGTTGTAACCCAACAATTTAAATATAACTTTCCATATATATATATATATATATATATATATATATATATATATATATATATATATATACATACATATATATATATATATATATATATATGTGTGTGTGTGTGTGTGTGTGTGTGTGGTTGATGACTGAAAGAAAGGAGTACTCAAAACTGAAATACAGTTTTAATATTCACTTTATTAAGACTAATGAGTGAATCTTGTTACTTTGGAGTTTCGTTTGCTTATTAGTCGAAACTCCAGATTAATAACCCACTATTTAGTCTTAATAAAATTAATATATATATATATATATATATATGCATACATACATCCTCGTGTATGCACGTTGGGAGGAAACTACCCCAGAATATGTTTGATTTGATAACTGTTAATTTAAATTAGATTTGTTTCATGAACATAAGATGTCACCGTTGTATTCTTGAGCCACGGCACTTTGTCTTGTTTCTCTTCCAAACGATTTATCTGAACTATTTATCCCTGCTAGCATTCCCTCCAAGTGTCCCGCCTCTTAGTGCTGAAGGAATTCCATTGTTATCTATGATGACTGTTCCAGTTATTTGAACAATGAAACAGCAGCGTGCTCATGTAAGTAACGTACAAATTGCTGGATTTTTCACTGACCAGTATACCTCTAACATAATTCTCGTGTCATCCAGCCTGACAAAATGAGTGTCAAAGCAAACCTTTAGTAGACATTATCACTTTTTAGCAAGATTGCCCCTTTAGGAAGACGGAGATGTAGAGGAAGTGTTCCAATGGTTCCAAAAATATATCAGCCCTAGATTTTATACAAAAATAATTTGTTTTATTGGTTTGAACACGCGTACACAGTGTATGAAGCAAGGTTTTCTCTGTGAAGATATCAGTGAAATCGATATTTTTTAGTAGGCGAAAAATGTAGTGAGACAGGCACTAATTTTTCCTTACTTACTGTCACTATCAAAGTTAGTAAAATTCCCAAAGCTGGTTGTAGGAAGGAGAATAATGTTGCCTGCGTAAGGGATTGGAATATTTGGTAAAACAAAATTGACGGATAAATGGTAAATCCCTTAAAGGCCGTCTAACGAACTACTCTCAATGCTAGAGAGAGACATCAAAACAGTAGGAAAACTAGTTACAAGCTGTTGCACTACTAGCGTCCAAAACGCAACTACAAGCTACTTTTGAAAAAGATACGTTCTACTGCTGGTCGGAAGTGGTTATTTGTATTCATACGTCACCAAACCTACAGGGCTGGAGACTGACCAAGCACGGCTAAATTAAGCCACAGCGATAAAATAGTACGACCATGTATCGCTACAAGCACTTTTAATTATAGACACAACTCATATTTTCAGCTGGGTGGACTGGAGTAACACGAAATAAAATATTTTGCACAGGATACAACCCGTCGCTGGGAATCGAATTCATGACCTTATAATCGTGAGCCAAAAAAACCTTAAGCGTAAGCCACGCACCTTCATACTCAGATAATTTTCACCACATAAAACTGCCATAAGCTTCGGCCAAATAAATTTTAAGCTCGATAAAGTTTTTACTTGTAGAGGTTCATTTTGCTGGTCCTATTCTAGAGATAATTGTGGCGAAGTGGCAGAGTGTCGAATTAAATGCTTCGGTGTTTGTTTCACTTCATTTGAACAGAGTGAGGTGGTGGATTGAAGTAATAATCATAAAAGAAATGGCAGAGATGGGGTGAAGTTTTTATATAAAGGAAAGCGGAAGACGAGTAGGAAGTATGTTGTGAGACAAAAATTGAGAAGGAAAGGGTATTGCTTAAGGGCAAAACACATTGACAAGATTCGAACTCATAAGATTACAAACACCAAAATCACTAAGCCATGTGTCTTCCTCTGGATAGCTCTGGTAGTATTACAGGTACTAGGGTGGTGGTGGTGGCAGCGACTGCTGTCAATTCCGTAGTTTAAGGGAGTTAATATACATTCAACCACTGCCACACCTTCGTCAAACTTCTGACACACCTCCGACACACACACACACACAGACACACACACACTCACCCACTCACGAACATATTGACTTTTAATTAGTGGCATCGCCTAATACATACGTACGTACATATGGAACAGTAAAAATATGTAAAACATTTCAAACATTTTGCGTCTAATAACTGCATATACACATGAACAGATACAAAGCGTATGCACATGCACACATACAACTTAAAACATGCACATCCACATATACAATAACATCCATACCTGCACACACATGCATACATGCAGACATACATACATATCTACCTAGTTGATGTGTGAATTCCAATGAGAGAGTCTTGTGTCTATGTTAGAAACCGACTCTCTCTCTATTGGCAAACATTTGTGAAATTATAACATACATACATATATACATACATACATACATATAAATATATATATATATATATATATATATATATATATATATATATATATATATATATATATATACAATCAAATAAATACAAACATACATAAATATATGTATGTATATATATATATATATATATATATATATATATATATATATATATATATATATATATATATATATATATATATATATATATACAATCAAATAAATACAAACATACATATATATATGTATATATATATATATATATATATATATATATATATATATATATATATATATATATATATATATACAAACAAATACATAAACCCACCACTGCTACATCTCACACATCTACACACCTTCGTGTAGCAAAAGCTAGTACATATCTCATAATGATGAAAAATACTTAAAATGATTTGCTTCAGCAAATATTTCACCTTTGATCCCCGGAAAAAAGTCATCAATCCTCGCTACGCCCCATCTCTTTATTTTTAATATAAGATAAAGATTCCCCTAGGATACATTTATTTCATTTGGAATTTCAGATGAATCTTTCACTAAACTTCAGCAAATACAACTTTTATCCTCTCCTGGGACAAATTAATTATTTGTGTGCATGCTTGTGTTGTGTGTATGATATAGATATATATCTGTGTGTGTGTGTGTTTCTATATATATATATATATATATATATATATATATATATATATATATATATATATATATATATTTATATACGAAACGAAATTTAATTTCGTTTCGTTATTTGTTTTTATTTATATATAATATATATGTATATATATATATTATATATATATATATATATATTATATACATATATGTATGTATGTATATATATATATATATATATATATATATATATATATATATATATATATATATATATATATATATATATATATATATATATATATATATACATATATATATATAGAGAGAGAGAGAGCAAGACAGAGAGAGAGTGAGTGTGTATGTGCGTGTGTTTGTATATTTTTGCGAGTGCCTGTGCGAGGAGACAGAAATGTGTGTGTGTGTGCATGTCTGCGTGTTTGTGTGTATGTGTGTACATTTTGAAAGAGCAGGTCTTTTGCTTCTAGCAATAACGAACCCACCCTACAATTAGCAACCATACTTCTAGACAGACACAGACAGATAAACACAGACACAGAGAAACAGATACATAAACATAGAGTGAGGGAGGGTAGAAGAGGGGTAGAGAGATACAGGGGAATAGAGAAATGGACGAATGAATAGATATGATGGATGGATAGCGATAATAGGCATGTAGGTAGAGAGGATTGGTTAGTTTCACGTGTACACATATGTAGGGTATGTTTGTTTGTCTACTTGTAATGCACCTCGTAGCTATTAAAACGTGCACTCATGTAAACTAGCTCTGTACGCATTTTTTTCTTTTCTGTTACTATCACTGCACAACCCCAAACACTACTACCTTCGAAAACGTCTTGAGGTGAGTTGTGCATGCCTGCTTCTCTACATAGCCTTGCAAACACACACACACACACACACACACACACACACACACACACACACACACACACCCATGCACACACACACACACACACACACACACACACACACACACACACACACACACACACACACACCCATGCACACACACACACACACACACACTCATGCACACTCACACACACACGCATGCACACACACATACACACACATACACAGATAAATATATACATATTTACATGTACAAGCATATGCACAGAGCATAATTATACAAAATATATATGAACATATAAGCATTTGTATGTGAATATATATATAATATATATATTAGTAAAAAGGAAAAGAAAATGCTGACAAATTTATATATATATATATATCTGTATATATATATATACATATACATATATATATATCTGTATATATATATATACGTATGTATATATATATATATATATAGCAACTAATACCTTAACACTTCACACAAAGTAAACATTTCGTTTTAATCATTTTCTAACCCAGAAAAAAAGAGAGAGAGAAACAAAAAAGGAAAAAAATATATTTTTCTTCCTCATAATCGTCTCTTTCTCCCTGTTTTCATATATATATATATATATATATATATATATATATATATATATATATATATATATATTTATATATATATCTATATATCTATATCTATATATCTATATATCTATATGTATATATATATATATATATATATATATATATATATATATATATATATATATATATATATATATATATATATATATATATATATGAATACATGTATGTGTATGTGTGTGTACGTGTGTATGTATGTATGCATGTATTATAGCCCGATCAAGCAGTGTCGATTAAGATCCACTAAAATCTACATCAAATGCTTTCAAAACCGTGAAATATGAAAATGGAAATCAGGCAAATAGAAAAAAAGAAAGAAAATATATAAAAAATAAATAAAAATCAAATAAATAAAAAAGAAATATACAGAAAAAATAAAAATATTCAAACAAAAAAAACATGAAAATATAAGAGAAAGAAAAACAAAACAAGAACAAAGCTAGAGTGGATTCGTAGAGGAGAGGGGTCAAAGAAAGAAAAGTTCTGGATCGATGGTCGTGATAATGGTGGTGGTGGTGGGTATGGTGTCTTTAGGGGTTTTAGTTGGTATGGTGATCAGGGTGAGGATGATGATGTTGGTGGTATTGGTGGCGGTCGTGGTGGTGTTGATGACCGCAGTGTTGTTCCTATTGATGATGATGTTGCTGTTATTGGTGGCGGTGGTGGTATAGGCCGCCCAAATGTTATTTGTCTTGAAGATGATGATGATATTATTATTGGTGGCGGTGGTGTTGACGGCCGCAGTGTTTGTGTTGTTGATGATGATGGTGGTATTGGTGATGGTGGTGGTGGCGTTGATGACCGCAGTGTTGTTCGTGTTGATGATGATGACGGTGATGATGTTGCTGTTATTGGTGGCGGCGGTGGTATAGGCCGCCCAAATGTTATTTGTGTTGACGATGGTGATGATGATATTAAAATAGGTGATCGTGGTGTTGGCGGCCGCAGTATTTGTGTTGTTGATGATGATGGTGGTATTGGTGGCGGTGGTATTGGCGGTAGCTGTGTTGTTTGTGTTGTCTATGATTTTGGTGGTATTGGTGGTGGCGGTGGTGTTGACCGCCGCAGCGTTTTTTTGTTTTGATGATAATGATGATCTTGGCGGCCGCAGTGCTGTTTGCTATGATGATGATGATGATGATGATCATCATCATCATCATAATAACAATGATAATGATGAACATGATGCTGCTGTTACATGACTATTTGTTTTTGACTGGAGTTCAAGAACTTGGTATGGTTTATCATTTATTTTAATTCCTCCTTGTTTATTTTCCATCTCTTTTGAGTAGTACACTATGTTGTCTAAGTTGTTGCTGTTGTCTGAGTTGTTGTTGTTGTTAGCCCTAGGTCAGGGCTAATGGAGCAAACTAACGATCAAAGGCAATATATCCGGCATTTTATTTTGTTTTCTGTTTATTGTGGTTGTTGATTTTGCTATTTATTTCAACTCACTGAATCCCAGACTTCAGCATATATATTGTACATACACACACACACACACACACACACACACACACACACACACACACCACACATATATATATATATATAAAATATATATATATATATATATATATATATATATATATATATATATATATATATAATTATATATGTGTGTGTGTGTGGAGGGGGGGGGGGGTATATATGTGTGTGTGCGTATTTATGTATATATATTTATATATGTATATGCCTTTACGTGTTCCAGCCGACTATCTGAAGACATGTTGTGGCACTGCCATTGAGGCTACACTTTCTATAGCCAGCCTCCCTCGGTTGGTCATTGAGGTAAGAAGGAGTTTCACTCTGCCACCCTTAATTTGTTCTCCGCCTCATGCTGTTCATATATCTTCTATCTTCGCTCCAGGGAGTAGAGCTTTACTTCTTTCGGCCTCTCCCAGTAGTTCATCTCCTTCATTGAAGCAATCCTCTTGATAGTGATTCGTTTGGGGTGTGCTAAACTGCAACCTGTCCTTGATGTTCCATGCTAGCAGGTCTCTTTCTAGAAGAACATACTGAGTACTTGGGCTTTCATTTTCCCAGGGTCTCTGTTTTTCATGGTTCTGGTCTCCTTCCCATTAGCATTTGTCCACTGGTCGTCTCCTGTTTGTTTATTTATTTCTTCTCTCACTGGGTTCCGCCTGGTGGTTCTTTAATTTACTTTTGCCGCATTCTAGTGTTTCAGTCTCTTCACTGATAGTGTGTATCTCGCAGGCCATCACGCCCTCAGCGGCTCCCACTTGGAGCCACTGAGGGCGTGATGGCCTGCGAGAGTAACCTGGAAAGCAGGGCATGCAGTCCAATCGCCATGGCAGAAAGTGGGGCTGTGCAACCTTAACCCCCCCCCCCCCCCCCCAATTCGCAAAATTATTCAGTCCTCTCCACCATTTGTAAATGTGATGTGAGCTAATTTTAATGAGAAAATGCCCGTCTACCAACAGACTAATCTTGAGTCCCTCTCCACTAAACACGATGTCTCCCCATTAATAACAACCTAGCAGCAAGCCTGTCATGATATTGATTACGTTAGAAATATGAGTAAATAATAAAAATTTGAAATAATATTTAAAATAGTATACATACTTATTGGGATCTTTTATTAAAATTCATCTGTAAATCCGTTCAATTCTTCGATTCATTTTGGCAAATTCATCGATCACTTTATTATAAAATGTATCAGGACCTCGCTCTACCTTCATCTTCTTCAAAGGTCTTTGTTCATGGAAATTACGACCGAATTGCTCAATTTCTCTTCACTTTGAGAACACCTCATATAATCATTAACTCTCTTTAATGAAGAAAACGATCTCTCCCATGAAGCAGATGTAGCAGGTATGGTCAGAATTAGGTGTAATAATTTTGTTACTTCTGCCAGAGCTTCATTTAGTTCAAGTTCCATTATAATGTCTGCGATTTTCTGGATGCTTGACGCTTCCTTTGCAAAATCTGCAGAATAAACTGATTTCAGCTCGCATTCCAAGCCATCCAAATCAAATATGTTTGAATAGATATCCAAAGAAGAAAATGCTTCCGTCGGAAATTTTCTTTCATAAGCGTGAAAAAGCTTCGGATTAAACAATTCAACAAATTTGAAATCTCCCATTGTCTTAAATCTTTGCTCGAAGCGAACAATAACTTCATCCAAAATGTTGTTAAACAAAGTTCTTAAAGCACCTTGTGGTTCTTGATATCGACTACGCTTCTCTGGTGGTTCAGCAACATCATCCAGAACCCGGCAGTAAAATCCCCCAAACTTGTTGTTCTTGATATTAACTAATTATTTTTGGAAGTTTTCCACCTCATGAATGCACCTCGAAATATCAAGTGAACTTTTTTGAAGAATCGAAAACAGAATTCCTGACCCACACAATATGGTTTCAAAAACTACTAACAGAAATCTAAATTGAAAATCTTCGAGGATTGCAACAAATCCTCTTGCCTGTGCTAATTCTGAAGCATTCCAACCCTCTGGATTTTCTAATATTGTTGAAAATAGTTCAGAAAACAGTAATTTTATTGGATAAAATAGATACCTGTCGAGATGAATAATTCCAACGTGTTTCAGATAATTTTGGAAATCGCCTTCCAATAGAGCTATTCGAGTTGTTGATTTAGAAAAAAAAGATGAAATTCCTTTTAAAGTTTTAAAGAAGATTCGACATTCACGAATACTTGAAACTGATTGAGATAGTATCAAATTAAGTGAATGTGCATAACAATGAACGTTTGCACCAAAAATTCTCCTTTATTCTTGCTTGCACTCCGTTCAAATGCCTAGCCATCACACTAGCTCCATCATAAGTTTGAGCAATGAATTTTTTACCACAATTGAATTCATTAACGAATTTTCGAACTTCTTCTGTCAGCGATGCAGCTCTTCTATCTTTACTAACATCGAGGTATCCCCAAAACCTTTCTTGAGGCTGTTCTTTCTCATATACAAATCACAAAACACGTGATAATTGAGATTTCATTCGACAATCCATCGTCTCATCAAACATAACAGCAACAAAGGATGTTTTTTCGATCATTGCTTTAATTTCACATTTAATTTTAGCAGCTATACAATTAATGATCTCGTTTTGAATATCACTTGAAAGTCCAGAAAATATACAGTTAGCATTTTTCTTCACGAAATATTAATGCGATCTTAAACAATCATCGTATTCCGCTACTGCTTCACATATAACCAAAAAATGACCCTTATTGTTTGAGTCTTCTGTTTCATCGTATCCTCGAATTGATAATTCTTAACAGGCCAAAATTTCAACACAATGAATTAACCTTTTCACTACATCACGATTTTTCTCAACAGTTCTATTATGCAACTGAATCGAAGCTGCTTTCCAGTGATCGATCTCTATATCAATTCGATGTCGACCAAAGGTTTTCAGAGCAATTACGGAGCTCAAGTAGTTCTGAGATTTTTTGTGTCTTGTCAAAGCTGTAATCAAATTGTTCAAATCGCAGTAACCGGTGACAAAATCGCAGTAACCGGTGACAAAACAACAGACATTGGAAACAGAACAATTTGTTCAGAATGGGACATCCCGTCATCCACTCATATGGTTCATATTTGGAATCAAAATAACGATAACATTCCTTGCCGCTCACTTTCGTCTTTGTCTTAATTTCAAGCTTAGGTTTCTCTCTTCCAAGAATGATAATATTCTTTCTCTCTTCAAAGCTTCTTGATGCAAAATATCGAGAAAGTAGAGAAGAAACTGAACTAATTGACTATTTTGCCATCATGTGGATAAATGAAAATGTGGAAAATGTAATTTTTGCGTAACCTTTTAAAAAATAAGTTGATATATTTGAAATTAAAATTTAAAGCATTGGAATGAAAAATTTACTGACTGAAAAATTTACCTATTCAATCAGGAACATTTAAACTTTACCTATATAATCAGGGAAATTACCCAGCTAAGGTGACACGTGTATATTCTAGAATCGTCGGTGAAATAAGTGGCCGGTTTGACCACTTTCCGTTTGGACCTCGTACCGTTGACGCATGCACGCCTCTCTGAATGACCCTTCCAGTCAAAGCCGCATGTAGTGTTATCTAGTGTGTGTGTGTGTTATCTTTTTATGTGTCTACGATTTAGTAAGCAGTCAAAATTCTGCTTGCCCCAAAGCTGTCGTGTGTTTGTGTATATGTGTTTGTGTGTATGTGTGTGTGTGTGTATTATCTTTTTTGTGTCTATACGTTTCAGTAAGCAGCCAAAATTCTGCTTGCCCCAAAGCTGTCGTGTATTTGTGTGTATGTGTTTGTGTGTATGTGTGTGTGTTACCTTTTTTGTGTCTATACGTTTTAGTTAGCAGCCAAAATTCTGCTTGCTTCAACCGACGCAATTGATCAACTCAAGATTCTATAACGCATACACTGCATGCGTTGCATGCACGGATCCTTCGCCCCTGGCTCCCAGATGCCCTTTATGACTCGTATATTTTTCTTTGTTACTCGTACTTTTCCCCTTTCTTTGACTTCCTCTTTGGTCTCCTCTTTGAAGGTATAGCTCAACAGATTCATGTGTCATTTTACGTACGTATAAGCGCGATTAAAGTCACTATGTTTTTGCTCTATTTGCGCCATCGTTCTTAAAAAGCCACAGCATTTCAGGGTTTCCGCAATTAGCTTGTTTGACGGGAAACCATAGGCCGATTTCCATGTTGTGAGCATTGTCTCAAATTCCTTTGTTTTCCAGTTTCGTTGATTTTTATTTTCATGAGCATTGTTATCCGTAATTCGGGGCATTTCGCTTGGATTAATGAGAACAAGAATGAAACGACTTTTAGGTTTTGGTTTTCACCTCTTAACTTTTGAGTAAATAAATTATATATGTTCCTACCTCAATATCTCGATAACTAATTAAATATATAAGTATAATAAACTACCTATATTAATATTACAATAAATAAAATAAAATACTTATCTCAATATTTCAATAATTAAATAAATAAATAAATAAATATAATAAAATAATTCGTTTTTGAATTTGTTTTGCGAGATTTCTTTTCTGAAAACGTGTGTTGAAACAGATATTGTTATACTTTGGGAGGGTCATGTTGCCAATAAAAACACCCGCACCTGTTGGTTTCACCTCAATTTATTATAAATTTCCGGTTGGTTGATTCGATAACCGGAAGCTTGTTTATATATTGTTAACTCTCTTTCGTCACACATTCTGTGACCTCTCAGTGACTAGGTTTTTATTTTGTGTGTCTCTCCTTTGTTCTGACCTACACTATCTTGTTTGTTGTGTGTTGTGTGTTATCGAACCAACCAACCAACCGGAAATAAGCTTGAAACTAGTACAGCGTTCCTCTGTCAGTGTTGAACAAACGAGCAACGATGGTTGCTAGACACTACGGCTTAATACGGGATGTTTGTTTACAAACACACCGAGCATTATAATAAATGTTTGGTGAATCCATACGTACATATATATATATATATGTGCATGTATGTATATATATATATACATACTACTGTACGTATGTATACATATATGTATGTACGTATACATACTTATATTTAAGTAACAGCCGTACTAAGAGTGGGAAATTAAATTTCGTTTCATTTTTTTCGTTTATCGTTTTCGGTGCACCCGGCCGATTAACCCACTCGATATGCAAATTAGGCTAATCAGCCGTTAATATGCATAAGGAAAGTATATACTTTCAGACGTTCAATCATCTGGCAGGAAGGTATACGTTGCTGACGATAGCTAATAAGCTTGAAACTAATACAGCGTTCCTTTGTCAGTGTTGAAGAACCGAGCAACGATGGTTGCTAGACACTACGGCTTAATACGGGATGTTTGTTTACAAACACACCGAGCATTATAATAAATGTTCGGTGAATCCATACGTACATATATATATGTGTGCATGTATGTATATATATATACTACTGTACGTCTGTATACATATATGTATGTACGTATACATACTAATATATATATACATTGTTAATTGCAACAATAAAACTTTAAAAGGATATTTCCAGTCCGGTCTCCTGTTGTTTTACTGACACACACACACACACACACACACACACACACACACACACACACACACACACACACACACACACACACACACACACACACACATATATATATATATAAATGTAATCTGAGTTTTTCGAATATTAATAAAAATATTCGATTTGTTTGCAATTATGCAAACAGCCTCTTTTAAACTATGTCAGTAGAATGGGCCCCTCATTCTTGTGTTGGCATGTAAACAGAACTTTTTGTTTTATATATATATATATATATATATATAAATATATATGTATATATATTTTAGTTATGTAATAAACAGCATGAGATAATTATTTCATTTACCAAAGGTTTCACGAAGACAGACGTGCTTGACATATACGTCTGCCTTCAATCATCAGAATGATTGAGGGCAGACGTATGTGTCAAGCTCGTCTGTCTTCGTGAAACCTTTGGTAAATGAAATAATTATCTTATGTTGTTTATTACATAACTAAAAAGCTCTGTAGCCTACATAGAGCACTCTCTTTTCTTTTACCTTTCCTACGGAAATACTTCAATATATATATATATATATATATATATATATATATATATATATATATATATATATATATATATATATGAAGTTGCGACCGACAGATAGTAATAGCAATTGGAAAGCCCAATGGAAAAACTGTTTCCTCGGTCTTATTTGACGAGCTCCACCCGAATGCCTGGGATCTTGTCGATCGTCTATCGATACTAGTATCTACCCGTTTATGGTAGGGCGAATAAGGTTCGTAGAACATTGTAGATGTTTTGAATATTGCGAATATTTGTGCTAAATTAGTTCGTTTTACGCACGTTTCAAGGGGTTGATTATTCATTGTAAATCGGTATACTCACTAATAGGTAGTGGTTATGTGACTACCTATTTCTAGTCTCCATATTATTGTTCCATCTCACTGTCTTCCTCAGAAGCATTCTACTCAGAAAACTATAGCTCTCACTACATGACCTCGTTGAAATCATCTCTTCAAGATTGCAATGAGTTCTAACAACCTTATCGGCACTATCATAAAAAGTGAAGACCAGTATACATACATACATACATACATACATACATACATACATACATACATACATATATATATATATATATATATACAAAATTAAATTAAGATAAATCAAAGTGAATTTAATCTAAATCAAAATTATGGGTGTCATGCCAGAAAGGCATGCGCCATATCACCCGTAAAATAAGCTCAAAAATTCTAATGAATTTTATAACAACCAGAAATTGATTAACATATAAATAAACATATGAAACAATCACAGGTGATAAGTTTTACAAGTGTGCAAGCACACATAGCTAGGTAGGTAACTAAATAAAGTTAACTAGAACTTCAAAAATAGATACCTTATAATATGATTAATCTTCCCCGTATATATTCCATTAAAGAAATATATTTCACCAATTAATCGAATGGTAAAACACGGAGGTCGATACTTGGATTTTC